>CM076578.1:1460255939-1460637447 GCA_034641835.2 Pinus albicaulis | reverse complement strand
CGTCAAGACTTCATATTTTGGCTTCCGCTTCAGAACATGTTGAAAAAGACCCTTGAGGGTCATACACGCCGATTTTGGGCCTATTTCGGCAACTTTTTGTTTTTTGGCATTTTTTGGGTTTTTGGTCGAAAACTCATAATTTCGCCATTTCAGTTTGAGGTTTTTTCAAGGGAGGAGGATGATACCAATGGATGCCATAATTCCATGAGCAGGTCTCCAGCGATTTTCAGGGCATTTGAAGATCATTCACCCCCTCAAATTGGCGAAAAACAGCCTCATTTTGCACATTCTGCCCGCCATATCAGCAGTCTGCTATTTTCTGGGTTTTTGCACACAGGTACAGTTTTGGATGACTTCCGGACCTCAGATTGAGTTGGTTTTAGTTGCGCCGGAAAGTAGACATAGAGAGCTTTCCAACAAGCCCTCATGAGCCCCATTTCGACATCGGGAAGGCTGCCATTTGCATCCAGCAAGTCAGGGGACCTTTTTCAGGCATAAATATGAAGTATTTTTGTAATTTTTGAACTCCAAAAATCTGCTTTTCCCAAATGTGCGTTAAGCTATTTTTATCATTGGGAAATGATGTAAAGTCAATATAATTTCTGTTTTTAGCAGTTTTTTAGATATTTTATGAGATATTTTGTGCCTTGGGCTTTGCAAAGCCTCAAGGACAAGTTTAGATATTTTGACTTGGCCAATGGGATAGCTAGTTGCTCCATGAGGTTTTCCTCCCTCAAGCCTATTTATTCCATGGGTTTCATTGTAAATCAGAGGCTGAACTTGAGAGAAGAATTAATACATTGGTCATATGAGCTTTGAAGAATACACTTGAGTTATGATTTTTGGACTGCCTCTTGGATGCTTTTGAGGAATGGTGAAGGCTTGTTGATGGATTCCTTGTCATGGTAGAATGGTATAGTGCTTCTTAATGTGTTTTTTCTTCTAGTTCTCATTCATATTACATATTTCTTGCTGTTATAGATCAGTAGAGATTGATTTTGAGATATGCCCATGGAGGCACCTCAAAATCCCTGAATCTTCATAGCTTGATGTTTTCTTCTCCCTTAGTTATGCTAAAGAATTCTTAGCTGCTCTTTAGTAACCTAAGGTTTTGTTGCTAAGTTTTATTTATAAGTTCTATGTATGTTGAGTAGGATGTATGGTTTGCCCTACCTACCTATTTGCTGCCCATAGTTCTGTCCATAAAACTTTCTCTTTGACTGATTTGTTGATCATCTTGTTGAACCAAGGAGGCCTAGTCCCGATCTAGCCCTTTGCCTAAAACTATTAAATCTTGTTTGTCAAAGTGCCCAATGACTTAGAGACTATGTTTAGGCGTTCCGGTGTAGTTTATGAGTTGTTAGTTTGTCTTATATGTTTTCCCCAAAGTCTGATAGCCATTTCCCGAAGTTAGAGGGTCTTATACCTCTATGTATGGCTGGAATGTTTGATTTCTATGTGTTAATTAGCTTATAGTTATACTTTGCATGATTATTGGTTTGCTATTACATGTTTATTGTCTTCTATTAACTAGTTACACTTGAAATCCCTTGTCTTTCACCAACTTGTTGTCCACTTAATCCATTTTGCCCAGAGATCCCTTCTACCGTGAATCAAATCGGCCCTACAGCAGCTTTACATCATCACTTCATAGCTTCCTTGACCTGTTTGACCCCATAGCCCAATTTATCTACATCTTGTTATCCAATTTATGTATTTGATCAGTTTCATCCCTCACAAACTTAAAAAACCAAAAAACTAAAAACATACTTCATAACTAGCCTAATATCAGAACACCGCAAGTAAACATACCGACATCTTTTACACATATAGAGAGAGCCCTCTCTGAGTCCAGGAAGGCTAGGTCCTTCGGCTCCAAATCTTGGTTTGATGTTACATCGTCATTTGGCTAGCCAATCGGCCAAATCATGGGACCCTAACATAATGGCGATCACGGTGGGACTTTGAGTTAGTGACAATCTAAGGACACCTTAGAACTCTAGAAGTCCCTTATTTTTAAGAATACTGTTTGATTGACTTATCCCACCGCTCTCTAACATAATGGCGATCACGGTGGGACTCTGAGTGATAAACAACTTAGTTTCCCTAATCTTTCTAGCAGCCTTAAGAATACTATTTGATTGACTTATCCCACCTCTCACTAACATAATGGCGATCACGGTGGGACTCTGAGTGATTTTTGCCCTACCTACCTATTAGCTGCCCATAGTTCTGTCCATAAAACTTTCTCTTTGACTGATTTGTTGATCATCTTGTTGAACCAAGGAGGCCTAGTCCCGATCTAGCCCTTTGCCTAAAACTATGAAAGCTGGTTTGTCAAAGTGCCCAATGACTTAGAGACTATGTTTAGGCGTTCCGGCGTAGTTTATGAGTTGTTAGTTTGTCTTATGTGTTTTCCCCAAAGTCTGATAGCCATTTCCCGAAGTTAGAGGGTCTTATACCTCTATGTATGGCTGGAATGTTTGATTTCTGTGTATTAATTAGCTTATAGTTATACTTAGCATGATTAATGGCTTGCTATTACATGTTTATGTCTGCTATTAACTAGTTACACTTGAAATCCCTTGTCTTTCACCAACTTATTGTCCACTTAATCCATTTTTCCCAAAGATCCCTTCTACCGTGAATCAAATCGGCCCTACAGCAGCTTTACATCATCACCTCATAGCTTCCTTGACCTGTTTGACCCCATAGCCCAATTTATCTACATCTTTTTATCCAGTTTATGTATTTGATCAGTTTCATCCCTCACAAACTTAAAAAAAACCAAAAAACTAAAAACATACTTCATAACTAGCCTAATATCAGAACACCGCAAGAAAAACACACCGACATCTTTTACACATATAGAGAGAGCCCTCTCTGAGTCCAAGAAGGCTAGGTCCTTGGGCTCCAAAGCTTGGTTTGATGTTACATCGTCATTTGGCTAGCCAATCGGCCAAATCACGGGACCCTAACATAATGGCGATCACGGTGGGACTTTGAGTCAAAACGTCCTAGGTATCCCTTAGGAACTCTCAAAATCTCAGTCAAACTTAGAAGAGTAGAATCTGTTTGTCTCACCATCCTAGCAAAATGATGAGTCAGTTATAGGAAACTCTTCCAAACCTTAGAACTACATAAAACTCAGAAAAACCCCAAAAAACTCCCTTAGATTGGTTTTTGTCAGTACTGGTGGTGGACCATACACATATACCTCAAAACAACTAAAAATCCACCTGGCGACTCCACTAGCCTCCAGTAGGCCTTACTACCTTGCTAAATTTTAGAATTCCATCCGATTTAGCCACCTCATCGCCTCACTAACATAATGGCGATCACGATGGGACTCTGGGTAACAAAAGCTTAGATTCCCTAGACCTTAAGAGACCTTAAAGAATACTATCTGATTGACTTATCCCACTGCTCACTAACATAGTGACACTCACAGTAGGACCTTCTGAGTTAGTGACAATCTAAGTACACCTTATTAACTCTTGAAGTCTCAATCAAACTTAGTATATCTAGATATTGTCCGAAGGGTAGAAAATAGCTTTTTCACCATCTTAGCAAAATGATGAGTTAGTTATAAGAAAACTCTTCCAAACCTTGTAGGCACATAAAACTCAAAAAACCCCAAAATACTCCTTTAGATTGGTTTTTGACAAGTCCTGGTGGTGGACCATACAAGTATATCTCAAAACAACTGATAATCCACCTGGCGACTCCACTAAACTCTAGTAAGCCTTACTATTTTACCAAGCTCCAGGCTACTATCCGATCAACCTATCCCATCGCTCACTAACATAGCGGGAGATGGTGGGGCATTGAGTACATGACAGTCTAGCAAACTCTTATAGACTCTTTAGTCCTTTAGATACTTAAACAAGCAAGCAGCCCATATATCCATTTAGAGTAAACTCTTTTTGTTCTCATCACCCTAGCAAAGTGTTGAAACAAGTCTAGGATACTTTAAAAAACCATAGGCTGCACATAAAACTTAGAAAAACCTTTAAAACATTTCCAGATTAGTTACTGGTGGTGGACCATAGCTACATCTCTACAAAAACAACCAAGTTCCACCTGGCGACTCCACAACTCCCAATAGACCTAAAGACTCCACTGGAGGAAGAACCTAAAACATGACTGGTCATCCTAGAAAGAAAAAACACTCAGGCCTTAGTTGGATTCAAGAAATTATTGTCTTTATCTGTAGCTATGTTCTATCCTACTTTGAGCCTGATCATGAATACACCGATGAGATCTACATTGATCATTGGAAAGATCTCAAACCTCAAAAAGCTAAGCCTCAAATCTTAGACCATGAGCAGGCTTGTACACCTATGCCTACCCTAGATTCACCTATGGAAAACCTAGCAAAACATGAGCTTCATGCTACCTTTCCCACTCTGGCTGAAACCTCAAACAGTCATGAACCTCTTTTTACACTACCTATATCCACAAAGGTCCCAGAAAGATACAAGCCTCTGGTTTTACCTCCCATCCTACAAGCCCTTCCTGCAAATCTTCAAAATAAATTACCCAGGTTTGATGGAGAAAGCTCCAAAGTCACCGCTGAAGAGAATGCCCGAAAACTTGAAGATTTACTTGACCTTTATGACATAGAAGAAGATGATGTGCGTATTAGAATGTTTGCCTTATCATTACAAGGAAAAATTAGGAGTTGGTTTGAAAACCTTCCAGCTGCAAGCATTACCAATTTTCACCAGTTCACTCAAATCTTCCTAGATAGGTGGGTGGTCATAGGTAATAAAGTTCTCATCATAAAGGAATACAATGAGTTAAAAATACAACCAGGGGAGACAATACAAAGCTTTTCAGCCAGGTTCAATAAAGTATACCATGCAATGCCTGCTAACCTAAAGCCACCCCTCGGATGTGTTCTCTTACATTACCCAGACTCTTTTGACCCAGAGATGGTTTTCCAGATAAAAAACAAAGATCCTTTGACCCTAGAAGAAATGCAAAGGATAGTAGTTGATGTAGAATTCAACATACTAAATAGGGAGGCACAACTAAGAACAATAGAGAAATACAAAGCAAATCAAGAGACACTAGCATCTTCAGAGGAAAAGCTGAAAAAGTTGGTGTGCATGGTAGGAAAACTAGAGAAGTTACTTGATAGGAAAAAACACAAGGTTAACACTGCTTATTCAAACCAACCTACCCTTCTTCCTCAGGTTAAGCACACTCAGCTATCACAAGACAAGAGTTATAAACAAAATATGCCTAATGGAAAAGTTGCAAATAAAAACATAGAGGAATGCTCTAAAGAAGCTATCAGCCATTTTGAAATCACAGATTCTGAAATGGAAGAAGAATCAAAACCTTTAGGTTCTCTACCCTTATGCTGTAAATCATTCCCGACTTTGAAAGAAAATTTGCTCCCTAAAGATCTCTCAACAGTTATTCAGGAAAACCCTGCTCAAGTTAACTCTCACCTAAATCAAGAAGAGCTGATTGAAGAAGAATTCAAGATAGAAGATAAATCAAAACCTATAGGGTCTATACCTTTATGTTGGGAGTCATTTGAGTTCATAAAAGAAAACTGGCCCCCTAATAATCTATCAGAAAAAACTCATGAATTACATGATAACTATCCTCAATATCACAAAGAATTGGTTGAAGATGAAAATAAGCAAGAAATGACAGAAAACCCACGGGATCTCTCTAAGGGCATAAGTGATGATTCATCATCTCTCATAAGTGAAGCCCCAAAAGACATTCATCTTTCAAATCAGATTTCCCAAGAGAAAGAGGATTACAGTAGAGAAATGAAAATACCTCCCTTTTTAACTGAAGAGGAAATAGATCAACTTATAAACATACAAACAACCTCTGAAACTTCATATAACCAAAAATTTTCTAATCTTTCTCCTGTTAATCTTGCATGTCATAAATCAAAAAATAGATGTGTAGATCAATTTGAAGAAAATCAATCTGATAGTCCAATGTGCATGGTTGATGACATTTCTTATGTTAATGATTCTCCAAGGTTTGATCAATATGTTGATGATTGTGATTTCCAAACATACACTAACTTTGCAGAACACTCAGCTTTTGATTTTTGGGAGGAAGCTCGGTTTCATAAACTTGAGAAAAGTGAGCAGCCATTACAGGTCATATATGACACTGATGAGAATAGCCTTGAAAGTTTAGAAGTAAGTGAAGAGTCTCTGACTCTTTGCTCTACTTCACTTCAGTCCATCAGAGATAACATTCACATAATTGGAGATCAACAGTGTTTCAGCTTTGATGATGAGCTTGAGGAAGATGATGAATTTCTTGAGCATGTTGTAAATGAGAGGCATGTTCCTGAAATAGTTGAGGAAGTCATTTTGGACACGGAATCTTCCTTAACTCTAGATTTGCAACCACAAAGTTCCATTGAGTCACAAGTTGCAGATGAAGAAAAAGAGGCTGATAAACACATGAGAGTTGTCTCACTACCCTTTCAAGATAATTTACTATCACAGTGTATCCATACTCACCAAACTGATAACCTCCACACAGTTTTCAGTCCACTAAATCAGAACACATCAGCTTGGAATGAAAACTACACTGCAATACATGATGAGTCTAACAGTTCGGGTGATCATGAAGAAGAGTTGCTTTACCAGGGGGGTCCCAAATATAGCCAAGTGGAAGAAAGAGTAGTCTTGAATGAATCCTATATCTCAAAACCTCTAGATCAGGCATTATTCCAAGATCCATTTGATGTTATCCTTGGGAAGTCTGAAAGAGTAGTCTTGAATGAATCCTATATCTCAAAACCTCTAGATCAGGCATTATTCCAAGATCCATTTGCTGTTTTCCTTAAGAAGTCTGAAAGAGTAGTGGGTTTTATCATGAACAAGTTGCTGCCAAGAATGAGAAAAAGCTTAAGCACTACTGTCCAGAAACAAACTAAGTGGGAGTGGCCTTTTCATTACTTCTACATCATGAAAGAACTAAACCAGAATCACCTATTTGATCATCTACTTGACTGGTTACATTGGAAAGAAGAGTTCACCAAATGAATGTATGTTGTGTACAGTTTAGATTAGGATAGGTAGATAGTTAAAACTCAGCCTTGTGAGCACTTTTTTTCATTTGTAGTTTGTTTGAAGAGAAAGTGAAAAAGCAGAAAATACAAAAAACAGTGAAAAGTAGAAAAAGAGGGCAGTTTCTAAAAAGCAGTGGTAAAGGTCCCATGTTCCAAAAAATAGTCTTTCGGAAAGCGAGCAAGTCTAAATGCCGCTACTAGTACTTCAATGTCTTGTTCAGCTATCTAGCCTAATCATAGCCGAGCATGTTTAAATTTATTTGCTGATAAGTTAGTGAGTGCCAAGATAGTCAACATTGTGTAAGATTGACTTATCACAGAGCTTAGATTAGGGAGAGATTCTGGTTCCACATGCCTAAAACAGAACCAAAGAGAGAAGCGAGGGATGAAAAACACATGGTACATCTTAGCCCCGCTTGTCTAGTTTTCCTTTGTTGCAAATAACATTTGTGTGCAGCTTGTCTTTATGCCGCAAATGCATTCCAGTTTGCGGGAGGTAAATTTGATTTCAAGTTCAAAATTGCTAAACCACCCAATATCAGAAATCTGTTCATGAAGGCCATGTTCCCAGTTTTAAATTTCTGTATTTTTGCATACCTTGATGATGTCACTATCTATTTCAAAAATTACCAAGAGTACATACATTACCTGAAGAAAGCATACAGTAAGGAAAGGAGTGGAAATCAGATATTCAGAGAGGTACAAAGGGAGGATACTGGACTTTTTAGAGATTCTTGCATGAATCCCTATGTTATGTTAGAGAGAGAAAATTTCCCAATTTTTTCTTTTCAAGAGTTAAGTGGGCCAAGGGTGAGAGGAGATCCTTACGAGGATAAGATGCTGAAATTCCGTCATTTCCAAGATTTTTGAGGTTGAGACACTTTCAGTCATTGTACATACCATTGTTTAAAATATTGAAAAAATAGAAAAGTCAAAAACAGTAAAAGATAGGAAAAGTCAAAAACAGTAAAAAGCAGAAAAGAGGGCAAGTGAAGATAGAACAAAGGCCCCATGTTAAAAAAATAGTCTTTCGGAAAGCGAGCAAGTCTAAATGCCGCTACTAGTACTTCAATGTCTTGTTCAGCTATCTAGCCTAATCATAGCTGAGCATGTTTAAATTTATTTGCCGATAAGTTAGTGAGTGCCAAGATAGTCAACATTGTGTAAGATTGACTTATCACAGAGCTTAGATTAGGGAGAGATTCTGGTTCCACATGCCTAAAACAGAACCAAAGGGAGAAGCGAGGGATAAAAAAAACACATTGTACATCTTAGCCCCGCTTGTCTAGTTTCCTTTTGTTGCAAAATAACATTTGTGTGCAGCTTGTCTTTTATGCCGCAAATGCATGACAAATCAGACTTCCTAATCCTGATTTGATCATTTTTAAATTTCATGTTGTAGATTAGAGAATGAAATCCTGTCAAACTGCTTAATCTTGACAGTCGATCTAGTTTTAGGTAGAGAAATGAAGGAGTTCATCAGCTTAATCTGAACTCCCGGCAGATATAAGAGTAGAAATAGATAGTTTCATTTTTGCAAAAAGAAAAAATATGCATTGTCAAAAGGCTGCTAGTTCAAATGCGCCAAACAGAAGAAAAAATGTTAGGAAAGATAGTGGGGTAGGTAGAAGTATCATTGATGTTAACCATGCTGTCATTTTTCAGAAATAACATCAAGAGAAGGGTAAATTTTGCGCCAATGGATAAGGCACCGGTCTTCATAAGCCAAAAATCTGAATTCTGGACACCTCCTGACGAGGAGCTGCCCTCGCCAAATGGAGCCACTGTTAGCCATCAGTATTTTTTACATGTTAGTGATGACTATATCTACAGCTGAGTTTTCTAGAAACTGATTTCCTCATGTCAATATGTCATCCAGAAAACCCTCCTAAAACTTTTTTCACCCTTCTACCTTTTCAGTTCGCCCATGTCAAAATCAAAACCTCATTGTCACTAGCCTATCTAGCTTTAGCCTTCTTGATCTGCCCATCAGCTTTAAAAGGCAAATCCACATCTGTTTCGAAAGTCTCCCCTATGTTAGGAAGTGGCGTTTTAAGACATTTCACCCTTGGCAATCATCAAAAAGCCAAAAAGCCTCCATCTGCAACAGGCCTACCATGACTGACCTCTTACTTTGCAAATGAAATTGACAGGCAGCCCTAAGTCGCGCCACTCACACCCCCTAGATCTCAGCACTGCATAAAACCCAATCTCAAGCTGACTATTAGGTTTTTCACAGTGTTCTATGGTTCTACAAAGGCAGGAAATATATTTCATCTCATGGAGTAAATGTTTGAGTTTACAATTAGAGGAACAGCTGCTTCTAAATGTAACCTGAGCCTGAGATATGTCTGCAAAACAGAAAGCTACTCATCTGGACTTTACAGCTCTTTCCAGCATGAAAATCATAGTAAGAAAGGGATACCACTGTCTCAGCAAACTGGTAAATTGTCAAGGCCCAGAACCTCCTTCATTTACAAGCAGAGGGTTAGGGCGCCTCCTTCATCCACAAGCAGAGGGCGCTGGCCAATATTGACTTGGAAGATTGCAAAGGTCCAGGTTTGCTTTGTACTGAAACAATGAAACAATATCTTCAGGTTTTATGAATGTAATTGATGATCATAACAGGAATGGAGCTTGAAATATGCTAGCTCAAAGGAAAGGAGAGTCTGGTTTGATAAAGAAGGTCATCTGAAACTTTCAAATCATGTAAATTGTTGAACTTTAGAAGGGCCTGTCATCAGTAAACATCCCAATCATAAGAAGCCTGTTTTGTCCAAGATCAAATGGAATAGATTCTGTTAACCAATGCCATTACACAGGCAGAAGGAAAGTCCTTGGTTTTTCAAAAAGCACTGACTTTCATAGTCACAAAGATTTTTTGTCAAGTAACCTGTCATGAGATGACCAAGCCAAATGATAAATATATCAGTCACCCTTAGAACAGTACAGGGAAACAGTGTCACTGTGGCTAGGGTTTCTTCTGAAATACAGTGATGCTTGCAAGTAAAGATGCCAAGATTGATGTTGTTCAAGTGGTTCACTTACCATCACATTCAGAGAAAGGCTGTGTCAAACAGAGTTGTTAAAAAGCCTTCAGATACCTTACCTGATGAAGAGCCTCCTCCATATATGAGCAGATGGCCAAAGCCATTGCAGGTTGTTGAAAACTGATGGGTCTAAAAAGTGCAATGGAAGGATACCAAAGAACTGAATAGAAGTCATTGCACAGGTAAGTGTTACTGTTTATGAGGCAAAGGTACTGTTTTCCCTTTTCAAAGAACTGTCTGTTAGACAGTACCTGTAGTGGAAAAGAGAAAATATTGAACATATTGTATGCTATTGATGCCAAAAGGAGGCTTGGGTTGATTTAAAAAATGGTTAAAAAAGGCATTCATGATCACACCATGATCTAAAAATCATGACCGAAGCAGAGAGTCTAGTGTGATATCATGCCATCAAAAAATTACATACAGGTCCGGAAGAGAAGCTTGTAAATCACACAAGACGACAATTATCAAACCCTTGAGAAGAACACGGAGCCATCTCATATAGAACAACACAACAATCGCCCAGCAGGAAGGTATACAATGCTATAAATAGACAAAGAAGTTGTTTGATAAATTGTCAGTTTTTGAGTTTGGGGCAAATGCATCGCTCTCACCATTCAAGAGACAGATATATCATGAGTAAGGTACCTTTCAGGCAGGAAGTTATTTAAAACAAAAAGGAGGCGCTCTTTGAAATTGGGAAACCATAGCCAAATCCAAGTTAGGTCAGTAAACTTCGCACCTTTTGTATTTAAAGATTGGAGAAAGCAGTCAGAAGACCAAGAGTTGTCAAAGCAAAGTGACAAATTACTTGTGTTATTAAAACACCGTAGCAGAAGTGGTGGAGTTGGTTGAATTGTTGGTCAAAATTCAGAGCTCGGGGTCAGAATCAATGTGCGGATGTATATATTCAAATAACAAACCCATTGTTTTAAAAAACAAAGCAAGTTGAGCACCAACGTTCACTTTCCAAGGAAATGAACGTTGGAAATTTGTTTTAAATTGACATCAAATAGGGGGAAGTATTGTCAATTTCAAAACTAAATTCACCCCCGTGCCTCCACAGCATCAAACAAGAAGAAATCGGGTCGAAATAACACAGTGGCACGTTTTTTGCACTGCGCGATGTGCCTGGGGTTTTGCGCGACGTGCCTGGCACGAATTTTACACAATTTTCTTTGTTGGCACGACGCGCCTGTACAGTGGCGCGACGCGCCTGTACAGGCCGCCCGACCGCCCGACTGGTCGACCCGACAGGCCACCCACGGGATTTCTGAGCGACGTGCTGACTGCAAAGAATGCCGCGCAGCTGCTAAAGATCCCTGGTGTTACCCCGGCTCCACACAAGGGTTTTCGTCAATCTTAGAGGTATTTCTCACACATTGTGCCGTGTTATTCAAAGCCACCTCGGGCTACAGGGGAAGACTGTTGACTGACTGTTTTATGATTGTTCAAAACTTTTTTTGCAAGTGTTATTCATCCTAGCAGAGGTTTTAACCATATCACCAGAAAGCTACATTCATGAGTGACCATTGATTGTTTTAAACCAGATAAAGCTCCTATAACCTCTGTCTAAAAGCTTTAAAGTCTTCTAAAAACCCTGTCAATCTTTGTTCCAAAACCGTGTATTGACTGGTTAAAAACTAAGGGTTGATTTTACATATGCAAACGGTGGAGAGTGAGCACACCTATACAGGACATAAATTGTTAAATGTTTGAAAGCCTCCTTGAGCAAGGAATTTTTGTGTATAGTTGGACATCTAAGACTTCATAAAAAAGAGTAATCATTGGCATTTTCTCACAGCACACTACTTAAGCAGATTGCCTTTCATTCACTGTATTCTCCCACTGTGAATTTGTTAACAAAGAGTTTCCAAAGGTGAACAGCATATTGAAGGGCAGAGGCTGTTGATGGTTGAATTTTGACATTGAAGGCAGAGGTACAAAAGTGGTGTTTGATTTCTTAAAAACTTCACAAGTGAAAGGGGCCATTTTCTAAAAAGCAGAGTTGTTAGTGATTGAAGTTAATATTGGAGACAGAGGTATAGATGTGTTGGTGTATCTTTTAAACTCACAAGCAAAGAGTGTGTTTTCTAAACACGCATGCCTTGGGTCCCCACCCAACCTAGGTACGCTTTTTCTTTTTTACTACATTTGTATCATTGTGAAGAGTTGTTGACGGAAGAGATTCTAAGGGGTGAAATAGGGCCATTTTCTAGAAGGCAGAGGTTTTTGATGGTTGAACTCTAACATCAGAGACAGGAGCATAGATGTATTGATAGATCTTTGAACCCACAGGCAAGGGTGTGTTTCCTAAAAAGCATAGTGCACTGATATATCACCTAGCCTAGTTCTGCTTTTCTTTCACTGAATGGTGTCATTTTGAAGAACTGTTGTTGTGATATGTTTCGAAGGAAGGTCATTTCTAAAGAACAGGGTATCAAAACACTTATCACAACAAGCCTTTTCTAGAGATCTGCCCCTTTTTCACTGTATTTCACTACTGAAGGTTTGTTGACAGAGAGCTTCCAAAGGTGCGGAGCCATTTTCTAAAGAGCAGAGTTGTTAGTGATTGAAGTTAATATTGGAGACAGAGGTATAGATGTGTTGGTGTATCCCTTAAACTCACAAACAAAGAGTGTGTTTTCTAAACCACTGTGCACTGATTTTACACCCAACCTAGGTCTGCTTTTTCTTTTTACTACATTGTATCATTGTGAAGAGTTGTTGACAGAGAGATTCTAAGGGTGAAATAGGGCCATTTTCTAGAAGGCAGGGTTGTTGATGATCGAGTTTAACATTTGAAGCCAGAGGTACAAAGGTGGTGATTGATTTCTCAAAATTCACAAGTGAAAGGTGTTTTCCTAAACACTGTGGGCTAATATTTCACCTAACCAAAAAGTCTCCTTTCCTTTCCACTGTATGGTCTCTTTTATAAAAATCTGTTGACAGAGGTATTTTCAAGGTAAATGTCCTGAAGAGCAGGGTTTTAATATTTGAGTTTTGTTTTGAAGACACAAATACCAGTGTAGGTTGGACTCCAACAAATTCACAAGAGGGGTGATTGTTCAAAACTGTGCACAGGGAATCTACAAAGCAGTTATCCCATATTTACACATGGTACCATTGTTAAAAAGTTTGCCTAGCTGAAGTGCATCCAGAGTTGGAGGGCTGTTTTTTAAAGGGTGCAGAGGTGGTTTATTTAAAGAAAAATTGTTGCATTTCATCAAAACCACATTGTCTAAACTGTCCAAACAGTCTAGTAACTAGTTTCAATCCAGCAGAACATTTTTCATACAGTGAAGGCAGTTTGCCTCTTCCAAAGTTTGGTCAAAGTCAGAATGCCTCCAAAGCGAGATCACAGGAGCGGTCCCCATAAGAGATATGAGCCTATCTCCATAGAAGAAATCAATGCTCACCCATCAGTGCTTTTCAATTTCCATGAAGTAGGCTGTCTTGATTTCTACCAGAGGATAGAAGAAGTCAAGAGTTTTTCGCCACTTACACATTTGTGCGCTTTGAGATTCAAGGACAAACACTTCCAGTTAGCGGGTCTTGATTTCAAAATCTCCCCAAGGTATGTATCCAAGGCTACCAAGATCCCGTATCATGGTGAAAAGTGGTTTAAACAAGCGCATCTTGATCTGGAGGATTATAAACCTTTCATCAAGCCTGAACATAGGGAAACCATCACTGCTATTTTCCCCTTCTCCTATCTTCTTGACAGTTATGCTCCGCTGATGAAAGCCATAATCAGATATTTCACTTGTGAAGGGAGGTTTAACCAAATTTATGCCTATCATGTCCGCTTGTTGATGCATTTTACCAGAAGCAGGCAATTAAACCTTCCATAATTTTTGTCCAAAAGCATAGAGAAAATGGCAGCTACTGTCCAAAAGAAGGCTCCACCTCAGCAAATCCTTTCTCTCTTTCATCATTCCTTGATCAAGATTATCTTTTTACACCAGTTGGAGAAGAAAGGGGTTTCATGGGATTCATTCATTAGCCATGCAGATTTCGCCACTGTCCCTCCTGTTCATGTGTCTCCTACTCAGCCTGTCCATCGCCCAGTGCCTTTGTCTAGTAGGCCTACGCCTAAAAAACTCAAAATGACCACTGGGTAGCCAAGTCAGCAGGTACAGGAAGAGGGACAGCAGCCAGATTTTGAGGGACAACAGCAGTTAGAAGGCAGTGGGCAGCAGCAGCTAGAATTTGAAGGTCAGCAGCAGATACAAGAAGAGGAACAACAGGAGTTGGAGGTTGATGAACAGCAGCAGGTACAGGAGGAGGAACAGCAGCATACAGCAGTTGAAGAGCAGCAAGTTGGGCAAACAATTGAAACGCCTTTTGAAACACAAATTGGACAAAACATTGATGAAGAACAGCAAGCTAAAGCTGCCATCCAAACAGTGACCAAAACTGTTCCTAAAAAGAGGAAATTGCCCAAAAGGACAACTTCTAGCTTGCCAAGGAGAAAAAACGCTAGATTGGCATTCAAAGGCAAAAGCATCGTTGGAGAAAGTGCCAAACATGGAGGTAAATCAGCTGTCATCCCTATCCCAAGCGATGACAGTGATAATGAGGCCCGCATCCTTGAAAACCTCCTCATTCACAAAGAAGGGCAAATTGAAGTGTTACAAGAAGACCTTCAAAGGGCGAGGAATTTCAACCATTTCTTGGAGGTTGAAAACAAACAAATGAAGTATCATGCAGCCATTCATGAGGCAAGGGTGATCAAGTATAAGAAAGAGGCAGAAAAGGCGCAAGTAAGAATTGAAGAGCTCATTGGCGAGTTTGATGATGAAGAGGAGGAAGACCAGCCTAGGCGAAAGAGGCCTAGGACCATCGGGCTTAGAAAAGCCTTGGAGAAACAGAGAGCGGAAGAACAAGCTCAATTCGAAGCCTTTCCTCTCACTACCCTCTTTGAGCAGGAAATTGAGGAAAACAAGGAAGCATGGCTTGAGAGGGCTAACCAGCATTTAGAAACAAAGCTTGAGAAGGCAAACAAGGATCTTGAGCTACAGAGAAAAAGGACTCTTCACTTTCAGAAGCTAAATCAGTTTGCCAGGCGAAAATTGAAGGTAGCACAAGAAAAATTGAAGAAGTTGAAGGAGAGGCGCCTAGCACGGAAGGAAGAAAAAAGCATATCAGCCCTTGATATTTTGGCTTCAGCTTCGGAGCATGTTTCTATGGACCCTTGAGGGTCATGCATGCCAATTTTGGGCCTGTTTCGGCAACTTTTTGTTTTTTGGCATTTTTTGGGTTTTTGACCGAAAACTCATAATTTCGCCATTTCAGTTTGATGAGTTTTCAAGGGAGGAGGATGATACCAATAGATGCCATAATTCCATGAGCAGGTCTCCAGCGATTTTCAGGGCATTTGAAGATCATTCGCCCCCTCAAATTGGCGAAAAACACCCTCTTTTTGCACATTCTGCCCGCCATATCAGCAGCCTGCTATTTTCTGGGTTTTTGCGCACAGGTACAGTTTTGAGGGACTTTCAGAGATCAGATTGAGGTGATTCCACTTGCGCCGGAAAGCAGACACAGAGAGATTTCCAACGAGCCATCATGAGCCTCATTTCGACACCGGGAAGGCTGCCATTTGCATCCAGCAAGTCAGGGGACCTTTTTCAGGCATAAATATGAAGTATTTTTGTAATTTTTGAACTCCAAAAATCTGCTTTTCCCAAATGTGCGTTAAGCTATTTTTATCATTGGGAAATCATGTAAAGTCAATATAATTTCAGTTTTTAGCAGTTTTTTAGATATTTTATGGGATATTTTGTGCCTTGGGCTTTGCAAAGCCTCAAGGACAAGTTTAGATATTTTGACTTGGCCAATGGGATAGCTAGTTGCTCCATGAGGTTTTCCTTCCTCAAACCTATTTATTCCATGGTTCTCATTGTAAATCAGAGGCTGAAATTGAGAGAAGAATTAATACATTGGTCATATGAGCTTTGAAGAATACACTTGAGTTATGATTTTTGGACTGCCTCTTGGATGCTTTTGAGGAATGGTGAAGGCTTGTTGATGGATTCCTTGTCATGGTAGAATGGTATAGTGCTTCTTAATGTGTTTTGTCTTCTAGTTTTCATTCATAATCCATTTTTCTTGCTGCTATAGATCAGTAGAGATTGATTTTGAGATATGCCCATGGAGGCACCTCAAAATCCCTGAATCTTCATAGCTTGATGTTTTCTTCTCCCTTAGTTATGCTAAAGAATTCTTAGCTTCTCTTTAGTAACCTAAGGTATTGTTGCTAAGTTTTATTCATCAGTTCCATGTATGTTGAGTAGGATGTATGGTTTTCCCTACCTACCTATCAGCTGCCCATAGTTCTGTCCATAAAACTTTCTCTTTGATTGATTTGTTGATCATTTTGTTGAACCAAGGAGGCCTAGTCCCGATCTAGCCCTTTGCCTAAAACTATGAAAACTTATTTGTCCAAGTGCCCAATGACTTAGAGACTATGTTTAGGCGTTCCGGCATAGTTTATGAGTTTTTAGTTTGTCTCATGTGTTTTCCCCAAAGTCTGATAGCCATTTCCCGAAGTTAGAGGGTCTTATACCTCTATGTATGGCTGGAATGTTTGATTTCTATGTATTAATTAGCTTATAGTTATACTTAGCATGATTAATGGCTTGCTATTACATGTTTATGTCTGCTATTAACTAGTTACACTTGAAATCCCTTGTCTTTCACCAACTTGTTGTCCATTCAATCCATTTTTCCCAAAGGTCCCTTCTGCCATGAATCAAATCGGCCCTACAGCAGCCTCACATCATCACCTCATAGCTTCCTTGACCTGTTTGACCCCATAGCCCAATTTATCTACATCTTGTCATCCAGTTTATGTATTTGATCAGTTTCATCCCTCACAAACTTAAAAACTAAAAAACCAAAAACACACTTCATAACTAGCCTAATATCAGAACACCGCAAGTAAACACACCGACATCTTTTACACATATAGAGAGAGCCCTCTCTGAGTCCAGAAAGGCTAGGTCCTTGGGCTCCAAAGCTTGGTTTGATGTTACATCGTCATTTGGCTAGCCAATCGGCCAAATCACGGGACCCTAACATAATGGCGATCACGGTGGGACTTACTGAGTACATGACAGTCTAGCGAACTCTTATAGACTCTTTAGTCCTTCAATCCTAAACTCGGACCATCAGCCTTTAGAATCATTTAGTGTAAACTCTCTGCTTCACCATCTTAGCAAAGTGATGAATCAGGTTTATAACACTCTTACATCCTAGGCTGCACATAAAACTCAGAAAAAACCACAAAAACTCCCTTAGATTGGTTTTTGATAGTATTGGTGGTGGACCATACACATATACCTCAAAACAACCAAAAATCCACCTGGCGACTCCACTAGCCTCTAGTAGGCCTTACTACCTTGCTAAATTTTAGAATTCCATCCGATAGACCTTTCCCATCACTCACTAACATAGCGGGAGATGGTAAGACACTGAGTACATAATAGTCCAGCAAACTCTTATAGACTCTTTGGTCCTTAGGTACCATAAACAAGCAAGCAGTCCATAGACCCATTTAGAGTAAACTCTTTTTTGTTCTCATCACCCTAGCAAAGTGTTGAAACAAGTCTAGGAAACATTCTCAGATTAGTTACTGGTGGTGGACCATAGCTATCTTCACAAAAACAACCCATTTTCACCTGGCGACTCCACTAATCCATCCTGTTACTTTGACCATCCTTCACCTTAGTAAAACCTTAGAAAACCCTGTCAGACATTCACCCCGATATCCTGATCTCCAACTCTGGAGCTAAAGGGTATGCTAAGAAGAATCGACTGAATCCCATCCAGACCCCAATCCCCCTATCATAGTAGATGACCCGGAGAAGATTCTGTGGCAAGCTTCTGAAACTGATCATCTAGCTACCGATAGATCCATCCGTAGAACAAGATCTGTACCTAAAACTCACAATATCCTTCTAGATTCACCTTTGGAACTAGAATCATCACAAGCTCTTCCCCGAAGTAAATCATATAGTAAGATAAACTTCAACGATCTTGAACCCCTAAACCCACCGCAGAGTCCTATTAGAGAAGCTTCACCCACCACTCCTCCTGATTTCCAACTTCTTTATCAATTTGGCTCCTATCATCCTAGATCTGCTCAAAACCAGATCACTAGTCCAAGTTCATCCGCTACACCTGGTCAGACCACCACTGTTCAAACCACTTCATTTCAGCCTACTAGTCCTCATCTTGTACATCATCAATTAGCTCCGATCATAGAAAGCAGCACCGAATGCAACATACATCAATGTGCCACCACCCTTAGCTCCTCTCCCAAACAAATATCAAGACAAAATCCCACACTTTACTGGAGAAGACACCACCACACCTCAAAAGCATATAAGTAGAATGACTGATGCTTATGAATACCTAGAGGTACAAGACGAGACTGTCAGAATGAGAATATTTGCCCAAAGTCTTGGTGGTGAACCCAAAGCATGGTTCAAAAGCTTAGCTCCAAACAGCATCCATAATATCCCTGAACTACATCAAATCTTCAGAAATAGGTGGGAAATCCGAAGAAACCCCATTCAAATCCTGTCAGAATATAACAATCTAAAACGGGAAAATGGGGAAAGTGTCCAAGCTTACTGTACTAGGTTCAACAGTGTATATAACTCCTTACCACCTCATTTCAAACCTCCACTTGGTCTAGCCTTGGCAAAATTCCCCGAAGGTTTCGATCCGGACATGACATATCATCTGAGAGATAAGGATCCCCCTACCTTGGAGGAAATGCAACAAATAGCTATAAAAGCAGATGCCAACTTAGCTGAAAAAAGAGCTAGAACTAGATCAGAAAGAAAGGTCACATATAGAGATGAGGTCTCCACTTCATCACCTTCCCTAGATCCCAGAATAGATGACTTAGTAAAATCCATGGCTAAAATGTGGGAAAAGATAAATGAAAAAGCTCCTGTTAGGGACAACCAGCCAAACCCTCCAATCAGAAACCGAAACCAAAACTTTAGGAGGGAGCAGCCCCAAAACAGACCAAGGGATAATGACCAACAGATCAGGCCACCATTCAATGAAAACTATGTGGAAGAAGATGATAGGGACTCAGAACCTCTTGATGAACATCATTTAAAACTCATAGGGTCTGACAATGAGAGTGAGGTGTACCTCACCAAAGAAGAACAAGCGTTCTTTTCTCTTGATCAAGATGAGACCAATTATGAAGATCCCGATGACCCTGCCATAGAGTTTTAAAATTCTATTGTAGAAGCCCACAGGCAATATGACCTTAGAAGCAAAAGAAACCAAGATAATGTCAAGAAAGGTAACTCTGATACTGCTAAAGCTCCAGATACCATCCTCAAAAAAACATCAAGCAGTGACAAAATCAAGGTTGAAAAGACTGATCAAAGCCAAGCTAAAGTTACCCAAACTAGTCCTCTCTCAGATACTCCTGATACTTCTACAAAGGTCACCAAAACAACTATGGCAAACAAAACCCCTAAACAAGATCAACAAACTCAGAACATAGACAAGGTCTTAGCTGAAAAAGCTGAAACAAACATATCTAAACTTCAAGTGCCTTTTAGCTTTGAAGGCGAAATCGCTAAGATCAAAATCACCATGCCTCTTACGGAACTCATTGCCCAAAACTCTTATAAATCCCAAGTACTAAAAGTCTTAAATCTAGGGAATGATGCAAACACTGTTAATCTCACTGATGACACTCCTGAAGTATTGTTTGGTCCAAAGGTAGAGGGAAAATTCCAAGAGGGAGCTACTCTTCCATTTTACATTAGCCTAAACATCCACGACCAAATCCTCCACAATGCATGCTAGACTCCGGCGCCTCGCATAATCTTATGCCAAAGGTAGTAATGGAAAGATTAGGCTTGGAAATCACAAGACCATACAAAGACTTATATTCATTTGATTCAAGTAGAGTCCAATGCCTGGGTTTGATCAAAGACCTTTGTTTTAGTCTGGCCCAAATACCTGCGAAACATCTAATCATGGATATAGTAGTGGCAGATATTCCTCCCAAGTACGGGATGCTTCTATCCAGATCTTGGGGAGCCAAACTCCAAGGGAATATCCAACTGGACATGTCATATGCCACCATTCCTGTGTTTGGTCAGACCAGGATACTCTACCGCGAATCACACATGAAATACATGATTAGCAGTCAAGATAGGCCAGATAACATTCCAATGTGTTCTTTGCGCTCCGACTTAAACTCTTTCATTATGCATATTGATGTAAACATGGAGGAAGAGTCTGAAGAAACTGATATAGACTTAGATCCACCACATCAGTTGTCCCTGGTGCCTTATGATGAACTGGACACTCAAAACTATCATGATCATGAACAGCTGTGTCTTGAGGAAAGTAAGTTTCCCCTATCCAAAGTAAGATTAGAGCAAGAAGCACAAACCCTCATGTACTATCAAGAAAATTGCTCTAGCTTTAGTCAGACACCAGCAGTAACTTGTGGAAATTTCTTCCGGGTAAAAGCTTTAGAAGACCTACACATCATAAACCTATTTGGAACCCGAGAGAAAGGGAGTTTAATGTTTCTACCATACCTCAAAGATTTACCATCATGTGACCCTCCTACTGCAAATAAAACTTTGACCATAACCTCGGTAGCTCAACATCTTGAGAAAATGCCAGATGAACTTCTTATGAGCAAGGATGGCAGTTATAATCCCAGCATACCTGAACTATTGAAATTGGCTCATATTTTATCCTTTCATGAAGAACTTAGGAATGCTAAAATCAGGAATCTCATGCAAAATACTAATTTCTACAGAAAAAACAAGGGAAAACATTGTATCACTACCTTTTCCTCAAAGAACAACTTTAACAAAAACAAACACAACAAACTGAAACAAACTGAAATGATCAAAAATAAAACTAGTGGCCATAGAATCTGTTTTGATTTTAGAAATAATACTGCATCTCCATATAACAAAAATCATGTTTTTTCTACCCAAGATCATGATTCACCAATTGAAAATGCTTCTAATCATGTATTCTTGCAAGATCATCTTTCAGATCATAATCATCAGATTCCTTTGCAAAGTAGACAACTTAAAGATTTTTTCCAGTTTGCGGGAGGTAAATCTGATTTCAAGTTCAAAATTGCTAAACCACCCAATATCAGAAATCTGTTCATAAAGGCCATGTTCCCAGTTTTAAATTTCTGTGTTGTTGCATACCTTGATGATGTCACTATCTATTTCAAGAATTATCAAGAGTACATACATTACCTGAAGAAAGCATACAGTAAGGAAAGGAGTGGAAATCAGATATTCAGAGAGGTACAGAGGGAGGATACTGGACTGTTTAGAGATTCTTGCATGAATCCCTATGTTATGTTAGAGAGAGAAAATTTCCCAAATTTTTCTTTTCAAGAGTTAAGTGGGCCAAGGGTGAGAGGAGATCCCTACGAGGATAAGATGCTGAAATTCCGTCATTTCCAAGATTTTTGATTTTGAGACACTTTCAGTCATTGTACATACCATTGTTTGAAATATTGAAAAAATAGAAAAGTAAAAAACAGTAAAAGATAGGAAAGTCAAAAACAGTAAAAAGCAGAAAAGAGGGCAAGTGAAGATAGAACAAAGGCCCCATGTTCCAAAAAATAGTCTTTCGGAAAGCGAGCAAGTCTAAATGCCGCTACTAGTACTTCAATGTCTTGTTCAACTATCTAGCCTAATCATAGCTGAGCATGTTTAAATTTATTTGCTGATAAGTTAGTGAGTGCCAAGATAGTCAACATTGTGTAAGATTGACTTATCACAGAGCTTAGATTAGGGAGAAATTCTGGTTCCACATGCCTAAAACAGAACCAAAGAGAGAAGCGAGGGATGAAAAACACATTGTACATCTTAGCCCCGCTTGTCTAGTTTCCTTTGTTGCAGAATAACATTTGTGTGCAGCTTGTCTTTTATGCCGCAAATGCATGACAAATCAGACTGCCTAATCCTGATTTGATCATTCTTGAATTTCATGTTGTAGATTAGAGAATGAAATCCTGTCAAACTGCTTAATCTTGACAGTCGACCTAGTTTTAGGTAGAGAAATGAAGGAGTTCATCAGCTTAATCTGAACTCCCGGCAGATATAAGAGTAGAAATAGATAGTTTCATTTTGCAAAAAGAAAAATATGCATTGTCTAAAGGCTGCTAGTTCAAATGCGCCAAAGAGAAGAAAAATGTTAGGAAAGATAGTGGGGTAGGTAGAAGTATCATTAATGTTAACCATGCTGTCACTTTCCAGAAATAACATCAAGAGAAGGGTAAATTTTGCGCCAATGGATAAGGCACTGGTCTTCATAAGCCAAAAATCTGAATTCTGGACACCTCCTGACGAGGAGCTGCCCTCCCCAAATGGAGCCACTGTTAGCCATCAGTATTTTTACATGTTAGTGATGACTATATCTTCAGCTGAGTTTTCTAGAAACTGATTTCCTTATGTCAATATGTCATCCAGAAAACCCTCCCAAAACTTTTTTCGCCCTTCTACCTATTCAGTCCACCCCTGGCGAAATTAAAACCTCATTCTCACTATCCTATCTAGCTTCAGCCTTCTTGATATGCCCATCAGCTTTAAAGGGCAAATCCACATCTATTTCAAAAGTCTCCCCTATGTTAGGAAGTGGCGCTTTAGGACACTTCACCCTTGGCAATCACCAAAAAGCCAAAAAGCCTCCATCTGCAACAGGCCTACCATGACTGACCTCTTACTTTGCAAATGAAATTGACAAACAGCCCTAAGTCGCGCCACTCACACCCCCTAAATCTCAGCATTGCATAAAACCCAATCTCAAGCTGACTATTAGGTTTTTCACAGTGTTCTATGGTTCTACAAAGGCAGGAAATATATTTCATCTCATGGAGTAAATCTTTGAGTTTACAGTTAGAGGAACAGCTGCTTCTAAATGCAACTTGAGCCTTTAGATATGTCTGCAAAACAGAAAGCTACTCATCTGGACTTTACAGCTCTTTCCAGCATGAAAATCACAGGAAAAAAGGGATACCACTGTCTCAGCAAACTGGTAAATTGTCAAGGCCCAGAACCTCCTTCATTTACAAGCAGAGGGTTAGGGCACCTCCTTCATCCATAAGCAGAGGGCGCGGGCCAATATTGACTTAGATGATTGCAAAGATCCAGGTTTGACTTGAACTGAAACAAATGAAACAGGGACTCCAGGTTTTCTGAATGTGACTGATGATCATAACAGGAATATAGTGGAAATATGCTAGCCCCAAAGGAAAGGGGAGTTTGGTCTGATAAAGGAGCCCATTTCAAACTTGTAAATCATGTGAATTGTTGAAGCTTTAGAAAGCATGTCATCAGTAAACATTCCAATCTTAGGTAGCCTGTTTTTCCCAAGATCAAATGGAATAGATGCTGTCAACCAATGCCATTACACAGGCAGAAGGAAAGTCCTTGATTTTTCAAAAAGCACTGACCTTCATAGTCACAAAATTTTTGGTCAAGTAACAGGTCATGAGATGAACAAGCCAAATGATAAATATCTCAGTCACCCTTAGGACAGTGTCACTATGGCTAGGGTTTCTTCTGAAATACAGTGATACTTGCAAGTAGTGATGCCAAGATTGATGTTGTTCAAGTGGTTTACTTACCACCACATTCAGAGAAAGGCTGTGTCAAACATAGTGGTCAAAAAGCCTTCGGATACCTTACCTGACGAAGAGCCTCCTCCATGCATGAGTAGATGGCCAAAGCCATTGCAAGTTGCTGAAGCTGATTGATATAAAATACAATGGAAGGATACAAAGAAATTGAATAAAAGTCATTGCACAGGTAAGTGTCACTGTTTATGAGGCAAAGGTATTGTTTTCCCTTTTCAAAGAACTGCCTGTCAGACAGTACCTGTAGTGGAAAAGAGAAAATATTGAACATATTGTATGCTATTGATGCCAAAAGGAGCAGTTGCTTCAAGATGGTTAAAGGCAAGAAATCCCTTCTGAGTAAACAGAGAAGTCTAGTGTGAAAACATGCCATCAAAAGATGGCACTTACAGTCCAGAGGGAAACCTGTAAACCACCTAAGATCAGAGATTACTATCACTGTTTAAAATAGCTCGATAACAAACACAGTTTTATATCATTTAGAAGGGCAGAGATATCATCAAGTCCAAATAGGACCGGCAAAGTTTAAATACTTACAGTGATAAAGAAATCAAGAACGCAAGTAAAGACATCAACTCTCAAAGCAAGGAAATGCCACTGTCTGAAAGAAAGACTTCACTGTGTTCAAAAGATAGCCGTGGGTTCTTTATTTATGTATTTCAAATAAACAATGAAAGTATCCGTTGAAGGTATGTTAAAAGAGTGGAATAGGGGAATACGAAGGTCATTGTCGAAATTCAAAACCAAACTTCGCAACCCCCGAGTATCAAAGCGTTTTTTGAGCAATTTGAATTTTTTCTGCACCGGTTAAGGCCGCGCGACGTGCCTGGATCTGTGCGCGACGTGCCTGGGCGGAAATTTACACAGGGCCCTTTGTCGGCGCGACGTGCCTGTATGTTGGCGCGACGCGCCTGTACAGGCCGCCCGACTGCCCGACAGATCGACCCGATAGGCCCGACAAGGGCTTTTCTGCGCGACGTGTTTTCTTCAAAGAGTGCCGCGCCAGTTTTGGAGAATTCCAGTGCTACTCAAGCATCCTCCCAAAGGTTTTCTCCTCGAAATTCAAAAGGTATTTCGACTCCTACCTCGGAAATCTCGAAAACCAAAGTTAAATTCTGTGTGCCGTGGTTTGAAACTATGCATTGTTGAAAAGGCCTTGACCATTTTAAGAGAAACCCTTGTAGCCTCTGCTCAAGCTTTGAGTTCTTAAAACCCTGTGCCTCCGCTCTAAAACTTGATTTTGACTGTATATCCACAACAAGGGTAACGCTAAAAATGAGCATGATTTTGTTTAAAGTGAAATAGCATACACAGAGAACAGTAAATTTTAAATAGGAAAGAGGATTCTGGGTCAAGCAGAAGTATAAATCAAGCAAAGGTTTTCACAATATCACCAGAAGGCTGCACTTATAAGGGACTATTTATTGTTTTAAAAGAGAAAACTCATATAACCCTTGTCTTAAAGCTCTATAGTCTTCTGAAAAACTCTGTCAGGTTTTGCTCCAATACTCTGTATTGACAGTCTAATCATATGTGAGATAGTTTGCTTGAGATACAAATTGTTGAAGGGTGGCACACTTATACAGGGTAAGGTTTTAATGGTTGAAAGCCTCCTTGAGCAAGGAGTTTTGGTAGGTTGGTTAACATCAAAGATTTCAAAGAACAGAGTGACTCAAATATTTCAAAGAACAGAGTGACTGTTGGCATTCTCTCACAAGCACACCTTTTAGCAAACTGCCCCCCTGTTTCACTGTATTTTTCACTACTGTAAGTATGTTGGCAAAGAGATCTTCAAAGGTGAACAACATATTGAGAGACAGAGTTGTTGGTGGTTAAATGTAAACATTGGAGCGAAACACGGAGTGATGGTTGATCCTTTAACTTCACAAGAAAAAGTGTCCTTCATAAAGCACTGTGTATTGATTTTTCATCTAACCTAGGTCTGCCCTCTTTTTCACCATATTATCATTTTGAAAAGTTGATTGACAAAGAGACTCTAAGGATAAATAGTACATTGAAGGGCAGATTTCATTGATGGGATTTTAACTTTGGAGGCAGAGGTACAAAAGTGGTTTTTGTTTTCTTAAAACTTCACAAATGAAAAGGGCACTTTCTAAAGGGCAGAGTTCTTGGTGATTGCATTTAATATTGAGACAGAGGTACAAAGGTGGTGATTGATTTCTCAAAATTCACAAGTGAAAGGTGTTTTCCTAAACACAGTAGGCTAATATTTCACCTAACCAAAAAGTCTCCTTTCTTTTCCACTGTATGGTCTCTTTTATAGAAATCTGTTGACAGAGGTATTTTCAAGGTGAATGACCTGAAGAGCAGGGTTTTAATATTTGAGTTTTGTTTTGAAAACACAAATACCAGTGTAGGTTGGCCTCTAACAAATTCACAAGAGGGGTGATTGTTCAAAACTGTGCACAGGGAATCTACAAAGCAGTTATCCCATCTTTTACACATGGTACCATTGTTAAAAAGTTTGCCTGGCTGAAGTGCATCCAGAGTTGGAGGGTTGTTTTTTAAGAAGTACAGAGGTGGTTTATTCAAAGAAAAATTGTTGCATTTCATCCAAACCACATTGTCTAATCTGTCTAAACAGTCAAGTGACTAGTCTCAATCCAGCAGAGCAGTTTCTTACAGTAAAGGCAGTTTGCCTCTTCCAAAGCTTGTTCAAGTCAGAATGCCTCCAAAGCGAGATCACAAGAGCGGTCCACATAAGAGATATGAGCCTATCTCCATAGAAGAAATCAATGCTCACCCATCAGTGCTTTTCAATTTCCATGAAGTAGGATGTCTTGATTTCTGCCAGAGGATAGAAGAAGTCAAGAGTTTTTCGCCCCTCACACATTTGTGCGCTTTGAGATTCAAGGACAAACACTTCCAGCTAGCAGGTCTTGATTTCAAAATCTCCCCAAGGTATGTATCCAAGGCTACCAAGATCCCGTATCATGGTGAAAAGTGGTTTAAACAAGCGCATCTTGATCTAGAGGATATAAACCTTTCATCAAGCCTGAACATAGGGAAACCATCACTGCTATTTTCCCTTTTTCCTATCTTCTTGACAGTTATGCTCCGCTGATGAAAGCCATAATGAGATATTTCACTTGTGAAGGGAGGTTTAACCAAATTTATGCCTATCATGTCCGCTTGTTGATGCATTTTACCAGAAGCAGGCAATCAAACCTTCCATACTTTTTGTCCAAAAGCATAGAGAAAATGGCAGCTACTGTCCAAAAGAAGGCTCCACCTCAGCAAATCCCTTCTCTCTTTCATCATTCCTTGATCAAGATTGTCTTCTTACACCAGCTAGAGAAGAAAGGGGTTCCATGGGATTCATTCATTAGCCATGCAGATTTCGCCACTGTCCCTCCTATTCATGTGTCTCCTACTCAGCCTGTCCATCGCCCAGTGCCTTTGTCTAGTAGGCCTACACCTAAAAAACTCAAAATGATCACTGGGCAGCTAAGTCAACAGGGAGAAGGAGAGGGCAGTGAACCACAGGGAGAAAAAGAGGTTGATGAACAGCAGCATACAGCAGTTGAGGAGCAGCAAGTTGGGCAAACAATTGAAGCGCCTTTTGAAACACAAATTGGACAAAACATTGATGAAGAACAGCAAGCTAAGGCTGCCATCCAAACAGTGACCAAAACTGTTCCTAGAAAGAGGAAATTGCCCAAAAAGACAACTTCTATCTTGCCAAGGAGAAAAAGTGCTAGATTGGCATTCAAAGGCAAAAGCATTGTTGGAGAAAGTGCCAAGCATGGAGGTAAATCAGCTATCATCCCTATCCCAAGCGATGACAGTGATAACGAGGCCCGCATCCTTGAAAACCTCCTCATTCACAAAGAAGGGCAAATTGAGGTGTTACAAGAAGACCTTCAAAGGGTGAGGAATTTCAACCACTTCTTGGAGGTTGAAAACAAACAAATGAAGTATCATGCAGCCATTCATGAGGCAAAGGCGATCAAGTATAAAAAAGAGGCAGAAAAGGCGCAAGTAAGAATTGAAGAGCTCATTGGCGAGTTTGATGATGAAGAGGAGGAAGACCAGCCTAGGCGAAAGAGGCCTAGGACCATCGGGCTTAGAAGAGCCTTGGAGAAACAGAGAGCAGAAGAACAAGCTCAATTCGAATCTTTTCCTCTCACTGCCCTTTTTGAGCAGGAAATTGAGGAAAACAAGGAAGCATGGCTTGAGAGAGCCAACCAGCATTTGGAATTAAAGCTTGAGAAGGAAAATAGGGATCTTGAGCTGCAGAGAAAGAGGACTCTTCACTTTCAGAAGCTAAATCAATTTGCCAGGCGAAAATTGAAGGTAGCACAAGAAAAATTGAAGAAGTTGAAGAAGAGGCGCCTAGCACGGAAAGAAGCAAAAAGCATATCAGCCCTTGATATTTTGGCTTCAGCTTCGGAGCATGTTTCTATGGACCCTTGAGGGTCATGCATGCCAATTTTGGGCCTGTTTCGGAAACTTTTTGTTTTTTGGCATTTTTGGGTTTTTTTGCCAAAACTCATAAATTCGCCATTTCAGTTTGATGAGTTGTCAAGGGAGGAGGATGATACCAATGGATGCCATAATTCCATGAGCAGGTCTCCAGCGATTTTCAGGGCATTTGAAGATCATTCACCCCCTCAAATTGGCGAAAAACAGCCTCATTTTGCACATTCTGCCCGCCATATCAGCAGTCTGCTATTTTCTGGGTTTTTGCGCATAGGTACAGTTTTGAAAGACTTTTAGAGATCAGATTGAGGTGATTCCAATTGCGTCGGAAAGAAGACACAGAGAGCTTTCCAACGAGCCATCATGAGCCTCATTTCGACATCAGGAAGGCTTCCATTTGCATCCAGCAAGTCAGGGGACCTTTTTCAGGCCTAAATATGAAGTATTTTTGTAATTTTTGAACTCCAAAAATCTGCTTTTCCCAAATGTGCGTTAAGCTATTTTTATCATTGGGAAATCATGTAAAGTCAATATAATTTCCATTTTTAGCAGTTTTTTAGATATTTTATGGAATATTTTGTGCCTTGGGCTTTGCAAAGCCTCAAGGACAAGTTTAGATATTTTGACTTGGCCAATGGGATAGCTAGTTGCTCCATGAGGTTTTCCTCCCTCAAGCCTATTTATTCCATGGTTCTCATTGTAAATCAGAGGCTGAACTTGAGGGAAGAATTAATACATTGGTCATATGAGCTTTGAAGAATACACTTGAGTTATGATTTTTGGACTGCCTCTTGGATGCTTTTGAGGAATGATGAAGGATTGTTGATGGATTCCTCGACATGGTAGAATGGTATAGTGCTTCTTAATGTGTTTTGTCTTCTAGTTTTCATTCATACTACATATTTCTTGCTGCTATAGATCAGTAAAGATTGATTTTGAGATATGCCCATGGAGGCACCTCAAAATCCCTGAATCTTCATAGCTTGATGTTTTCTTCTCCCTTAGTTATGCTAAATAATTCTTAGCTGCTCTTTAGTAACCTAAGGTATTGTTGCTAAGTTTTATTCATCAGTTCTATGTATGTTGAGTAGGATGTATGGTTTGCCCTACCTACCTATCAACTGCCCATATTTCTATCCATAAAACTTTCTCTTTGGCTGATTTGTTTGATCATTTTGTTGAACCAAGGAGGCCTAGTCCCGATCTAGCCCTTTGCCTAAAACTATGACAACTTGTTTGTCCAAGTGCCCAATGACTTAGAAACTATGTTTAGGCGTTCCGGCGTAGTTTATGAGTTGTTAGTTTGTCTTATGTGTTTTCCCAAAGTCTGATAGCCATTTCCCGAAGTTAGAGGGTCTTATACCTCTATGTATGGCTGGAATGTTTGATTTCTATGTATTAATTAGCTTATAGTTATACTCAGCATGATTAATGGCTTGCTATTACATGTTTATGTCTGCTATTAACTAGTTTGCACTTGAAATCCCTTGTCTTTCACCAACTTATTGTTCATTTAATCCATTTTTCCCAGAGATCCCTTCTATTGTGAATCAAATCGGCCCTACAGCAGTTTTACATCATCGCCTCATAAGCTTCCTTGACCTGTTTGACCCCATAGCCCAATTTATCTACATCTTGTTATCCAGTTTATGTATTTGATCAGTTTCACCCCTCACCAACTTAAAAACTAAAAAACCAAAAACACACTTCATAACTAGCCTAATATCAGAACATCGCAAGTAAACACACCGACATCTTTTACACATATAGAGAGAGCCCTCTCTGAGTCCAGGAAGGCTAGGTCCTTGGGCTCCAAATCTTGGTTTGATGTTACATCGTCATTTGGCTAGCCAATCGGCCAAATCACGGGACTCTAACAAAAAGAAGGGTTTTCCCATTCATTTATCACCTTTTATTTCCTAAAGATCACTCTGGATCTATACTTTTGGTTTGACTATTGATCCACCATCATAGTCATATTTTGCTACTATATTTCTCTGGGCTTTCTACACCATCAAGAGAGAGGAATTTTAGATCTGAAGTGTCGAGGACTTACAAGAACCCATCCCATTGAGGAGAAAAGGGAACACCCTCTTGTGTTTTCCTCCCAGGCGCCATTAATACAAAATTATTTCAACATATTCTTGTCTTGTCTATTGGATGCATGGAGTAAATCTTGTTTTTTCTACTACTTAATGTCTTCTAATGAATAGATCTATATTTTTGCAGCATTTATCTTGATCACCTTACTGTAGATCTGAGGATATTAGCAGACATATTTGCTGTTAGGGCTGTTTTTTATACGTAGTTAAAGTGGTATTTTTTCATACGTTTGGAATTAAGATTCATACTAACAATTGGCGACTCCACACGGGTTTACGATTATGACCGTTGTCTTTTTTCTGATCCTTGCATATCCAGTTGCTTCAAACCCTAGGATTTCTCTTCATCCCCTTGTATTTTCTTTTCTTGATGTTGTTTTTAACCTATAAAACCCTAAAACGATAAAAATTATGACTTCCGTGTGTTTTTAGACCTATTGCATATGTGATAGACATCAACCGCAGCTAAGACGACAAATTTTTCTGAAATCTGCCATCGAGAGTGCCATAAGTGCAGGTTGCACTTTTTGGCCCAAAAACTACGACCTGGACCTTTAGGACGCACCTTTTAGCCCAAAAACTGCGACCTCTGCTAAAAATAGGTCAGAAACTGTGACCTAGACTTTTTGCAGGGATTTTTATGAAAGTTTTCTGGGTTTGTCTGAGCCTTTGTTCAGGGTAGTTTGACCTCCGTCTCCACCCGTTTTGGACCTATACTTCTACCGTTTTGCTCAACTAAGTGGGAACCTAGCCCCCTAGGGCTTCATTACCCTCCACTTTTTGTGGAAGAGTTTTTGCTGTTGCAGGTTGTCTGAAATTTCAGAGTCTTCAGCCATTTTTTCAGATCTGATACCTCACCTTCAGATCTGCTTCAGATTGGCTTGTTATCCATCCAAATAACCTCATTTAGATTTGTTGGGGTTTTCCTCTAGGGTTCACTCCATTTCCATTCATGAGATAGCCTTTCGCCACCTCTTTTACAACAATTTTTCCTTTGATTTGTTGTTGTTTTCTGCACCACTTTCCAGCAGATCTTGTCTTTTAGATCCCTGTCCCTCTTGACCTACAAGCTATTGGATTTTTTAGTGTGTTTTTCTTAGTTTTTTCTCACCTATAGACTATTTGTTGAGAGACCCGCCTCCCTGGGTTTAGATTATTTCATTATTAGCTGTTTATTTTCTGTTTGCAAGCCTATATACTGTCATTTGCAGGTTTATTTACAGCCATACAACACAATTTTATTTTTCTCTACAAATGTCTGGGTTTAAAAATTAAAATTTACACACTTTTATACACACACCCTAAGTGAAAAAGGGCTTGGTTAACACCACCAAGCAAAGACTCTAAAACATTGAAATCAATTGATCCTGCACCTCTCTGCCCTTGTTTCGACATTGTAATCATTTGATCCTACACCTCCCTGCCCTTGTCAGTATCTTTTTCCTTTGTGCCATGTTTGTGTCGTCATCATTGCTCAACCTCCCATGGGCTCTAGTTTCCCTCAAGGGGGGGCTAGCACATCCTGCACTTTTCCCGCTCCCGGTAGCATGTATCTAGGATATGACATGCCTCCTCTTTTTTCCCAACCTCCTGTTTACCACACTGTTACCCCATCTCCTTATTATCCGTATCCATAGCCTACTGCTCCAGCTCCTTCAGTGTTAGCACCCCCTCCTCCCTTGCCTTCTCAAACCCCACAACAACCACCACCTCCCCCTCAGGGGCAAGTGAATGCACAACAGGGCGTGACTTATCCTCTTCCTTCAAAAAAGAAGAGGAAAGGCACTCAAAATCAAGTTGTCCCTGGTAATCCTGGACCTAATAAAGGTAATGCTCCTAACACTACGAACCAGAAACAGGGCACTCAGCCCAAGCTAGACAGGCTTATTTGCATGAACAAGCCTTGTTCTTGTTGTAGTATTCATGGCCATTACACGCATGATTGTCCTCTTTTGCCACAAATGCGACAGCTATGGGAGTCTCAAGTAGCATTGCGAGGACAGCAAGCCTCCCCTTCCACCCCTCCCAGTACTTTGCCTAGCCAGCCGAGTGTGTTTACTAATCCTTTCCCTCAGTAAGGATTTGTGGCTACCCAACCACCTAAAGGTCAGGTGGCCACTCAACCTCTTCTGTCTGGAAACCCCGATTACTAGATTCTCATGATGAACTCTGATCAACCTTTAACCGTAGAAATAAATCTTCAGACTCGGTCCCGTCAGTACAACAAGCCTCCCGCTATGTCTGTCCCCGAGCCGCCTCCTTCGGTCTCTACAAAGCCTCTTTTGACACCTCAGGGTACCTTGCAGATCCCTCAGCCTAGAGCGGAGGTTCATACCAAGATCCCTAAGGGACCACTGTGCCGAAATGCTGCTTCTGGAAAAGATGCCCATTTGTATAGCATAGTCGATGATTTGGCACAATCCCCTGTTGCCATTTCAACGCTGGAACTCCTCCAGTTGTGCCCTTCACAACTAAAATATCTACTATCTACCGTGGGTGCTGTAGATCCTTCCGAAGATCGATTAATTGTCTTTGATGCTGACGTGTCAGAACATCCTCCTCTCCTTGCTTCTATCGCCTTCCAAATCCCAGTCAAGATCCAGAACGCTAACATTTTCCGGTGCATTATTAATGAGGGGGCATCCACCTGCGTGATGTACGCATCAGTTTGGAAGCAAATAAAATCACCTGAGTTGGCTCCTTCCACGATCACTCTCCGAGCGTGGGATGGACACGCCTCTAAGCCCATTGGCTTATTCCGCAATTATCTTATTACTCTTGTGGGCAAGACTGTTTGCGTTGACATAGAAGTCATAGATTCCCCCATAGACTTCAACATTGTATTAGGTCGTAGCTACCCTTATGTGATGTCTGCTGTCCCTTCCGCGGTCCACCACAAGATGTCCTTCCCTCATAACGAAAATATAGTCACCATTGACCAGTTGACATATTATGAACCGAAGTCTCAGACCTCCCCTGAGTCCACTATCTCTTCGGTGGCCAACAAGCAAATCGTTGATCCTTTGACCAGTGTTTCACTCAGAGTCTACAAAGATTCCTCACTGCTTGGTACATTCCTTGGTCTTCCTCCTCCTGTCTCTGATCCCAGCTCATCGAATGTTTGCATGATGCAATCATCTCGGAATAACCTCAAGCGGCCCGCCTTGGCTAGTCAGCAGCCTCCTCGCCCTCCGCAACCTTCTCCTAGCCCTTCGATTCAGACTTCTGGACCTTCTCCTCTTGGCCCTTCAGCTGGTACTCATGAGCCTCTTTACACTCCTGGAACGGTTCCTCAATGCCTTAACCATTTAGGAGCCATCTCGCCTGGCCATTACCCCTCTGGCTAGATACTGTTCCTAGCTCCCCCACCAGGAGTCTATACGGCACCTATCATGGCCACTCTCTCTCTTCCTAACTTGACCCTTGGGATTCCCATCTGGTACCTTGATCCTCTACCCGTTACCCCACCAGGTCAACCCAAACCTTACCTTGCTTTGACCTCGGTTCAACCGGTCCCCATGACTTCTCCCACTGCAACAGTGCCTCAACCACCTCAATAGGAACCACCTCCTGTTGCGACCGCTTCGGGTAAGAAGGAAAAAACTTGCAAGAGGGCCTCCAAGGACAAGGCTGCCCCGACGAACCTTGCACCTCCCCCACCCGCAAAGCCCTGTGCTTTGTGCGATGTCATCCGTCATGCCACCCATAACTGTCTTGACTTGATCCGTATCAAGCCCATGGTTAAAGTTACGTTCCCTGAGTCTACAGTCCTTGAAGCCTCTATTTCTTCCTCGACTGCAGCCAGGAATACTAAAACTATTTACACTAACAAAACTTGTGCGTTGTGTGATCTCCATGGCCATTAATCTCACCATTGTCCCCGCCTTACACATTATCGTGCCTCTTTAGAGGTAGTTTGGGAGTACGAGATTGAACAAAACCAATCCGCCTCTCCTGTAATTGCGCAGTATGCTGCAGGCCAGACTGAGGAATTACCCGCTCCAATTGACATCCCCCCTCCCGATGTCGAGATGAAGGAGCCTGCGGCCACCATCCTCTACCTTTCATCACCCATGAGACCTTGGGTGGAAGCTCCCTCCAAATATTCCCCTGTTGTTTCGCTTAACCTCCCTTCAGTGATCACCCTGGGCTCAACATCAGTAGATCCCTTATCTGCTTGTTCTTCTATCATCCCCCATGATGATGCGCATGTGAACCTTTCTTCTCATGATGATGATTCAGGTAGCTTCTCCGCGTCATGTGGTCTCCCTTACTCCAATCACTCCATATTCTATTGCGATGATGACATCATGGAAGCCATGTCCACCCTTGACTTCATCATTCCCGCCCATCAACGGGATAGCACCACCCGTGCCCATGGTAACTTTCATGATCTCAGCACAAGTTACACCTCTGGTAGCCCCCACACTCCACCTCACCGTCGGTGTGTGAGTAGTAGACATCTTACCCAGATCACTTCCCCCCATGGAGTGCATTCGATTTCTACATTACACTCAGGTTACCAGCATTGTTCATCATCCCTCCAGTTATTTTCTTGTGGCACCTTTCATATGGACCTATCGTCCACACCTTATATCGGTTTTTCTGATGGTGCAAGTCGCTACTCCAAGAATCTAGCCTCAGCAGGTTGGGCCATTTTTACCCCCTTGCACTCCCTTGTTCTCTCGAACGGGGCATGAATTGGTATTGCTACCAATAACTAGGCCGAATATGACGCAATACGAGGTTTATTAACTAATGCCATTTCACATCACATCCTCCACCTTCATGTTATTTTACATTCCCTTCTTCTTGTCATGCAATTGAATGGTGTCTATCGTGTGCATAATCCTATCCTTTTTAGAAGATATTTATGAGTGAAGATTTTGATGCGTGAATTTGAAATCATTCCATTCAAGTACCTAGAGCACAAAATCACTATGTAGATAGCATTGCAAACAATATTCTAGATTGGAATTTAGCACACAGATTTAACACAAGACAATAACATAAAAATATCAAAATGATGCATATCCATAATATGTGTCGTAGAAAATGTTTTAGAGTTCATCCACTCTGATACATATGACATGCCATAACATGTTACAAAACTCAAAACTCGGGGCACCACCTTCCCCTACATACTAATCACTATCTGTAGGATCCTGAGCCAATGGCTCTGCTCCCGTAGCTTGTAGATCATGCATACCCTGTCCGGCCATCGCCATGCGCCGCATGACCCCTCGCCACTCAAAGGGTAGACCAATACATGGCTCTATGTATTGGTCATCTAAGTCTTGCCAGCCGCGCTCTGAAACACAAGTCAGAATCCTCTCACATCTATGACGGATATCCTCCAAGAGGGCTACTGCATCCTCATTTTGCTACGACCTCACTCCACTAGGTCCTGCAGCCCCCGATACTGCAGGTCGTCCCATATATCTGATCGGTTTTACCGGTGTTGTAACTACATACTAAAAATGAAAGAATCAGTACCACATACAATATTCTAGACCTTTACATGCACATAAAATATTAGCAATTTTTCACTTACCATCAGGCCCCCATATTCGACCAGGCAGTAGTGGAAAATCCGGGTCCCCACAATAACTCATCCCACTATAGGGATAGTTGTATATATACAGTGGCATCTGATCCCAATGAGCAAAGAACTCAGGTCGGAACACCCGTCCAACTGCCCCACCTCCTCCTCTACACAGTAGTCACCCTCACCGGTGCATCCTAGGCTCTCTTGAGCCCCCATATTGGAGCTGTATGTGAGGTAAAAGTGTCGGGATCTTCTTAAAGAAGAACGAGCACAAAACTGTGCCATATGCACAGTCATGATTCACTTGCCACTTGCAGAGCGACAACTATCGTTTCAATGACGATAGCATATTTTGGGCCCACCCATAGTAGGTCCCACTCAAAACACTCTCCACCAGCATCATCTGCCCTCCAGTGATGTGATGGAGTGCCTGGTTGCCTAGGATCCGCAACATCGATGTGGCCACAGCACGGGTCTCTAACCTCTCCAAGTCCCCGATGGGTATTCGAGTCCCCTTGACTTGGAAACCTAGTTGACAATGGCACTCTACAAACTCTATGATATTCCGCCCCCACGGTAATACTGGCTGAGTATTCCCTACCATCCCAAGTGGTGGGAGACCAGTCATGAAATATATATCTTGGACTGTCAACTCAATCCAGTGCCCCTGCACTATAAAGACCTCACGGTCTGGGTCCCAATAGCTGAAAATATAGGCCAATAAGGGCTCTCCAGCTCTCATCAAAGGGTTCTCCACAAACTTCAAAACCCCAAACCTGGCCAATGCACTGCGGACACCCTGATCCTCCCGGATCTCCGACTGTAATGCGCCCAGGTCTCTTTCTCTCCAGTTGATCCATAATTCTGCCATATCTGCACAAAACCATCATATCTGATAGAATACAGATAGGAAATATTGTATCTCATCATAAAAACCCAATACTCAGCCAAAAAATAGCACCGGAAAACCCCTCCCTGATAGGTCGCACTTTTCAGGCCCAAAACTAGGACAGGTTGCAGTTTTTTGCTCAAAACCTACTACCCAGGTCGCAATTTTTGCCCCAAAAAGTGCGACCCAGTTGTGAGGAGGATCAAGGGTCTGTTCCTGAGCCCTGGGGACCTAATCTGAACTTTTAATCCACTTAAAAGAGAGAGTAGGGTTAGGCCTCTTACCTGCAATTGACGGATCTCGATTCCAATGGTCATTTTGTCCGCTAAGATCGCCGCAAGATTTAGGGCCTTCTCTTCTCTCTACATTCACCACAGCTCCACATGCAAATGAGTGAATTTGAAGGGGAAATGCCTTATTAAAAGAGAAACCCCCATTTTTTCTTTCACCCACTGCGACCCAACCATAGATCCGTTTACCAAACCGTCTGTACCATTGGAAAGCTCTCATCGAGCCCTAAAATGGGTATCTGTTAGGTTTTAGTGATTTGATACTTCACCAGGAAACATTTTTTCCAAGAAGCGTCACTTCACCCCTCCTCAAAATTGAATTTCTTCACTTGCAACACTCGTACTAAGGGGCACCACTTTGCCCCCATAATTTTCAACGCTCGTGCCGAATTTCGTTGTGAGTTACCATCTTGTACTCATGTTTTCATGGTCCCCATGGGACCTTTTTCTGTGTGGAAACACCATCGAGTCACCCTTGTTTAGAGCATCTGAGTTGAGTCATCATTACCTTCATGGAGTCTATCCTAAGTCCCTTTGAATCTCGTTATAGTCATCCATCCTTCAGTGCTTGGTCCCTCTCTCATGTCACACATTATGACCTTCAGTCCCACTGTCCCCTATCCCTCATGATATTGTGTCAGTCACTACCAGGCCATCCATGCCCTTTATGCTCAAACAAGAGAAGTCATCCGTTCGCTACTCAGTACCCCTCATTCCATCGTCATCATTGGTGTCAGTCTGTCATTCGCTCTACTATTTTCTCTCATGCCTTAGTTAAGGATCCCTTATTGCCTCACCTATGGCGGACCTTCTTCTGTCGACATCAGCTCATTCATTCCAGAAGACAAGTCTAAAGGGCGGTGTACCTTGGTTCCAGCTTCCACTATTGTTCGGCACCTCGAATCAGGAAAAGGGACTCCTTATTTCCCTTTGACTTGATTGATTCTCAACTCCATCTCCTTTCAGCATGATCGAGATGCGTATACTTGATGGTTCAGTGATGCAGCAGTTGATATCAATGATTCCCAGGTGTGTGTGAGATGTCTTAGCCCTCATGATGGGGTGGCCCTATAGGTATCCCCCCACATACCTGCATGACCTCTTCATCACAGCCTTTGATGCAGCTCCATACATTTGATGATGTCGGCCTTAGTCGCTTGCAGTGCCTTTTTGTTTGCATATATCAGTCAGATTTTTAGAGCCCTTTCCGATTTTCAGGGGCATCTAGGTTGCATTTATATCTCATGTACTCAAATATTATTGTACAAGTCCTAGCTGTTATCCTAGGCACAATATGTATGTGGGATTCATTATTGTGTTGTTTATCTGGCTCATGTTTATGCAAGCATGTATTATATTGGCCAGTTCCGTGGTTTACTGAACGCCTTATTGTTTGTACTTTGCCCCGACGGGCATAGGTATGCCTCCCCCACCACCTATAGCATAGGTACTTACTCATCAAAGAGACTTGTCGCACCTGTAAGTCTCACCTCCTCACCTGTAAGTCTCACCTCCTCAGGGTCTACTTCTTTCAGCACTTTGGTCTACCTTATACTTCTCTCTCTTTGACTTCCCCTTCGATGTCTAGTGATTGAGTTCTTACAACGTACTTCGGTCATACGATTAGCTCCTAACACTCGGACGCTGGGGGGAAATCTGTTACACCATTTTTTGGTCATCTAACCTATTATCATTAAATGGACCCAAGTACACCAGGTAAGACCAATTTCATAAGTAAAATTGCTTTCACTATGAAAATAATTTAGTAAACCACCTTTATTAAGTTGTTTATGGTCTAAACGGGAAACCCCATGAGGAAATATTAAATAAATATACATTTGTTTGATTTTCCTCGAGAATAATTAGTTAAACAATAGTTTAATTAATATTCCTGGTTATATTTAACCCAAAACAAGGAAATTAATTAGATAAATCATTATTTATCTTATTATTTTCTAAAGAATAATTATTTAAACCTTATTTAAATAATATTCTTTATTAAATATGACTAAATCACCCTTAAATAATTAAATAAATCGTTATTTATTTTATTATTACTGAACCACATCCTTAAAATGATAAATAAATCATTTATTTATTTATTATTTACAAATAAAGGGATTTGACCCAAGTCAAATTCCTTTTCCCTCCAACAAATATAATAAAATATTCCATAAAAGTTGGATCTTGATTTATTTCATAATATTTTAATTATGCACCAATATATAGACTAAATCAATATTTCATTATAAATAGAAGGGTTTCCCATTCATTTATCACCGTTTGTTGCCTAAAGATCACTATGGATCTATACTTTTGGTCTGACTATTGATCCACCATCATAGTCATATTTTTCTACTATTTTTGTCTAGGTTTTCTACACCATCAAGAGAGAGGAATTTTAGATCTGAAGTACTGAGGACTTACAAGAATCCATCCCATTAAGGAGAAAAGGGAACACACTCTTGTGTTTTCCTCCCAAGTGTCATTAATACAAAATTCTTTCAACATATTCTTGTCTTGTCTATTGGATGCATGGAGTAAATATTGTTTTTTCTACTGCTTTATGTCTTCTAATGCATAGATCTAGATTTTTGCAGCATTTATCTTGATCACCTAACTGCAGATATGAGGATATTAGCAGAGATCTTTGCTGTTAGGGCTGTTTTTTATGTGCAGCTAAAGTGGTCTTTTTTCGTATGATTGGAATTAAGATTCATACTAATAGGTAGGTGTTATTGACTGGTATGGACGTTTACCAGGTGAAAAGGGAAGGTAGTGGTAAACGTGGTTGAGATGATGGACCTATGGTGTATTTTAGAGAAATGATGTCAGGATATGAAAAAATTTGTAGGAAGCCTATCATGCTGAAAGAAGAATGATACATTAATTGTTGAATATTTTCGGGGGGGGGGCGCGCTGAATATGATGAGAAACTATAGGAAGATATGCGACTTCGAGAACCAAAACCCCAAGTGAAAACATCTTGATGAAATAATATATAAGTTGAAATGTGTTGAAAAAGATGAATAGAAGAACATGGGAAGGCACACCTTGAGGGGTACTCTGAAACGTGAAATGAGCCCAAAAAATGTGTCTCATGTCGAAATGGAATGAAGGGTACCATGATGAATATGACTTCGTCCTAATCCTTTTGTCACTGATGATTTTGAAAATGGAGGCCATGAGCTCCTAAAAAGGGTTCTAGAAGATGAAAAAGAGGGAAATATATAGGGCAATGTGGGCCATATGCCACCCCATTTGTATATGCTGGCATGGTGTGCAGAGCTAGGTCCATGAGTTGTTTTCTTCTATAGCGGTCAACCTATGTTCCTCGGAAGCACACGAGGATAGATAGGTAAGAGGACATTACCTGAGATTTGTGATTTTAATAGGCTAGGGTATGTAGGTCGTACATGATGTCTTGTATGAGAATTTTTTAGGAAAAAAACACAACCCACGCGGGTGACTATGAGACAGTCGTACAAAGGGTGTGTAGGTTAGGGTCACATAGTCATGCAATTGTGCGACCATGAGAAACACAACTGTAGGGTCATTGATTAGAGGATGTCGTGAATTTTTGGGTCCAGATGTGCAACAACGTGAATATAAAAGAAACAGTCATGCAATATGTGTGTATGTGAGAAAAAACATATGTGATACCAAGTGGTTGACGTCCTTGCTAATGAGGGGATGACAGCCACACAGGTGCATGAATATCTAGGCAACACTTGTGAGGCACCGCGTGCCTGTTTGAGGAACATGTGTTGAAACATATGCACGTGCTGACAGAAAGGAAAATTTCAAGCCTAGGAGGTTAATTTATGGGTTTTTTTCCTATTTTTCACAGGATGGGGATGAAATTGTGAGGGAGATATTGGGACTACATTTGCATAGTGGTGGAAAGTGATGCTTGGGTGAGTGCCATGCTAGCATGATGGGGGTTGTTGAAATTTGTTTAGAACCAATTTCTCAGATCCCAGGATGATTTAATACATTTTGTGATATGGATATGGGAGCCGAATCGATATTATTTCAATATACGGGGTCATGATTTAACATTCACTGCAAATATGGATGTTTATTTTGTTACAAGGATGGTACCATAGGGGGAGGTACTTTGATATCCCTTTCCTCCAAGTTAGGTGGACCTGACTGGGTGGGAGGGAAACCACTATGGGCACAACTATTTTGATATGGTTTGTATCCATATTGATATGATTTTGGATATAATAGTGCATGTGGCTATAGATATGATAGTTCTACTGGCTAGATCAACGTCACCAGATCGTGCTTTTAGAACTCAAATAGTTGTCCTCTAGAGACTTCAGGGACAAGTATTCTATGACTAGGCCAAATTTCTTCACAGAGGGATGACAACACAACTCACATAGGTCCACAAGGGGCAGTCACAGAGCATTTATTATGCTAGTTTTCTTTGTAGCATTCTCTATGAGAGGGTCGTGATGTTGTGGCTGGTGTTGCTAGTACCAATTGGGTCACTTAGGCATCCTAGGATATGACGATGGGCACCTATGATGCCATGGAAATATGGTGAGGAGGTGGGGTGATACTAGACAACCATCTTTAAGGGTTGTTTTTTGTCCAACCCTGAGGTTATCTTGGATTTCCCATATGATGGCATGGATTTTAGAAGGAGATACAAAGATGGTATTTTCATAAGTGATGCTTGGGGCCCAAAAGGTATATGATTTGTGTATTATGCATTATGATTATTTACATGTACTTATGATGTATGTTTATGTATATACTAACACCATGTATCGTTGCTTGCATATTTGGGACCTACTGGACGTCCGTTGGCTCACTTGGTGGGAAATGGTTCTCATCGTCTGGGTCAGGCATGCGTGCCACGATGGTGGTGGGATGATAGGGTACAGGATGACCCTGAGAGGTCTCTGAGATGGATAGGATGTAGGAGTGTGCCATAAGGTTGCAGAGGCACATGCATATGCCATAGAGGTGCAGGAAGATACTACAATGGCGCAGGTAGGGGATGCCAAGAATGTGTGGGAGCCTATAGCCTCGCTACTCCAGGGGATTACTAAACTGGGTTGGGTGATGCTAGGGGAGGACACGATGGGAAAAGTTATGGCTTGGGATAGAGTGTGATGCCCTCTCCTTCGTTGACTTCTAGTAGCAATGGTGACTACTCTTTCTATTTTGGTTCTAGCATCAAAGGAGGCTAAAGGGCCTCATCCAGGGGGTGATGGGGGTGTTAGACCCCAACCATAGATTTATTTTTGTATGCATGTGCCAAGGCAAGTGCCCATTATGAGGATGCTCCCCTTTTGATCACTCTATTTTTCTTGACAGTGGCCAAGAAATGTTTGTATACACATATTTTTTGATATATATATATATATATATATATATATATAACATGATGATTTTTTGTGGCTCTACATGATATTTCTTATATGATATGATTTTATACATGTGATGTAATTTATTTCATTTAATTGATGGATATGGTGCTCATGATTTACGTGTCTTGATGATGATGGATATGTGATACATGCTATTATAGGATCAGATTATCTAGGTGGTCGACTACATGTTTTTTATTTCTTCGTATGTGTAAATGTGATATGATGAAAACCATGAGCTAAACTTTGTGCATGAAGATACTTCCAAAAAAGGAAACTGTCACATACCCTAAAGGTTATGTTCAACTACAATATAATGAGCTATGAGTCATGGAACACATGCAAGTAACTAATACCTAAGTGGGAGGCATTGGCTAAGAGGCCTATGAGGACATCATATTTTTCTTGATTGTTTTTGGCTGACCCGATGCAAATCCCATTTTGGTGGAAGGGTGTCAGGTCAGGAGAGTATATGGCCCAGGCTACTATAGCGAGATTTTGTGAGCATTGAGAAGCACCATCAATGAATCCATGATGATAGGCTGGTGAATGATCCATCTATGACACATGATGAGAGTATAGTTTTAGCGTACATCCATGATGAGGTGATTATAAAAAAGAACAAGTCATGGTACAATACAAGTACATGCTATGATTGACTTCTATGTTATGGATATAATTTTTTGAGATAGAGCCTATTGACAAGGTCTTTGAGGAAAGTCCCATTAGGGTCTTCTAACATATAAGGTTTGTTGAGGCGACAACATAATAATGATGTATGGAACTTTCCATAACGTTACAAGTTTCCCTAGACCTAATGTTTATTTCGAAACATCATAGCAAAGGACTAACTCCCCTTTTGTAAATGAACAAGGGGTGAAATTGCGGTCAAAGGAGGATTTAGTCCTCTTTTTTTGGGCTTCATTATGTTGGAGTTATTATCTCTGAATTTCATTGACGTGTTCCAACTATACTAGCCTATGTTCTAAGGGTGAGGTATTTGGGAGGATTTTGATGACTGAGTGTAAGGTGGGGATTTCACATTCTATGGGGAGTACAACCTCAACCCCATACACTTACTGGAAAGGTGTGAAACCTATGAGTGATTTGATGGCTATGCGGTATTCCCATAAGGATGAAAATACCATGTGGTGCCAATTGGTTTTTTGGTTGTTCACCATATGCTACAACATTGTTTTGAGCACTTTGTTGACACTATCTACCTAGACATTAGACTGAGGGTATTATGGGGAATAAAAATCATGAGAGAAACCAAGGTGTTGGGATAATTACTAAAATATCTCATTCTCGAAGTATTTGCCATGATCTGAGACCAAATCCTTGGGAACACCAAACCATGTTATGACGTGGTTGAATAAAAAATGTGCAAAGGTATATGCAGTATTATTGTAAGTGGGAATGGCTTATCATCATTTTGGTGAAGTAGTCTACTATGATGATAATGTACTTATGGCTACCTTGAGACTCTGGGTTGCAAGTCATGAAGTTTACGCCCCATTTTCAAAATGGGCTTGCGATAATGACTAGGTGGAGGGGAGTTGGGGGAGCTTGCACTTTCTGAGCGTATTGTTAGAAACATTCACATTTATTGACTGGTTGGGTATAGTTGCGAAACAAAGTGGGCCAAAAATAACCTGCATGGAGAATATTTTGGGCCATGACCATTCCGGATAGGTGGCTGCTGCAAGCTCCACTACGGCGGTCATTTAAGACTTGTTCTGCTTCGTGAATGGTGAGGTATCGACGAACGATGGTGTCGATGTCGTTCTGGTAGAGTAAATCCCTTATAAGGAGGTAAGGTGGGGCATAGTGGTGTATGCATTGAATATCATCACGAATGCAATGTGGGTTGAAATTTTGGGTTCATAGGAAGAGTTTGTACCAAGTATAATCCACAAATATGACGAAAAAGTGTTCGTTTACATAAGAATCATTGGTTGAGGACCCTTGGGACTCTGAGGGGAGATATGTGTCGAGGTCAACAAGTATTAAGTCTCTATTGCATTTGGGGGAAGCACAATGTAAGTTAAATTCTTTCAAAATAACTACTCAACGGGCATATTTGTGATTCATCATATGACGGGTAAGAAAATATTGCATGGGGTTGATATTTGTGACCACGGTAGTGGTCCATTGATCGGAATCTGGATTAGGGCAAAAAATTAGCTCAAAATTCATAGTGATTAGAATTTCACCAAAATAGAATGAAAACGACCGTCCCATCACCAGGGATCCAATGCAACTCATTTCATCGAAAACTGAGTTCGGATGAGGAAGTTATGGTCTGTTGATCATCGTTCAGAACATGCAAATTTATAAAAAAAATTGCAGAACAGGTACAGAATGGTGACATGGAAGCCTAGTCAACATTCAGGGAATATTCTTCAGTTTTTGTCCAATGGGACTATGACAAGTGGCATAATTGGATTCGCTAGTTTGGTTTGTGAAGGTAAAAATTGCCCAGTGTCCTCCAAGGTTGAATGCGGGTTCATGAAATTTTATGTGCGGGAAATTTTTTTTTTTAATGTATTAAGGTTGGTTAATCTATATATATATATATATATATATATATATATATATATATATATTAATTTTAAACCTTAATTATCATTATTTCCACATATATCATATATCCTAAGTTCGATTAACGTGGTGGCATATATTTTAATGTTAACCATTTTTCAAAGCTCGATTATGGTTTGGTTCAATGGATATGTTATATTAATGGAGGAGCACACATAGGCCAAAATTCAAAGGTTTCATTGGATATATATTTGATGGCATTTCAAATGTTATGACCTTATTTCGAATTATATTTATGGTGGAGTATGTTAAATTGTGTTTACAAAGTTCAGAGTACGTTAAATTACATTGAAAAAAACAATGTAATGAGGGGCGAGGTCGGGGCTTGACACATAAAATATGCGGAAAATACAAGCACACAAAATACATAAAACCATAGAGACACAGATATACGTGGTTCACCCAGTTTGGGCTACGTCCACCCCGAACAGCCAGTCCTTCCTTTCTATTATCCAGCAAAATGAAGAGACAAAACCTACAGCAGATCCGTTGTAATATCCTCTATTCTCTCTCATGGTCTCCCTATCTGTTTCCTGCTCAGAGAATACACACATACCATACACGGCCACAATACAATACCCTCATAAAATCGAGGGGGTTTCCTTCTAGGGAAAAAAACCCTAAACTAAACATAACTTCTATGGTCAGATCATCCACCCAATGAATGGCCCAGATTGACTAGAAATTACTATACTTTTACAAGGAAATTTTACATCTATTTTTGGCTTCAGGGGCACTGCCCTCGAAACCCCCTCTGGGGGACCGCTGGCCCTCGGACCCCGCTGGGGGGACAAGTCCCCCCCCACACCCCCCCACATGCAAGGGTGTACAATTTTCCTGGAGTATACGTCCAGATAGAACAAGGATCTATGAATCAGGAAGAAAATCAGGCTCCACACCCAACAATCTCCCACTTGGAGACTGATTCTAGCAACTCCACCGCTACTTAATTTTCTGGACAATGAATCCTCTTTGGACCTGGTTGTTCCTCATCATCATCATCATCCTTGAAGACCAATTGAAACTGAGCACATTTTCAGTTTCTCCCTGGTTACAACTTTTGTTAGCATATCTGCAGGATTCTGGCTAGTGTGTATCTTTTCCAGCTTCAACTCTCCATCTTCCAATACTGACCGTATGAAATGGTACTTGAGATGTATGTGTTTAGTCATGGAATGAAATGCTGAGTTCTTTGCAAGATGAATAGCACTTTGGCTATCACTGTATAGTGTGCCCATATCATGCTTCTTACCCAATTCATCCATAAACCTTTGTAACCAAATCATTTCTTTACTAGCCTCTGTAGCAGCAACATACTCGGCTTCTGTTGTTGAAAGTGCAACAACACTTTGGATTTTGAAACCCAACTGACAGCTGTTCCACCTACAGTAAATACATATCCTGTAGTGCTCCTCCTGTTATCTCTGTCACCTGCCATATCTGCATCAACATATCCCTGTAGAGCAATGTTTGAACCACCAAAACATAATGCTTGATTTGTGGTACCTCTCAAATATCTGAGAATCCATTTTACTGCCATCCAATGTTCTTTTCTTGGATTATTCATGTACCTGCTTACAACTCCCACTGCATGTGCAATATCAGGCCTTGTGCAGACCATTGCATACATTAAGCTTCCAACTGCTGATGCATATGGAACTTTAGACATATAATCCATGTCTTCTTGGGTCTTTGGGCACATCTCCTTACTAAGTTTTAAATGGATAGCAAAAGGTGTACTAACAAGTTTTGCATTGTGCATATTAAATATTTTCAAAACCTTTTCTATGTACTCATTCTGAGTCAGTGTTAATTTTCGATTTTTCCTGTCTCTAGTTATCCTCATACCAAGGATTTGTTTTGCAGGTCCCAAATCCTTCATTGCAAATGAATTTGCCAATTTTCTTTTGAGCACATTTATTTCCTGCATGTTAGATCCTGCAACAAGCATGTCATAATATAGATGCCATCATTTTTGCTTTTTAGATAAACACAATGATCAGAGTGACATCTAGTATAACCTTGTTCAGACATAAACTTGTCAAATTTTAGATACCACTGCCTTGGAGCCTGTTTAAACCCATAAAAGATCTTCTTTAACCTGCACACCAATTTTTCTTTCCCTTTGACCTCATATCCTTCTGGTTGCTACATGTATATCTCTTCCTCCAAATCTCCATGGAGAAATGTTGTCTTTACATCTAACTGTTCAAGATGTAAATCTTCCGATGCTACAAGACTTATGATAGTTATAATTGAAGTCATCTTAACAATGGGAGAAAATATTTCATCAAAATCAATACATTTCTTCTGTGCAAACCCCTTCACCACAAGTCTAGCTTTGTACCTCTGTTTTCCTCCATCTTCTTCCTTCAGCCTGTAAACCCATTTATTCTGCAATGTAGTTTTTCCTGCAGGCAACCTGACTAAGTCCCAAGTCTGGTTATGCATCAAGGAGTCCATCTCTTCTTCCATGGCTAGCTCCCACTTCTTCCTGCTTTCAACCTGCATTGCTTCTTCATAACATTCAGGTTCACCAGAATTGGTCAGCAATAAATAATATAATGAAGGAGAGTATCGTTCAGGGGGTCTACTTATCCTGGTAGATCTTCTAACACCACTTTCAGGTGTTTGAGGTGCCTGTTGCTGTTGTGGTGGTTGCTACTGCTATGGTTGTTGATTATTATTATTTTCAGGCACCTTTACTTTTTCAGATATCTCATCAAGAACCGCGTATTCCTTGCTTTCTTTTTCCTGTTTCTTTTCCTGCAACCGATTCTTATACAAGACCTTTTCATTGAATATTACATCTCTGCTCCTAATGATTTTGTGATTTTCATAATCATATAAGCGATAACCAAAATCATTAGCACCATATCCAATAAAGGTACATTTCTTTGATTTTGCCTCAAGCTCTGTTCTATTTTATTTATTAATATGGACAAAGGCCTCACAACCAAATGGCTTTAAAAAAGAGTAGTTTACCTTTTTACCTATCCATGCTTCCTCTGGAATACCACCATCCAAGGAACTTGAAGGCCCTCTGTTTATTAGATAAACCGCAGTATCTATAGCATCTGCCCAAAATTGTAAAGGCAATCCTGCATGAAATCTCATGCACCTTGCACACTCCATGATTGTTCTGTTCATCCTTTCTGACACACCATTTTCTTGTGGTGTTATTGGAACTGTCTTCTCTCTACTAATTCCATGCTCTGAACAGTACCTATCAAACTCTTTGCTACAACATTCACCTCCATTGTCTAATCTGAGACACTTTAACTTCTTTCCTGTCTCAATCTCAACGAAAGATTTCCATTTATTTAAAGTATCAAATACATCAGATTTATTTTAAATACAATAAATCCAAGTTTTTCTAGTTGCATCATCAATAAACATAACATAATAGCGAGAGCCACTGAGAGATGATACCTGAGCAGGTCCCCATACATCTGTATGCACAAGCTCCAATTTTTCACTCTTCTTTTCTTTCCCAACTCTGAGAAATCTGACTCTCTTTTGTTTTCCATAAATACAATTCTCATAGAAATCCAAATCAACATTCTTCAAACCTGGCAACAAATTTCTTGAGTGAATAATCTTCATCCCCTTCTCACTCATATGTCTGAGCCTATGATGCCATAGTGCTGCATCTGCTCCTTTGGAAGTTAAAGCATTAACAGAGTTAGAAATACCATTGCATAAATACAATGTACCAACATTTTCTCCTTTTGATATTACCAGGGCTCCTTTGGTGACCTTCCAAGCTTTATCTGTGAAAGTTGTCACACAACCATCACCGCCTAACTTCCCTATTGAAATCAGATTTTTCTTTAGATCTGGAACATGCCTTACCTCCTTTAGTAGCCATTGGTTTCCATTCTGTTGTTTTACAAGAACCTTACCCATTCCAACAATTTTACAGGGTTTATCATCACCCAAACGAACTTGTCCAAAATCTCCTTGAACATAGTCATGAAAATATTTCTTATCGGGTGTGGCATGGAATGAAGCCCCTGAATCTACAACCCAAGAATCAGTAACATTTTCGAAAGAAAGAATCAAAGCATCTTGTAACACATCACTTGTCACATTTTCTTCATGATTGTTTTCTTGCTGTGTGTCTCCTTCTTTTCCCTTCCGAGATCTACAGTCTTTCTTTAGGTGTCCTTTCTTTCCGCAATTCCAGCACACTATCCCCAATCTAGACTTGGATCTGCCTTTCCTTGATTTACTGCGATATCCCGAGCTCTTTCCTCTTTCCATTCTTCTTCCCCTAGACTCTGCACTCAAAGCATTACCCGATGTCTCACTAGAGCTTTTCCGTCGCATTTCCTCGCTAAGGATAGCACCAACAACATCATCAAACTTTAAAGTACTAGATCTAGAGACAGAGTTACTAATGGCCATAACTAAACCATTCCAGCTTTCTGGAAATGAGCACAGAAATAGCAGAGCTCTAACTTCATCATCAAAGTTTACCCCTACAGAACTTAACTGACTGGTAACTGTATTAAAATCATTTAAATGGTCTGCAACAGATCCACCTTCCAACATCTTCATATTAAATAGTCGTATCATAAGAAATACCTTGTTTGAGGCTGAGGGTTTTTCATATAGTTTCGCCAACGTCTGCATCAAACCCTCTGTTGTTGTTTCCTTAGAAATATTGAAGGTGACTGACGCCGCAAGGCACAACCGTACTGTTCCGAGTGCCTTTCTATCGAGAATGTTCCATTCCGCGTCTGTCATGGCTGCCAACTTCTTTTCTTTTCCGCTCAATGGTAGGTACAGATCTTTCTGATACAGATAATCTTCCATCTACATCTTCCACAGTGGGAAGTTTTGGCCGTTAAATTTCTCGACCCTAAACTTAGCATCTTCCACCATTGCTCCCACTCGAACCATGAACCCTTCTTTCCTGCAAGTTTATCAGCTAAATATACCTTCGGCTCTAATACCAGTTGTTATAAAATTAAATATTATAGAGCAATGCAACACATAAAATATGCGGAAAATACAAGCACACAAAACACATAAAACCAGAGAGACACAGATATACGTGGTTCACCCAGTTTGGGCCACATCCACCCCGAACAGCTAGTCCTTCCTTTCTATTATCCAGCAAAATGAAGAGACAAAACCTACAACAGATCCGTTGTAATATCCTTTGTTCTCTCTCACAGTCTCCCTATTTGTTTCTCGCTAAGAGAATACAAACATACCATACACAGCCGCAATACAATACCCTCATAAAAGAGAGGGGGTTGCCTTCTAGGGAAAAAAACCATAAACTAAACATAACTTCTATAGTCAGATCACCGCCTAATGAACGGCCCAGATTGACTAGAAATTACTATACTTTTACAAGGCAATTTTACATCTATTTTTGGCTTTGGGGGCACTGCCCCCGAAACCCCCACCGGGGGACCGCTGGCCCCCGGACCCCACGGGGGGACAAATCCCCCCCGTAACCCCCCGTGTGCAAGGGTGTACAATTTTCCTGCAGTATACATCCAGCTAGAACAAGGATCTCTGAATCAGGAAGAAAATCAGGCTCCATACCCAACACCCAAGACCTCCCCCACTCCACTCAACCCTTCTACCAATATACCACCACCTTGAGACTTGAAAAGGAAGGCACATACTTTATATTTAAGGCTATGTGGACCCGACGGCGGTGGAATGGAGAGGGGCCAACCCTCCTCCTCATGTAACCTCACCACATGACCTTGCTTAAGTGCTCAACAGTAAGCGTGGATTAGTGCACAGTTAACATACAAATAAGCATAGTTAACCCCTAATTAAACCTCGGATTAAGTTGGCAGAAGTTTCGGCAGATTCCCCAAATTTAGCGCGACTTCCAGATTTGGTGGGGCTAACTCGTAGTTTTCCAGATTTAGAGGCAAAACCTAGGGGAAACTTTAATGGATCATATCTTGAGTAATTTTCAACCAATTTGGGCTTAGGAATAGTACTTTCCAGTAGATTGACATGCTTTGAATCCATTGAAACAACTTTTAGAGGAAATGGAGCAAATATACAGGTTATTTTGGTCACTTGAAGAATTTTGAAGCCTAGGGCCACTAGGAGGGAAGGCCATGCCCAGATCAGCTGAAGGCAAAATGGAGTGAATGAATAGTAAATTTTTGATGTACAATTTCCAGAGGCATTGGAGCACATCTGAAGGTGATTTTGTCACTTTGGAGATTAAACAAGCCCATGGCCACCAAGATGGGAGGTCAAGCCTAGAGGAGCTAGTAAATTCAGAGGTTGAATAGTAATTTTTGGGGAATTTGAGTGTTATGAAGCCAAAAAAAATCCATTGGAGAAATACAGGTGTTTTTCATCAGAAATTTGACTCTTAATCCCAAGAGGGCCTAGCTAGTTAAAGCAGGTCCATGGAGATGTAGCCTAGGAGGGGTGAACTCCATTATCATCCATTATGTTATGTGATTGTTGTGATTTATGTTTCTGAATTTAATTTGATGTTTATGAGTTTTAAAAAGTTAATTAACTCATAATTTGATCATCAAAGACACATGAAAATTTATACTTTAACCCCTTCACAAATGGTTAACATGAGATTATCCTTAAACACATTATTGATAATGATGAGGGATCTAGCATAGCAATAACTAGTTTTCCCATATTCAGATCAAGTTGGTATCAGAGCAAAATTTTAGCTCATTTTAGCCAAGGATAGCTAATTATTCTATTGGTTTTTGAATTTGTGCAAGAAGAATTTAACTATGAACTTGTACACAGTGAACTTGTAGGTTGATGTGTGAAGGAGAAGGACGAGATTGAGAATTGAGATCTAAAATCATAGAAAAAGAAGCTTTTTGTGCATTGCAGGTGTTATGTCAGCTTCATTAAGTGGTTATTCTAGCCAATACTCATTAACAAAAATCTTTGATAAAGAGATGTTGCAAAAAATCTAAATCATGATTGATATGATGCAAGAGAAGTATGAAGATAAGATGGAGAGCATTAAACTTAAATATCAGTTGATTGCCATGAAGGAGGAGAAGCAAGAGCTTCTTGAAAAGATGCATGAGATGGAGACTCAAATCCATGATGCCAAGGAAGCCTTAGCCAAGTATGTACTTGAGAAAGAGGTATGCAATTCAATTTTATCTTCAATTTCCTCTAAAAATGAATGTGTAGGTGTTTTTGAAAGACACGCTAGAGGAATAGGGTCCAAATTATTGATGAAGATGGGCTATGAAGGTAAAGGATTGGGAAAACATGTAGAAGGCATAGTTGAGCCAATTGTTTTTGAGGAAAGGCCTAAGTATTTGGGTCTTGGTTATGAAAAACATGATGGAGAAAGATCTAAAGCCAAGGAGGCACATGAAGGTGTTCCAAGAAGGACTTTCATTTCATGTTCGTTACCTCAAGCTTTTGAATATTGTGTTCATGAGGAATGAAAAATATTTAAAACCACTTTGCAAGAAGGTGATCATAATCATGAAACTAATGATAATGGAGAACAAGAGGATGTTGAAATATATAATTTCTTTGAATGCATTGTTGGTATTTCGAAGAGAGCCACTACCTCATAAAATTCACCTCCTCAAGAAGGCGACAAAGGTGAATGTTCAAGGTATAAATCTGGTTTTAATCAAGTTGCTTTTGATGATGATAAACATGGCAAATTCTCACATAATATTTGTAGAAAGTTTGCATGTTCCTTTTGTGGTTTGAATAACCATAATGTTTCAAGATGTTGGAAGAATATAGCCATGCATAGGAAAATTTTAAAGCAAAGGAGGCAGAAAGCCAAAGACAAAGAAAACCATATTGAAAATAAGATGCAATTTTTTTCACTCATTGCCATAAGAAAGGTCATATTGTAGACAAATATTGGAATTTGTATCCAACAAGTCATCCATGACATTGGAAGAAGGTGGAGAAAGAGAATGGAAAGAATGGAAAATAATATTCCATAATTGATGTGGGTCAAGATGATTCACATGATGATGATGTGTAGCTGAAAGAAGCACCATTGAAATGGTTCGGTAAGAAATGGTTAGATTTCTTATCCAATTAAGGATTTGCATGTCTTTTTATGTTGATGCATTTCTTTGCCAATGGAATGCATGTTGCATGTTTACGTCAAGAAGGTGATTGAAAGTGGAGTATGTGACTCACTTTATTGCAGAAAAATTTGTTCATTTCAGCTTTAAGTACATGTACATATGAATGGGTTCTTGTACTTATGGTTGTACTTGTGAGAGAGTTGAAGAATTGTATACATGCATGAGATTTTGTGTGTATGAAAAATGGAATTTTGATAGATTCATTGTGCTTGAACATGCATGAGTAATTGAATTCTGTTGGTCAATTTATTTGTTTAACATGTATATTGTCAACTTGAGAGTGTTGATCATTTGCACATGCATGAGTGTTGACATGTGTTGGTCGATTGTGTGTTGCATACATGTCATATCGACTTGGAAGAGTTGATTTTTCCTCCAACGATGAAAAGGAGATGTTGACGAATTGTTTCATGAAATGTGAAATTCATTTTGTTTTGGGAAAAGAATTGTCAAATTGTTACACAAGATTATGCTTGACTTGAGAGTCAGTTGTTTGAAGAGGCATTTTTTGTTGACTTATGTTTGGTCGATGTGTTTTGACACTAAGATGTGAGAGTACATGGCAATGTTCACATGATGTGAAATTAATTTCTTTGAAGGAGGAAGGTGATATACCATCAATTTATTTCTTGCATGATGTATTTTCTAGATTAATGGTTGAATCTGAATATCTTATGTTTGTGACATGATGTCAAAAATTTTGCAGCCATTTTAGACTATTTTATGTGTTGGTGCCAAGAAGAGAAGGAGATGGAGAATGCATTCTTCCAGATGTGGAATTTGGAACCATGGAGGTAAAATAATGGTCATTTGATTTCTTATTATTACTGATGTTGGAACTCATTGTTGTAGTTCACACATTGTGCAAAGGAGGGACATGATTCTCAATGGGAAGGAAATGTTAGTTTTCCAAGAACTGAGGAATCAATTGGTACAACAAAAAGTGTTGTAATAGCAAGTGGCCAGCAAGTGTTGAATTGGGTCAGCAGCAAAAGGAGAATAGAGGTTGAAGAGCCAAGCCATTTGCAAGGCAAGGCAAGGCATGTCAGTGACGAACTGGTTGTCGTGGTGATTTTTCCAAGTAGAATCAAGATGATAGAACTGAGGGAAAAAAAGAGTGTTCAGAAATCATGAGATAACCAGCTTTTGTGGGTCCAAAAGCATGTCAAAGGGAAGGAGTGATCAGAATCTAGATTAGGGGCAAAAATTAGCTCAAAATTCAAAGTGCTTAGAATTGCACCAAACTAAAACACCACCGACCGGCCCATTGGTGGGAATCCAACACAACTCATCTCGTCAAAAATCGAGTTAGGATGAGGAATTTATGGTCTGTTGATCACCATTCATAACATGCAAATTAAAAAGAAAATTACAGAATAGGTACAGGCTGATGACATGGCATTCTAGTCAGCATTTAGGGAATCTTATTCAGTTTTTGTCCATGATAAGTGGCATAATTGGATTCACTAGTTTGGTTTGTGAAGGTAAAAATTTCCCAATGTCCTCCAAGGTTGAATGTAGGTTCATGAAATTTTATGTGCTAGAAATTATTATTTTTAATGTATTAAGGTTGGTTAATATATATATATATATATATATATATATATATATATATATATATATAATTAATTTTAAACTTTAATTATCATTATTTCCACATATATCATATATCCTAAGTCTGATTAATGTGGTGGCATATATTTTAATGTTAACCATTTTTCAAAGTCTGATTATGGTTTGGTTCAACATATATGTTATATTAATGGAGGAGTGCACATAGGCCAAGCTTCAAAGGTTTCGTTGGCTATATATTCGATGGAATTTCATATGTTATGACCTTAGTTCGAATTATATTTATGGTGGCGTATGTTAAATTGCGTTTACAAAGTTCAGAGTATTTTAAATTACATTGAAAAAAGAAATGTAATGAGGGGTGAGGTTAGGGCTCGACACCAAGACCTCCCCCACTCCACTAGGCCCTTCTACAAATATGCCACCACCTTGACACTTGAAAAGGAAGGTGTGAACTTTATATTTAAGGCTATGTGGACCCGATGGTAGCAGAATGGAGAGGGGCCAAACCTCCTCATGTAACCTCACCACATGACCTTGCTTAAGCGCCCAACACTAAGCATGGATTAGTGCACAGTTAACAAAAAAATAAGTGCATTTAAGCCATAATTAAACTTGAGACTAAGTTGGCAGCAGTTTTGGCGGATCCGCCAAATTTAGTACCACTTCCAGATTTTATGGGGCTAACTGGCAGTTTTCCAGATTTAGAGGCAAAATCTAGGGGAAACTTTAATGTATCATATATTGAGAAATTTTCGACAAATTTGGGCCCAAGAATAGTCATTCCTACCATGTTGGCATGCTCTAAATCCACTAGAACATCTTGCAGAGGAAATGGAGCAAATCTACAGGTGTTTTTGGTCACTTGAAGAATTTTGAAGCCTGGGGCCACTAGGAGGGAAGGCCATGCCCAGATCAACTGAAGGCCAAATGGAGTGAATGAATTGTAAATTTTTGATGTATTAGATGTTCTGAACAAAATGGTACAATTTAAAAAGGTGTTGGAGCACATATGAAGGTGATTTTATCACTTTGGAGATTAAACAAGCACATGGCCACCAAGATAAAAGGTCAAGCCTAGAGGAGTTGGTAACCAAATTCAGAGGTTGAATAGTCATTTTTGGGGTATTTGAGTGTTCTGAAGCTAATGTAATAGTTATAAAACCCATTGGATCAATAAGGGTGCTTGTAATCATACATTTGACTCTTAATCCCAAGCAGGCCTAGCTAATTAAAGCAGGTCCATGGAGATGTAGCCTAGGAAGGGTGAAATCCATTATCATCCATTGTGTTATGTGATTGTTGTGAGTTATTTTATGCATTTAATTTGTTGTTTATGGGTTTTAAAAAGTTAATTAACTCATAATTTGATCATCAAAGACACATGAAACTTGACACTTTAACCCCTTCACAAATGGTTAACATGAGACGATCCTTAACCACATTTTTAATACTGATGAGGGAGCTAGCATAAAATAAATAGTTTTCCCATATTCAAATCATCCATGGGATGATGTAGTTCCAAATATTTTGTACATAATGTAAGAGTGCTAAGGAATTTTTCTCTACTGGCTTGTTCTTTAAGGCAGGATCAGATAATTTCTTGCTTACGTAATAAATGACATGTTCACGATTATCAGCTCCTTCATGGATGAATACCCCTACGATGGATATTTCAGAAGATTACAAGTAGAGGGTATAGTCGTTGGTATAGTAAGGGGGGCTAATCAGAGGTTCATGTGATAGTGTTTCCTTTAGGGCCTTGAAATATTTTTGGGCTTCATCATCCCAGTGGAAGGGAATTTCCTAACGAAGGAGGTGCAAGAAATTGTACCCACATGTGGCATAATCTGGGATGAAGTGACGCAAGAAATTAGCCTTTCCTTGTAGGATTTATAACTACCTTAAAAATTTTGGTGGTGGGATCTCCTATATGGCTTGGAATTTTAGGGGGTCTACATGAATACCTTGATGGGAGATAATGGATCCTGATAGTCTTCTTATATTAATGCAAAAGACACACTTGAGGGAGTTCAAGCGTAGGTTGTATTGTCGACGCCTATGAAAAATCAAGAAAAGATCCTTTAGATGCTCATAATGTTTTTTGGAGCGAATTGTGAGGTCATCCAAATAGGCTAAGATGGGTCGAGGAAGATCATGGAATATATAATTCATGGCCTGTGGGAATGTGACTCTGACATTTTTAAAACCAAAGGGCATAACATAGTAGGTGAAAGTATCCCATGGGGTTGTAAAAGCAATTTTTTTTTGATCTGTGTGGCATATTTGGATTTGATTGTATTCGTAAAAGATATTCATAAAGGATAAGGCTTTTGGTCTCGTGCATACATCAATGACCTAATCAATGAAGGGGGTTGGATAGTTATCTTTGGGAAATGCCTATTTATATCCCATAAATCAGTACAAACTCGAAGGGTTCCTTGTTTCTTCATGATGGGTACATGGTTAGAAACCTAATTGTTGTAAGTGATAGGGTAGATGCAACTAAATTTATTAATCTTGTAAATTTTGAGTTCGATTGCTTCGACTTTGAAAGGGTGGAGTTAATGTTGTTTCTACCTAATAGGGTGGGCATCTAGTCATGTGTAAATGTGGTGTTCTATAATGGTAGGATTAATGCCAATAATTTTTTAGTAAGACCAAGCAAAGATGTCCCTATATTCTTGGAAGAGGGCCTTGTATGAGGCCACTTCATCTGGGGAGCATGATGCCCCCAACGTGATTTCCTAGACTATGCGTGGTTTGACAGAAATATTTACCTTGACAATGGGTGATATATTGGACATATTCATTTCCTCAAATGCATGTGGTGTAGGAATGAGATCCTTGAACCAATGTACCCATCATCGAGGTAGGAATTCCTTAGTTTCTGCTATGAATATCTTGTGACTTGGTGTCTTAGTAGGTGAGAAGGATTTCTTCAGTAAGAAGAAAGAGTGATACTGGATATCATCCCAAGGGAATTTTGGTTCCATCATGGCCTCCATAATATCTTCATATGAGTTAAAAATATGGCATACAAGTGTCAAATTTTACTAGAGGTTGTGAGGATGGGATTGGGATATAATGGTGTTGGTTGAAGAACAAGAAAAAGGCTCGGTGGTCACTGCTATAGAACCTAATGATGTTGCAAATGCGTAGACTCCATGGGTATGCATATTTAGTGGTGGCACCACCATTGTGGTAGGTGTAGCGATATCGACAAAAAAATTGATGAGTAGATGACATGAATCAAGGTTCCTACAGTTGAGGAAATGAATCGTATATGGTGCTGTGTGTTTTCAAGACTAGGTTGTGGTAAGATTTATTTTATAGGTTTTTAAATGTAGCCGTTGGTACTAATGTGATCTATGGTTTGTGTTGTGGAATCCCATGTAGATGACGATGAAGGGATTGTTAAGGTGTTGGTGAGGGGTGTATAGCATGGGTTTTTCTGGGGTTGGGTATCTATGTGGACATATTTCTAGGTCCCAATAGTATATTGGCACAGGTGAGTTAATGCTTCACAAAATTGGGGAAGGTTTGGGAAAAACCTAGTATAATGGTTTCGCGTACAAATGCAACAGCTATGGAAATTGCGCCTGGGTCTATTGCTAGGGAAAAATTGACGGGCATGGTACCATTTCTTAAGTTCTCGTAAATCGCGAAAATAGTTAATCATATGTCTAGGTTCATCACATAAGGTGTATATGGAGGCAGGTTGTGGCATCACTAATTCTGGTTTCCTCCTTGTATGGTGGGAGGTTGTGTGACCATATGTGTAAGAGGAATATGAGCATGAAGCTTCTTCCTCAAGGACACAGAAAATGGTTTTGGACCCATCGTCATGTACCAATGTGGGAGGAAGTGATTAGGTCACAGTATTGGTTTGAGTGAGGGCTCCCAATGCATCTCGATAATAAGGAATTTTTGGGCAGTGGTGAGTGTAATGTTTGTATTTTGTGCATATATTGCATGCATGGTCAGTTTATAGTGCCTTATTTCGTGTTGGGGTGGCCTTTTTTATTGATGGTGGAGGTGGGGCTATTAGCAATGTTGGGGCATGAATAATGGATTTTAATTCTTATAAATTTTGCCAAAAGTTGGTTGGGTGTTCTACTACTTCAAATAAAGCACAGTGTGGTGGTACCCCAGGTGAGGAAGAGTTTTTTTCTTCCACCTTATTCACTTTTTTCTTATCCCTCTTGTTGGCACCTACTAGTGTCAACATAGGCGTAGCTTGTCTTGGGGTGGTTTCCTAATGAGGGGCTATAGGAATGATGCCTATTGAGGTGATGCTTGAGATTGCTGACATGAACTGATGGGACAAATACCAGATAGGTATCACCAGAGCGATATTAGGCAAAGTGAGTGTTTCCATGACTTGGTGCAAGAAAAAACCTGGTGGAGGGTATATGAAGGGTGTGTGAATGATACCACAAGGTATGAATGTTGAGTCAGTAGCCACAACAATAGAGGTTTTGGGAACTGGTTCCTAGGGTTGCAGTGTGATTGACGAGCTCATCATGCACATTGGGGCAGGAGGGGGGGGGGGGGGGGCTCTATTAGAGGTGGGTCTCCCCAGTATGTTCCAAGCAATGATGATGGTTTTAAAATCCATGGGGTTGTTTCAGTAAAAGTGGTAATCAACTCTCTGTGGGATACTACGAGAGGTAACACCCCGTTATGAGCGTTTATGGTATTTTTCTCATATTATGTGATTTGATCTACTGTAACTATTTTCCCTTTGTGGGGGCACATCATGATCCATAATAAAGAAGATGCCACCAAAATCATGGCATACATGTAGCTGCATCCTAGAAAGATATTGTAATCAAGTTGGGCATCAAGGAATTCTATGTCGATGGGCATGGTTTTTCTAGAAAGTTCTACCAGTATGTCCTGAAAAAGGACAACGGGGGAAGATGGGCGTGCGTCGTATACTCTAAGAGTAATGGGTGATGGTTTTAATTCAAAAGAACCACACTTATACCAAACTATATTTGACATGATGCAAGTAGATTCTCCCACGTCAACAATGCAATGATGGATGTTAATATTCCAAATGGTGACCAGAATCTGGGAGGGACGTAGTGAAAGGGAATTAGGGATTCCCTTGTCTTGGGTTGGTGTAGGTGCTATGGGAGGTGGAAACTAGCTCTGTTGTATGTAGGGGGTACTAAATACCCCGGGTGGGAGTATTTTGACTCCTCTCCATGATTAGATACTGGCCCTTTTGGATAGAAAGGTTTTGTGGGGTTGTATATTGATTGGGATAATATCCCATGTTGGATGATGGTTGCACTACAGGTTGGGTACTATATGGTTGATAATTTTTTGGGCCATGGTACACATTACCAGCTTGCTAGAAAGTATTTATGGATTGATTTTGGGCTATGGTGCCAATAAACCCATCCACAAAACTTGATACTCCTAGGATTTATGGTCTAAAATATTTAGTCGAGGGGAATCTGGGAGGACATGATAGAGGAATCCATATTGAGTATAAATTAGCTCAAATTGTTGAGCTTTATTGATAGCCTCTTCTTCATTTTTTGGGAATATGCTATCCGCATGTTTTTAGATTTTTTCTATGAGAGATTTCAAAAATAAGTTGAGGATAAAATCCACATTTACTTGTACCTTGCATAAACTACGATGTTTCTTCGATTCATGGACATGGTCCAAGATATGCACTAAAGATGTCTACCATAAATGGGTGATCAATAGCTCTAGGTCAGTGTCCTAACATATTGGGAGCTGGAAAAAAGTGAGAAATGGCCTAGCTATAGTGTCAAAGTTTGCATGGGAACTAGAGGATTTGCTTATGTAGGGAACTAGAGGATTTTCTTATGTGCATGACACAGTAGGGAAGGCTAAAGGATGCCTCCCCTCACCTTTGACTAGTCAAACTATACTTTTAAGTTTTCCTCTCTTTTCTTTTGAGCGCGTGGCACATCCATGAAGCATGAAGCTTTCCACCTTGTCCCTTCAGCTTCCCCCATTCTACTGGACCAAGGAGAGTTCCTCCCATAGTGCATGGCATAGTAAAAATGAATAGTGCAACCTTCCTAAGCCATTGATGAGTTTGAATATGCCCTATTTTTTATAGGCCATTTTGTCACATCAAGTCATTAGGCCTCCTAATGGGATCAATCAACATCCTAGTCCCCCTTATAAACATCATTCCAAAAATTCCTAAGTGTGCTTCCTCCATTTCGCAGAATTTCTTCCTGAAACCACCTCATATGAGAAAGTTTTAGGACCAATGCAACTTGGCCTTCCTTTGGAAAATGTTCATCTACAGGTTGCTCCATTGCAGCCAATGTTGATCACCTACAGGTTTCTCCCCTTTGCATCTACCTTGGTTCTATAAATTTGGGAAAAAAAGAGAATTTTCGGAAGCTTCCTCTTCTAGAAGATTCCAAAATTTGTTACAACCATTTACCTTAGATAAAATATTCGGATCCTATCTCATCCTTCTTTGGATTTTCCATATCTTATCCATTGATCCCATCCTCCCATCAAGGTGGATCTAAAACCTTATATTGGTAATTGGATGAGAAATCACAACTTACCCCACTCCTCTATATATTTATAGCCTTCCATATGCAAGGGGTTGATTTTTGAGAGTGATTCTACCCTTATGATTCTGAGGTGAAGAGGTATTATTTCATGCATTTAGGGTGATTAGAGGTGCATATTGTGACAAGGAAAGGATAATACAACTTGGAGGAGCTCTTCTACAAGATCAACACCTATTTGTGGTTGTAATCTCCTTCCATTTATATTAATGAAAATAATTCTTTGTTTTCCTGTATGGGATGTCATTATTTCATATATTTTCAATACCATGTTTATATATTGAATAGAGAATTTAGATGATACTACATAGATCTTTTAGTTTCTTGACTTGTGTTATCTGACTATACAAGTTCTAATTTTGGAAATCAAAGCTAGAATTGGAGCATTCAAGCTAAAGAAGGAGTGAAGAATGCAGAATATTCCAGGTACGCTTCATTTCGTCATCTATTTACTTTAAGGAAAGCATTGGGTTATTTGTCTCCATTGTTCTAGGTTGGCCACCAAACCTAGGAGAGATACTTTTTTCCGCAATTGTAAATCTCACATAACAAATTGGTGACTCCATAAGGGAATGATGTATTACCTTGGTGGTTTTCCTTGTCCGTTGTGTTTGATTACCTATTTGATATACCTTTTCTAATTTTATTAGTCAAGAACATACCTAAGAAGTGATTTCATTGAGTCTCTTTTTCAATTTTTTTGTCAGAATCTTCCATCTCTGGACCCATCTCCCCCAATTCCTCTGATAGAGCATTGTACATCACCTAGCCCACTCTGTACCAGCATTGTAGAGCAGTGGTGCTTCTTCTGCACTAGTGTTGGCCCCTATTTTTGCACAAAATTTGCCTTTGTTTCTGAGTGTCTCTTTGATCAGCCTACTTCCAGCTAACTTTCCTTGAGTCTTGAGTGTCTTGCGGTCTCTCTAAAGCCTCCATTTGGTTTGAATTTGTTCTTGAATCCCTTTGGTAAGAATTGGTTTTGATTTTTTTTTGTCTGATCATTTGGTCCCTTGAAAATTTATTTAATTTGGTCATTGATATCTTGGATGAATTTTTTTTATAGTCCTCATTCTAAAAAGTGCATTTGAATCAGTGATTAAACATTTGCATCTTAGTTTTCTTCATTCCAAAAATTAAGTGTGCTGAATTTTTTATTTTTTTTTGCATTTGGAATTTAGGGTTTTGTATATGGATTCATATAGGAAAAATCATATTGAAAGGAAAGTTGCATATTGCATCTTGTTTGCTGCATGTTGTATGTTGTATACTAATTGTTTCTTCTCTTCTTTAGCAAGATTTTTATTGAAAGATAAATATTTCCATTTTCTCATGCTAGATTTGTATTTTAGGATATTCAGGCGACATCCATGGTGAGCCAAAAACTAAAAATTAATCAAAGATAAATAGTAATTATTGAATCAATGTAAGGATAATTTGTAACATTAATGCAAACACATAGAGGTCTAGCCTAGAGATGTGTTCCAACGTCTTTAAATGTAGGAACTTTCATTTTTTTCTAGCGTTGCATTCCGAGGGTGGTATCTTGTTCCATGTATGTAAGTGTATCCGATCATTCTCCACGTACGTTTAGGTATATCGGATGGCGCTCCACGCATGATAAGTATATGGGAACGATCTCATTGAATGGCTACGTATTAAACAACACTACTACAGACTGCACTTCCACGTAATGTTGAGTATATTTTGGAAGTCCCCTATAGTTTTTTTATCATCACCATAGGTAACTGAGTCTGCTGCCCTGTATACCATAATACACCGAACACAACATTCAGGGATATTTCCTACACGTACGTAAATATTTAGTTTGGAAAGGTGGTATATTTCAGTTCACAGTTACTTGGTAATCCCTTTTTTCCTAGTTACCCCCATTTATTTTTATTTTTTGTCTTTAATTTCTAAAATTAATTAATTTACCGCAAAATAACATCCTCTTCGTGGAAAAAATCCTTAGTGGATATTAGGTTGAGACTAATGGAAACAACTCCTGAGTCCACCAATCAAGGAAACCCCTATGAAGGGAATCCTGGTCCTTTTCCTCCTTTTGGAAATATTGGTGCTCCTTATATGGAAACGTTCCCAGATTTACCATTGGTTTGCTAGTTTGGTAATTTTTGAACCTTATGGTTTTGAATTTCCAAAATGTTTCTCAACCAAGTTCTCCTCCACTTGAAAATATCAACCTCAAGTTGATCCTAAAGTTTACCCTTTTCCTTCTTCACATGTTATTTCTTCATTCCTTTCTTCTTCCTTGTCTGGTGAAAGAATTGATGCTAGTAAACAGGAAGCGAAGAAGATGAAGAAGAGGACGAAGAGAAGAATAAAAATAAGTAGGGGGGCAACCAAGAAACCATTGCTACATATGAAACTAGTATGGAGGAACCATCCAATCATACCTGCAAAGTTAAATTCCCTTGCAAGTTATGTAAGAGTGACCACCTTCTTAGATATTGTCCTGGTATTTATAAGGTGTAAGATGGATGGTCCACAGGCTCACATCAACCTTTTTCGTCATCATCTAGAGTGCTAGTGATAAAACATCGACTAGTGATAGTAAGGTCCATGGGAAAAAGGGTAAATTTAAATTTCAGTGTAATTTATGTGAAGTGAATCATCCTATTCACCTTTTTCCTTATATGGATGAAGCCTCAAAAGTGTCGGAAAACCTTACAACTTTTGAGCCACGAATTTTAGTTGGTTACCATAAGCTTTCTCCCAATCTTCCACTATTTGATGAAATGATTGATCAGAGTACGAATCCAATCAATCCCACTCTCTCTGAACATTAATATTATGAGTTGGTTCCCAACCAACCATTGGTTGAGTAAATGGTTGACTCAATTCCGCCGTTAATTGATCGTAACCTTCCCTTAAAGAGTAAAATTCATACCACAAAGGTTCTTCTTGTTTCTTTAGATTCCAATGAACTAGGGGGAAATCCTCTCATTCCCATATCAAAAGGGGAGTTCTATCGTTCCCACGACACCCCCTCCAAGTAGTATGGTCACTTCCTTTGACTGGAGTCAACTGGAAGGATATCATCTTCCTACTTACATGCCCTTCCAAATCATAGTGCAGGCTTATAATATGTCTATACCTAGCATAGTTATAGACAAAGGCACATCCATTATTATTCTTTCCTCAACTACTTGGAAAGCTTTAGGTTCTCTGTAGGTTGTGTTCATTACCCAGAATTTGTTGGCTTTTAAAAGAGGAACCATTCAACCATTAGGGATAATTTCTAAGTAACCTATTACTTTGGGAGGAAAGAATGTATATATAGACGTAATGGTAGTTCAAGTCCCTTTGGATTTTAATTTACTCCATGGCCATGAATATGTTTATGTCACGGGAGCTCTTGTCTCTTCACTCTTTCGTGTGATGTGTTTTCCACATGAAGGAAGAATCGTGATGATTAACCGACTTTCATTCATTGGTCCTGATTTGACTCCCAAACAACCAGCTTCCCTAAATGGTCCTTATATGCAAGTCATATCTCCCTCACCAAAAGTTAATTATGTGGCAACTTGTTCCATGTTTGTATCTACTGATGATCTAATAGGTGATATAATGCATCATGTACTGGGTGCATTGGACCCAGATCTTTCCATTAGATCCCTTGTTATGTATCCATTCCAGAGTTTTGTTCTCCCATATGATGAGAAATTCTTTGAAGCCATGGCATTCTGTAGGTCATGATCAAGGTCTTGGAGTAGAGTTCCTTGTCTTGTGTCAAGCTCCTTAAAAAATGAAACAAGGTTCTCAAAGAAAATTTCCTTTTCTTGTGTCAAGCTTGTTAAAAAATGAAACAAGGTCCCTTGAGCATAATTCTTTCATTGTGTCAAGCTCGTTAAAAAATGAAAAAAGGTCCCTTGAGCATACTTATTTTGTTGTGTCAAGTTCATTAAAAAATGAAACTGATCCCCTTCCAATTTGAGTCTTTGATTAGATCTCATAAATTCCCAATCGAGTCTTTCACTTGATCTCGTAAATAAACCTTCACTCCATCCACTTGTTAGAAACTATTAGTATACTTAGGTGAATGAAATGAAGTTTGGGGGGGGGGGGGGGGGTAAGTACCTCAAATTGTGTCATTATGTTGGGGGCATGAAACTTATTTCAAGCATAGTTTTCCTCTATTTAAAGCTTGCATAAAAATGAAACCAATTTCAAGCATAGTTTCCCATGCTTCAATATTGTGTAAAAATGAAACCATTCCCACTTTATCTCTCGTGATTTCCATTTTTATCTGTCTGTTTCCACCAGATGAGCCTTATTTTTCTCTTACATCGTCACCATATGTTTGGCTGATCATACACTTTCACTTGGTTGTTTTACTCTTTCTTGAGGAACTACGATGAGTAGTATTATTATCCAACCTCTTGAACTTTATGAGTTTTGAGCACTACCATCATGACTAGAAGCAGTTGCTACCCTTTATTCCATTCATTCCTTTAGGAGGAGTCCTCTTTTATCTCTTTTCAAAGTCCTAAAATATGAAATAATTGACGAGAACTTGTCTTTTCAAACTCGTTAAAGTAAATTAAAAGACATCTACTTAATTAAATTTTAACCCTTTTACGGACTAGGATGGACTATTTACGAAAAAGGAATACCTTAGTTGAACATGGTGTTATACAATATTTATGATTGTTGACAAAGGTATCTCCCCTAAGTTTTTTGGTCAACATAGAGACAAGGAACCCAATGCTTTTCCTTGAAGTAAGTAGATGATGGAGTGAGGCGTACCTGGAATATATCACACGCTCAGTCACTCTTTCTTTAGCTTGGAAGCTTCAATTCTAGTTTCGATCGCCAAAATTAGATCTTGCACATTTAGATAACACAAGCCAAGAAACTATGATATGTCTGCAGTCTCATCTAAATACTCTATCTAATAGATCAACATGGTATTGAAATAATTGAAATAAAAACATCACATATAGGAAAACAAAGAATTATTTGCATTAATATGAATGGAAGGAGATTACAACAATAAGTGACAGTCGATATTGTAGAAGAGCTCCTCCAAGTTGTTAAATTGTCCTTTCCTTGTCATAATATAGACCTCTAGTCACCTTATGCATGAGATGATAACTACTTACTGCATCAACACAAGGGAAGAATCACTCTCCAAAGCCAACCATTACCTATAGCATATGAGAGGGTAAATATATAAGAGACAGGGGTAAGTTGGGAGTTTTTATCCAATTACCATTCTAAGGCTTTAAATCCACCTTTGATGGTGAGATATGACCAAAGGATAAGTGGTATAAAATCCAAAGTAGGGTAGGATAGGATCCGAATATGAATCCAAGGTAAGTAGTTGAAATAAATTTTGGAAACTCCTAGAAGGTTAAGCTTCAAGAATCCTGCTCATTCTCCCAGAATTCTATAACCAACCCAATTGTAAAGTAGGGCAACCTGTTGGTGACCAAAACTGGCCACAATGGAGCAACCTGTAGGTGAATGAACCCATTAGGCTTGGAGGGAGTGGTGGTCCTCAAAATGGCTCAGATAGGGTAGTTCGGGGTTGAAATTATGAGGGATGAAAGGTACATGCTTAGGGATTTTTGCAAGATGACGACAAGGGGAATAGGATTTTGATTGATCCCATTAGGAGGGTCACTTTTATTGGATATGAAAAAATGGCCTATAACAGAATTCCACCTAAAGCGCAAAGTCATAGATTGTGACTAATGATTGCAATGCTTTACCTTGTGACAAGTAGGGATCAGGGATAACCAATGAGCTTCTCTTACAATAAAATTATCATGAAATATGGATGATGAGGGAGGCATACCCATACTAAAATCATAAGCTAACATAAAATGTATAATGATCAAAATATGCATCCACAGATGCAACTGGTGGACCCATGACTAGATGATGACGACCATCATACATTGTGATCTTTGTATAACTCCTGAAATCACAACCCAGATGGATGAAAATTGATCTGAGGTATTCTATCTCATTCAAAAGACGAAATAATGAATGAGTCTAACCATGTGAATCGATGAGTTGGATTTGAACATGGTAGACACCATCTGATTACCGACCAATGATGTAATTCATTAACAGACGCAAGAGAACCCACCAATAATGTTAATGGCTCTCAAGGTTGTTAAGTCCCTATAATACTAGTGTATCCCCTTATTGTTATTGTTAGTGTATCCCCCTTATTGTTATTTTTGTGCCCATGTAGTCCCCATATTGTTCTTATTGTGCCCCATAGAAGCCCACTATTGTTATTTTTATGCCCTTACATTGTTATTGTTATGTTGGCTAGGATTATGTTGTGACCCCTTGAACTCCTAAATATAGAAAGGAGGTTTTTTCATTTGTATCATTCAAGAATTGTTCATTTATGTAATGTAAAGGAGGTTTCCCCTCTTGAAGATGCTTATTTCTAAGTCATTGATCTATCTTTTCTTCTATTTTGTGAGCTGGTTTCATAACATTTGGCATCAGAGCTTTGGATTCTAGGGTTTTGTTGCTTCAAGCAGGTCATCATGGAATTTTCGCTATAAATTTTTTTCTACGAAGGTTCATAAGATAAAAAAACCCATTTGCGAAGAAATATTGAGGAAAGTTTTGTAACAATTTCAGATCTTGGTTCACAATATCTTCAGAGATATGATCTGTGGAAGTTATGGTTTTTGCAAGCTCCCGAATTTCATCTCAAAGAGGTGACCTTGGGAAAATTGTCATAACTCTCTCTCCGACATCGAATTGGAATTATGTAAAAAGTGGTAGAAACTACAAGGACATTAGTTTCCTGTATATCTATTTTAGAGCTGAAGGAGTAAATAGTGACACATGGTACATCATACAAGTTCACTACATTGAACCAATCCATAATTAGGTCATTGTGGGATATTGGGAATAATTTTTCCTTGAAGAATCCAAATTAGGCTGGACCTGTGGCATTGGAAAGAAGATTCAAAGAGATATTAAAGGACCGAAGATAAAATATTGGGGATCCAAAAGTACAAAGATACATTAGTTTCAATATAGAGCTCCTCAAAAGCAAGAAAAAAGTGTGTATTATTTTTTAAAAATTGCATAAGTCTTGTTTGAAAAATCAGTTTTAAGTGATTCCAAGGGCATATTGAGGCATAGATATCAATATTGGGTTCTAAAATTCCCCTATAAAAAGAATTAAATGCCCATTAAGCCCTCAAAAGGCTTTACTATGACTCATGAAGAGGAATAAGTGCAACATGATATATCAAAATTACATGACAAAGTGCAACAAATATCGCTCTCGCAAAGAGTGACAAAAAATGAAATGGAAGCTAAGATGGATGGTTTGAATAAATGCGTGGAAGATAATATGGATGGTTTGAAGAAAGGCATGGAATCTATGATGGATGGTTTGAAGAATGACATGAAAAATATTTTGAAGAAATAACAACGAGGAATAATTTCAAAATTATGCTCACTACAGGTTCAAGTAGTGGAATATCACATTGAGCATCAACAAAAATTTATCCAAATCTTAAAGGATAACCTCACTTTGGCATAGAATCAAATGAAACAATAGGCAGATAAGCATTGAAATGAAAGTATTTTTGATGTAGGTGAATGAATATTTTTATGGTTACAACCACACAAACAAATGTTCCTCAAGCAAGCTCAGAAGGATAATAAATTATCTCCAAAGTACTATGGTCCTTACAAGGTGTTGTAAAATATTGGTACTATGGAATACAAATTGGAGCTTCTTGCATCTTCTCGAGTGCACACAATTTTCCATGTTTCATGCTTAAAGAAGGTTATAGATGAAAAAAATTATAGTTCAAACAATATTGTGGGAACTTGAGGAGGAATGACAAATCATATTAGAACCTGAAGAATTTATGGAAAAAATAACTCGACAGCTACAAAATCGACCAATTTCAGAGTATCTGATCAAGTGGAAGAACTTACCCACTGAAGATTCTTCATGGGAGGGTGAGAATTTTATACAAAAGCATCCAGAAATTATCAAGCGTTGAGGATAACACTTGTTTGATGGAGAGGGGCATGTTAAGTCCCTATAATACTAGTGTATCCCATTATTATTATTGTTAGTGTATCCCCCTTATTGTTATTGTTCTAGCCATGTAGTCCCCATATTGTTATTATTGTGCCCCATAGAAGCCCACTATTGTTATTGTCGTTCCCTTACATTTTTATTGTTATGTCATCTAGGATTATATTGTGACCCCTTGGACTCTATTTATATAAAGGAGGTTTTTTCATTTGTATCATCGAAGAATTGTTCATTTATGTAATGTAAAGGAGGTTTCCCCCTAGAAGAGGCTTATTTCTAAGTAGTTGATCTATCTTTTCTTCTATTTTTTGAGTTGGTTTCATAAAAAAAGTATTATGGTACAATCGGTATGGTGTGAATAAATGAGCTAATGTTGAACACCACAAAAAATATTTCGGTCAAAGGCCAATGATGTAAACCTTTCACCAAGAGCGAGGAAACTTTCCATTTATGTATGCAGGCATGAAGGTACCAAAGGGGAGTTTCTAAGCCAAATTAATGGATGAAGTGATGATGTCGACATGAAGTGACCCGTCGCAAGAGGGCCTTGACGTATCCCCCATCAATGACATGAAATGGGTATCATGCATGAGACAAAATGATCAGAATGATGCTAATATGGAACTGGATAAGGAAAGGAAAACATGAAATGAAGTATTACGATTATTGTAGTAGAGATCAATTAAAGGAATTCTCTTGAATACATAACGACACTGAATGGAGTTGACAGCATTGACCCAAAACCGAAATGGAGGCTCTGAAAATGGTGTGATAACCAAAATACAAGAAGATTACCCAACCAAATAGCCACAAATATGAAGTGGAAAGTGTCATATTCAAGAGTGACTTGCTTCCATTTAGAAAAATGGAATCCCCTATTTTATCAATTTCCCCAACCATATTGGTCAATACCTCTTTATTTTTTAACAAGCTTGAGGAGGATAACATATGCTTGATTTTTAAGTTCATCCTTTAGATGAATACCTCCATGTATTTTTAACGAACCTTGATAAGGAGTGGTTCGACATTTTCATGTTCTCCAAGTACATCATTGTTTGATGTCTTAATGAGTCCAATGAAGGTAAAACTTGACATATTTTTCATGTTTAGAGAGTTTGAAAAAGAGGCGGAAAATAAAACTCCACTTGTTCCTTTTCATAGATAGTCTCTCAAATCTGAAAAGGGAGAAAAAAATACCCAAGAGAAACTCTTAGACATGTTCCAATAAGGTATTCCTTTTTCATAGTTAGTCTATCTCAGTCCAGAAAAGGGTTAAACTTATACTGAGTAGACATTTTTTTATTTACTTTTACGAGCTCGAAAGGACACGTGCTTGAAAATATTTTCATATTTTGTGTTAGGTCCCTATATTACTAGTGTAGTCCCTTATTGTGTTAGTGTAGCCCCCTTATTGTTATTTTTATACTATTGTAGTCCCAATATTGTTATCATTATGCCCCATAAAACCCCACTATTGTTATTGTTGTGCCCTTACATTACAATTTTTAGGGCAGCTAGGATTATATTGTGACCCCATGGACTCCTATATATAGAAAGGAAGTTTTTTCAATTGAATCATCCAAGAATTGTTCATTTATATAATGTAAAGGAGGTTTACCCCTATAAATGTCTTATTTATAAGGTGTTGATCTCTCTTTTCTTCTATTTTTGGAGCTGGTTTCATAACATTTGGTATCAGAGCTTTGGATTCTAGCATTTCGATGCTCCAAACAGATCATCGTGGAATTTCCACTATAAATTTTTTTCTACAAAGGTTCTGAAGCATAAATTTTTACGATGCGAAGCCAAAATCCTGAGGAACTCTGTATAATAATTTCAGAGCATGGTTCGCAATATTTTTGGAGATATGATCTGTGGAAGTTAGGGTTTTTGCAGGGTCCCAAATTTTATCTAAAAGAGGTGACCTTGGGAAAATCGTCATAACTCTCTCTTTGAGCATCAGATTGGAATTCTGTAAAAAGTGGCTGAAATAACACAAAATTTAGTTTCCCGCTTATCAATTCAAGAGCCGAAGGAGGAAACAGTGACACGTGGCATTCCGTACAATTTCAGTCTATTGAACTAGTCCATAATTAGGTCAATGTGGGATATTGGGCATAACCTTGTCTTCAAAAATCAAAATCAGGTCAGACCTATGGCATTCGAAAGAAGATTCAAAGGGCTACTACATGACCAAATTTTAGATATTGAAGATCCGAAAGAACAGATATAATTTAGTTTCAATATCGAGCTCCTCAAAATCAAGAAAAAGGTGTGTATTTTTTTTTTCAAATTGCATAAGTCTTGTTTGAAAAATCAGTTTGAAGAGATTCCAAGGGCATATTGAAGCATATATATCAGTATTGGGTTCTAAAATCCTGCCTAAAAAGAATTAAACACCCATTAATCCCTTAGAAGGATCTACTATGACTCATGAAGATGAATAAGTGAAACATGATATATCAAAATTACAAGAGCAAGTGCATCAAATTTCTCTCTCGCAAAGAGAAAAAAAGAATGAAATGGAAGTTTCGTAGAAAAGCGTGGAAGCTAAGATGGATGGTTTGAAGAAATTTATGGAATATAATATGGATGTTTTGAAGAATTGAATGGAAGCTAAGATGGATGAAATGGAAGCTAAAATTGAAGACATGAAGAATGATCTAAAAGCAAACATGGAAGGTTTGACAAAGTTGATGCAAGAAATTATTCCTAATGGTGAAAAGGTAGTACAAGAAACTCATGATGAGAAAAAATAAATTATAATCATGATTTCATAAAATCTAATGTTGGATGTAAAACCCATCATATTCCAAATATGGATATGAGGAGGTTTGATGGCAAGGATCCCGTAACATGGATACTACAGATGGAGCAATATTTTGATCTCCATAATGTGAAAACACACAAAAGGTATGCATTGCAACTTTACATACCATACAAAATACATTTGTATGGTATCTATGGCTTTTCTCTCATAAAAAAATTGTCACTTGGTCAATTTTTATGGAGTAAAAGATAGCACATTATCAAGATACAAAGAGAAACACCTTCTTTAGCCAATTGATAAATCTCAAACAAAAGGGTACAATAGTGGATCACATTGAGGACTTCCAAAAATTTAATATAAGGGTAACTGATATTCTAGAGGAACACAAGATTTTTGTCTTGATAGGTACTTTAAAGGATAACATCCAACATGAGGTTTTCCTTTGGGAACCTGATTCATTGGAGAAGAAATTCAGGTTGGAAATAAAAATTGAAAGTAAAATTATGGCGACAAGGAATCCTACCACTCAAATCTATAAATATGGAAGTGTTGCTACAAGTTTGACACCACAACAATTGGAAGAAAAAAGAGAAAAATGGATTTTCTATATTTGTGATAGAAAATACACTAAAGGTCATAAGTGCGTTGAGAAGAAATTATTTTACATAGATTGTGAAGAGGAGGAATAAAATGAACAAGAAAATTCAAAAGAAGATGATATACACCAAGAACCAAAACTAGAGAAAGAATAAATGAGTCTGCATTAGCAAGAATTACCACTCCTCAAACTCTCAAGATAGAAGGAAATTTCAAGAAGAAAAGGGTAATAGTGTTTATTGACTCAGGTAGTACCCATAATTTCATTCATTGTAAGGTAGCCAAGAAATTGAATTGCTTCCTATACCCAACACCAGAATGTCAAGTGATGGTTGCAAATGGAGGAACTATAAATTACTCTATAAAATGGCATAATATCAAGCTAACCATGGGGGAATATGTAAAATTATTTCCATTCCAATGGGAGGTGCTGATGTTGTACTAGGAGTACAATGGTTACAATATTTGGGGATAGTAGCTTTTAGTTTTCAAGAAATTTTCTTGAATTTTTTTTTGTAAGGAAAGGAAGTTGAATTACAGGGTATCACAGGGAAGATAGGAAAGATAATAAGCTCTAATGTCATGACAAAGCTTCTGAAGAAATAACAATGAGTCATAATTGCACAATTAAGCTCACTAAAAGTTCCAACATTAAAATCATCTATTTCTCCAAATCTCCAAAAGGTCTTGGACAATCATTCCAAGGTGTTTGAAACTTTCAAAGGAATCCCACCTATTCGTGATCATGATCATGTTATTCATTTGATTCCAAGAATTTTTCCTCCAAACATCAGGCCTTACAGATATCCTTATGTCCAAAAGTGTGAAATTGAACGTATGATTGCAGAAATGTTAGAGGCCGGTATAATTCAGCCAAGTCAAAGTTCTTTCTCTACTCCAGTAGTATTGTTTCACAAGAAGGATGGATCATGGCGCATGTGTCCAGATTATAGGGAGCTCGATAAGCTCAATATTAAAGATAAATTTCCCACTCCTGTGATTGATGAATTATTGGATGAATTACATGGAGAAATTTACTTTATCAAGTTATATCTTCATTCAGGATATCATCAAATTAGAATGAAGATTGAAGATATTCCGAAAAAATCATTTCGAACTCATGAGGGTCATTATGAATTTTTGGTCGTTCCTTTTGGCCTTACCAATGCACCTTCTAAATTTCAAGGGTTGATGAATTCCACTTTTAAACCCTTCCTTATAAAATTTGTGTTAGTATTTTTTGACGATATACTAATCTACAACAGGTCTTGGAAGGGTCATGTTCAACATGTTAATAGAGTGCTCAAACTATTGGAGGAGAAATAATTATATGCAAAAACCTCCAAATATTTTTTTGGAGTACAAGAGGTGGAATATTTGGGCCATATTGTATCTCATGGGTGTGTTAAGGTAGATCCTAAGAAAATTAAAGCCATTAAGGAATGGAAATTCCCCACAACCATAAAACAGTTGCGAGGATTTATGGGGTTAACATGGTATTATCGCAAGTTTGTTAAGAATTATGGGAGAATAACAACACCTCTAACAACATTATTGAAGAAAGATGCATTTTCATGGACTCCTGAAGCAAATAAAGCCTTGGAACATCTTAAAGAGGCAATGTGCCTAGCACCGGTCTTAACTATGCTAGACTTCACAAAAAACTTTATTGTGGAATGTGATGCCTTAGGAAATGGAATTGGTGTTGTTTTAATGCAAGAAGGAAGAACCATTTCTTTTGAAAGTCGTCCAATCAAAGGAAAGTATTTACAAAAAGATATTTATGAGAAGGAAATGTTGGCAATACTACATGCACTAAAGAAATGGAGACCTTACCTAATGGGAAGACACTTCAAGGTAAAAATTGATCATGATAGTATTAAATAATTTTTGGGAAAAATACTATCTTCAGATGAGCAGCAAAAATGGGACACAAAGATGTTGGGATATGACTTTGAAATCATCTACAAAAAAGGGAAGCTAAATTTTGTTGCAGATGCCTTTCTTCACACTTGTCACTGCATGCATAAGAGCTTCTATGGCAGAAAAGTGAGAAATAAAATTTCTCCAATACTGAGCTGTGCCTAAGAAACTTCTTACCTCGGTTACTGTTTTGGGAGTGGGCCAATTCACAATGGCTTCCACTTTAGAAGGATCAATTCTCAACTCGCCTCCTCCTACAATGTGTCCGAAATAAACCAGAGAAGTCTTTCCAAATTCACACTTTGACATCTTAAGAAATAATTTCTCTTTCTTCAAAACATCAAGTACCAGTTTTACATGCAAGACATGTTATTCTCTTGTTTTCCTGAAAATTAGTATATCATCTAAATACACAATAAAAAATTCATCAAGAAATGGACGTAAAACATTATCCATAACACACATGAAAGTCATCGGTGCATTACACAAATAAAATGGCATAACCAACCACTCAAAGAGTCCTTGTTTGGTTTTGAATGCAGTCTTCCATATGTCAAATGTATCGATTCTTTACCTTAATCTTGTTCAAATATCTGAAGTCGACACACATGCGCCAAGTCCCATCTTTCTTTGGAATCAAGACTATGGGTGAACCACATGGCGAAGTGCTTGGCATTATGATTCCCTTGTCCAACAAGTCCTTGATTTGCCTCTTTATTTTAGCATTCTCCATTATTGACATGCGATACATGCCGATTTTTGGAAGAGGAAAATATTGTTGCAACTAAATCTCATGTTGAATATCCCTTTTAGGAGGCAATCCTATTGGCTCCTGAAACATCTCATGATGTGCATCAATTACATCATATAAATCTGATTTCAACTTAGGATAAAAATATTCAAATGACTCATGATTAACATCAACTTTAGGCTTAATCATTAGAAGAAAAAAATTCTTACTTGAATTCACCAGCCTCTTGACCTGTCCAACATTTACCATTGCAATATTTGTCTTCTTGCGCTGTGATCTAATAATGAACTCCTTGCCATATTTGAATAAATGGTATTTTTTCTCATGGCGATGGAAGATCGATTTCTTGTCATACAAGTAAGGATTGCCCAACACAATACCTGTAATATCAAGCGGAACCACATCTAATTCAAATGTGTCAACAAAATGTGTAGTTATTGCAAAACGCAATATGCACTTCTTTGAAACCTGTAAATTTTCATCCTTACAAATCCAACCAAGTGGATATGGTTTTGGATGTGGAATGGTCTCAAGGTTAATTTTCTTGGCCAAGACTTTAGAGATTAAGTTTTCTTGTGAACCACTATCAAACAGTGTGTCAATCTTGGTATGTTTGGATATGACCCTCACATGAAACAGTTCAATTCTCTCTTCTTTATTTGGAGCTTGTATGTGACAATTTGAAGTACTAGTACTGGGTTTTGTTTCAATTTCTTTCCCCTTCTTGTTCTTCAATCCCATGGCTGTAATTTTAGTTTCATCACCTGAATCCTCTCCTAAGTCATTTTAAGTTGTAGTTGTAGTTTTCCTCTTCCCTTTGTTATTGTTATACTTGGGTCTCTTTTCAGGATGTAATTTCCAACATTTTTTCTCTTCATGGCCTCCTCTTGAAAAATGTTTACAAAAAATTTCTCTCCCTCTTTCTTGATAGATGCATTCTTTTTTCCTTTTCCTTTTGAGGTCTTCTCTTTTTTTCCCCCTTGAAAGGTTTTTTTCTACCCTCTTCAAAATTATTTTTCCCTCTAGCTTCTAGATGTGTGGCTTGAACATATACCTCATCTAGACTTGTAGGATTAAACATGAGGATAGTATGTTTAAGGTAGCTATGTAAGCCTCTTATGTACTTGAGAAAAGTATCTTGACTCCAAAAATATACCCCTAATAAGAGAGATCTTCTCCTAAATTCTTGGGTGTAGTCTTGTAGCTTTTGTCCTTTCAATTGTCTAAAATTTTGCCAGTTCATTATGGATTTCTGCATGTGAGCTAATGGATAAAATTGTTGTTTTATTGCAGTAATGTAATAATTCCATGATAGGATAATATTACCATGCTTCTTGATCTCCTCCTTTGTCTTGGCTTCCCACCAAACAAGAGTGGCACCTTCCATCCTCAATGAAGCTAGTTGGATTTTGGTATCATCATCATGAAAGTTCTGAATTCTCAAATAAAACTCCAATTGCCTAGTCCAATTATCAAGATTTTCTACATTGACTTCACCATTAAACATTGGCAATTCAAAATTAACATCAAGTTTTAGAAAAGGAATTTTACCAATGTTTTTTGACTTGGGTGACTGGTGTACTGAAGATGAAGTAGAGGATGATGATGATGAGGGTGAGGATGGTGAATTTCCACTGCCTCCATTTCCTCCATTTCCCTTCTTTGATTTATCTTCATCATTGTGGCCTCCTGATGATCCCTGACCTTCCGTGTGAATTTTGGATCCTTCTCCTTCTAGTCTTTCATTCCTTTCTTGATAAAGGACTCTCACCATTTCAGTTATGTCAAGGAATGCTTTCCTAAACACTCTTTCTTCTTCTTTGGGATCCACCTCTTCATGGATTTTATCTTCTCTTGGAGGCATGCTTATAGCTTTTTCTGCTTCTTTTGGAGGTGAACTAGGTGGTGGAGAATGTGGAAATGTTTCCCTCCTTTGTTGTGGCTCACTTTGAGAACCTCTTGCTTCCACCAATTTTCCTTCTCCTCTCTTAAGCTTGAGCCTAGTAAGCATGAAAAGCCTTGTAAATAGTTAAAAAATCTCTGCACACAAAAAAACCAGAGAATAAACTCTAGCTCTGATACCAACCTGATCTGAAAGGAGTGTATTATTTTGATGTGCTAAGTGTCCTTTTAGTATTAAAAACATGTACAACTTGTCTCCATTTGTTTGCTTAAGGAATGAGTGTTTTAACCATGAAACATAGATGAATTGGTGAGTTTAAGCATGAAAATAAGCCTAAATAACACTATACAGTAGTGTATAACAGAGAATAAACATCACACATAAGTTTTACACAGCAGGCATGATGAAGCAATTCACCCGTCTTGGGTTACATCTACTGGTCCAGCTCCCAATGACATGTCCCTCTTTGTCATTATGCTCAAAATTTCAAAATACATGTGTTTACAAGCCTCTAATGGTTGTTTTCTCTGCACCAGTGGATCCAAAATTATCAAATTAGTCTAGGTAGACCCTTTTTTCACCCAAATTGGTCGAAAATTGACCTCCCAATGCATTTTTCCCAATATCAGCTAGAAAAGCTCCACCAAAAGTGGAGACTACACTTAATTGTGGCTAAAAATAGAAAAAACCCCTAAATTTAAGGGCACGCTCCAAATTTAACTATCCATTAACCATAATATTGAATTTTGGGGAGGGGGTGGCCACACGCCAACCCCCGAAACCCCATGGTCATTAAACCTTGGAGCGCAACCATTGTTGCAACTATGGTTGTAACTCGAGTTTAAACTGGAGTTGGATAACCATGTTATAACCGTCGGAGGTTTTATCGCATGTGATACGTTTGGAGGTTAATGCCGCAGTATTCGAACTAGCAGGGTTAATTAAACTGTCACGGTGTTGAATTAAAATGCGACCATTCACTTTGGGGTCGTCGGCAGGTTGGGATAGTGGGCGCCCCCACCCCCCCCACCCCCCACCCCCCCTCAACCTTGAAAAAATTACATAATAAATTTACGCGGTGGACATACATGGTAAAAACCAATATATAGTGGAGACGATTGGAGGTATTTGTGCGTGCACGAAATTTGCGAGGTAAACCCCCCCTGACTCCACCAAAATTTTAATGAAACCTCCTAGGGACACGTGGTAGCCTTCGAGCTTGCCATGTTTCGCCCATCTAATGGCCACTTTAAACCTATACAACTCCATCCAACGGTCCCAAATGAAAACATACAACCAAAATCAATGGCCCAGATTTAGCCATGTGTCGAATTCTGATTGGTTGTAAGAAAAGGGAATATTCCCCAGAATATGCCACCTACTGACTGTACCTGTATGCTGACTGGGCATTCTAGTCACAAAAAGTTTAGTTGTTTTGGAAAACGAACATAACACGATATCTTCCTCATACGACATTGGATTTTCGAACCGTTCATGGTGCCAGAATCACAACGATCAGACCTTTCTAGACGTTAAGGTTCGGTACAGTTTTGAGCACTTTCAATTTTGAGGATAATGCATGATCTCCTGATCACGTAAGCCCTTTTTATCATGACATGTTTGACAATGTATGGAACCAACCACATAGACTGGAAATTTCCTGGGCCTAAATTATTGGCCTCCTGGACATATATATGCATTGAAGCATCATATTAATAACTTTGTTGATAGATTCAATGTGTCCATTAGCTTGAGGATAATAAGAAGTTTAATTTTCATGTGAAAGTCCTAATTTGGCAGTTAATTCGTTCATCATATAGTTTCGAAAATGCTTCCTGTGATCTGTGACTATCACTTGTGGAACACCAAACCTAGCAATCACATGTTTGAAAAAGAAGTATGCAGTTGTTTCGGCAGTATTATTGAATATAGGCATTGCTTCGGCCCACTTAGTAAAGTAGTCAACAACAACAATGATATAACCATGCCCCCTGGATGAACGAGGGTTACATGTCATAAAGTCGATACCCCATTTCACAAATGGACCAATGAAAATAACTAGACGTAGTGGAGCAGGTGGAGCACAGAATTTGTGATCGTATATTTGGAAAGCATGACACTTCTGTATTGCAAGGGTATAGTCATGGAAAATGGTGGGCCAAAAATAACCAGCACGTAAAATATTTTGCACGGTAGCGTAACTAGATAAGTGTTTGCCACATGATCCTGAATGGAAATCATTCAAAACTTTCTTAGCCTCCTTGAGGGTGAGGCACCTTCGTGAAATCGTATCGATACCACAATGGTAAAGGGTATCGTCGATAATCATATGATTTCGGGACTAGTATCGGATATGTCGCTACTCAGAGCGAGAGGTATTTGGGTAGAAATTTTGGGTCTGGAGATAAATCAGGAAATATCCATACCATAGGAAAATTTTAGGGGCTAATATTACCGGATGGGCTAATTTTATATGATTTTTCCAAAAAAAATATTCGCCAATTTCCATTTTTCTAAATATTATTTGCCCAAATTTTATATCATAAAATTATTTTACCTTAAAAATCGCCAAAGTTTTATAGGGACTATATAAAATCATTAGAATTTTGAATATTTTTACAAACATATCGCTAAAAATTTTATATTTTTCATGTTAGGGACTAGTAATATTCGCCAAAAGTTCTAAAGTTTAAGATAAATTTCCATCCTTAAATTTTTCTCTGGAGATGACGATATCAAAAAAAATGACTCGTGAGGGATGGAATATTCAGATGTAGATTCCACATCAAGGGAGGGGAGATCACACATTAGTTCAGCGAAAAATAGGGATTTATCTCACTTGGATTTGATGAATTCTAGGTCAAACTCTTGGATAATAAATATCCATTTCAAGTACTTTCCCCCCAGCAATTGGCATGACAGTATATATTTCATTGGGTTGCAAGTTGAAATGACCATAGTTTTCTGAAGCAATATATAATGGTGAAATCTCTGGACGACATAAACAGTTTCCAAAGCCAACTTTTCGACATGAGTATACCAGATCTTGGTATCGTTGAGGTTCTGACTTAGATATTATATGGGATGTTCAGACCCAATGTCATCTTCTTGGACCAACACAATATCTATAGTAGAGATGGCAGCAACGAGACACAGGAAATAGTTGTGCTAATAGTGAAGGGGATATAAGAGATATGCCTGAACTAGTACATATTTCAAGGCTTCAAACACTTTGTGTGAAACATCATCCCAATGGAAGGTAACCCATTTCTTCAGTAAACGAGTAAATCCTTTGGTCAACTTGGTGTAATTAGGGATGAATATCCTTAAGAAGTTAACTTTCCCTTGGAGTCATTGTAACTGAACTAAGGAGAATGGGGCGGGAAAATCAACAATTGCATTAGGGGAATTTTGAGGTCTAAAATGGGCCTCCTAAGGAAATTATAAAATAGTAATTTAAATAATAAAATAATATTTGATTACATCATCAAATTTTAGAGGGAAAAAAGGAAAAAATATTTTTTCAACTCGTATTTTCAACTTATTTCCCTATGGGTTTACTCAAATTTTGAGTAGAAACACTCGTTGGATAAAAAATTTGATTTCTCATCCAAGGAGTACCCATGTTGCATACTTTCGATGGACCTTGCTACATGAAAAATGAAAAATACATGAAAAACGTGATTGCAAACACGTTTTTTCATGTATTTCTCATTTTTCATGTAGCATGGTCCATAAAAGGTATGCAACATGGGTACTCCTTAGATGAGGAATTAAATTTTGCATCCAACGAGTACTCCCGCTCGAAATTTGAGTAAAACCATAGGGAGATAAGTTTAAAATACGAGTTGAAAAAGTAGTTTTATTATTTTATTTTATTTTTATTATTTTTACTTTTTTACTCCAAAAATGGTGAATCATCCCCCATGGTTGACTTCATCACCTTGAATCCTATTGGTTCTTATAAAGTTTATTTTTATTGTACATTTTTCTTAGGAGGCCCATTTTAGACCTCAAAATTTCCCTAATGCCTGGACTTTAAGAGGATCCATACAAATTCCTTGTTTGGAAATAATGAAACCAAGGAGTCGACCAGAACCAACACATAACACACATTTGTGTGGGTTAATTCAAATTTTATAGTGCCTACAGTAAAGAAAAATGGCCCATAACTGCAGAGGGTGATCAACCTGATGCTTGGAATGATCAAGGAGACCATCCAAATAGGGTTTCTCGATATGGTTAATATCATGAAAATAATAATCCATTTCACATTGAAACATGGCCCCGATATTATTGAGACCGAATGGGATATTTTTATAAGAAAAATGACACCATGGACAAATAACTGTTGTTTTTGGTTGGTCCGCTAGGATAATGTTGATTTAATTGTAACCCGAGAATCCATCCATAAATGAATAGATCTCGCAACTAGCAAAATCATCAACAACTTGGTCAATAAATGGGGTTGGGTAGTTGTCTTTCGGACAAGCTCGATTAACATCTCGATAATTGATGCATACTTAAATTGTGCCTCATTTCTTCATGACAAGGACTACTTTTGAAACCAAATGGGTTAAAGGAATGGGGTATATGGAACCAACCCGGATAAGTTTTTCAATTTCAGCTTTTACCCCAACAACCTTTATAGGATATACTAGACGGAGGTGTTTCTAGATGGATTTGGCCTCAGGATATATTTCAATTTTGTGCACCACTATGTTTGGCTCAATACCTAGCTTTTCTTCATATGTCCCGGAAAATACGTCTCTAATCTCACAAAAAAGGGCTTGATAGGTCTCAACTTCAGATGAAGAATAAGATGCTCCGATGTAAATATTTTTTACTATTCTTTGTTTGATCGAAATATCGAGAGGAATGGTTTCTTTGATATTCAAGATGTTCTTTTTAGAGTCGATCTCATGAATGGAGATGGAATTCATAAAGGGTTTAATGAGATTAGGTATGTACAAACCACCTATATTATGTTCTATAAAATCAGGAATAGTAATGATGATGATGCTTATCCCATGATGCATCTTCTGACATCATGATTTCCACGATGCTTTCGTCGGTGGAGAATATACGCGAAAAAGGATTAGAGGAAATTCCAATATCTAGGGATTGATCTACCTAATAAAATAAAAATTACGAGACGCAAAATCCGAGTAGATGGCTTCATAATATTGATCAACGAGGATAAGTGGCATCTGGTCGCCAAAAATTTAGATGTTAGTTTCATTTGGTACAATCCATGGATCAAACTGAATCGTATAGGATGATATCATATTGATATAAGAAACCAAAGGTGGGGAGTTAGAAAGGGGAGAAGGGTGGAGGGAAAAAGTTTCCATAAGCGATGAATCCTTCAATAATCTAACTCTAAAATTTTGATAGGGATATAGGGCTTCCCCTACAGGAGGGATACTTCTGGTAACATTGGAATGAGTAGAAAATAAGTTGAGTTGATCTATGGCTATGATCATGCCTTTATGAGGAAAGGATATCATCAGAAATTAAGTTGAAATGATGACAACCATAACATAAACCCATGTACGTGCCAAGTTCCACTTGGAAGGAATTCAACGGAGACAATTTTTTCCCCAAGTTCCACTTGAAAGGAATTAAAAATCCCACAGGGTTTATATGTCCTTACATAAAATTATTTTAATGTGGTGGTTGATTGATTCAGTTGATTTGAACCAATCACCTTCCGGCAAGACATAGACATGATGCAAGTCGAGGCTCCTTCATCCAAAATAGAGCGATGGATGTTATTACCATGGAAAATGACCTGAATAATAAAATATAACTAAGCTGGAAGTCGAGGAGAATAATTTTCATGAGATAAAACCACTAGGTTGGAATATGATGGGTTCATACATCCGATAGACAACAATAAGGCCTTCTTTTTGGTGGGGTAGTTTTTCAACACCTCAAGACTAGACATAGCTGATGGAGACTGAGCTAAGTATTCAACCACATTGTAATTTTGGGTAGCTCTTGAACAAGGGTTGTAAGAAGAGTTATTAATAACACCCTTTAGAGGATTTAGAGTCAATTTTAGAGGTGGAATAGAATCATATGAGGTTGGTGCCAAACTGGCAGGTTTATTAGTAGCCTGAAAATGAAGTGGATTCACATTACCATAGTCTTTGTTCTGAGTGGCTGCAAAAATATCGGATCTCACCTTTGAGGAGGAAAGCATCAAAACTATGTTATAGGAAGTGGGGTCCCTGGCAAACGTATGATTCTCTTGATTGGGAAACAGGTTGGTAAACACAAAAGGAGAAGTGGATGATTTAAGAAACTAATTCACTTCAAGGTGGCACAGAAAAACATGAGTAAAGTGATCCTCATTGCAAATGAAGCATGGTTATCAAGGTTTTTATTTCTCATTAGAAGAATTTTCTTTTGTTTATCCTATGGTAAGGAATATTTATTTTTCTTACCTTTATCTTTCTTCTTACTTTCAGGTTTTTTTTGAGATTTTCCTTTATCAGACGAAATGGAATTTAACTCGGAAGTAGAATTTGTAGGAGGGTAGGATTGAGGGTTTTGAGTAGGAGCGACGAGAGCTATACCAAATGGTTTACTCATAAGCTGTGAACTGGCAGAACCAATAATGCCATCAATGACATGAAATTTTTTACTAGGTGGAAGATGAATAATGTTTGAAGGCCGTAGAGCATTTGATATCTTATCATAGAGCATGCCTGATTGGGTATAAAATAGATCTAAATATTGAGCATGAGGAATGAATTTCTCTTGATCACGACTCCACCTTTGGCCACATATTCTAGTATAGGAGCTAATAGATATTTGAAGAACCATTCTACTAGAAATTAATCGAGAACAAATATCTTGACCAACCGACGATGACACCTCCACTCATGAATGTGATCTGAAATGAGAGAGGAATTTGATTGTTTGAAGTTAGCCAATAGTTCTGTTCCAGTTTCATATCTGATGGGAAAATGGAAATGTGTGAGGAAGGTGGTGGATAAAGTGTTGGAATCGTGAAACGATGCTCTAGATAACTATATATGCCATTTAGCTACGATACCTGTAAGAGTTTGTTGGAAAATACAGAGTTGAATGTAATCATCATTAAGGGAGTTGGACGAACACCATAGATGATACGTCATAACATATGTCGACGAGTCTTTTCCAGGATTACCATTGCAATTTGGGATATCCGATGCCAACTTAAAGGGAATAATCGGCCACCATGGTGAATTAGTGATGGGGTCATTAGTAAGCTGAGTTAAGTCAGGTAATTCGAGAGTAGCCACAAAAGGTAACTACCAATTAAAGTCCAGAGGAGGGTGATTGCGGTAAGATGAATAACTTTATCAATGGGTACTTGCATGGATGGATAAAGAGGGTTCTAATAGTAAGGAAGTTGGCTACCGAGATATCTAGGATGCTGATAACCATCATACAAGTGAGTTTGTTTCCCAGCCCCAGGATGTCGATAAAGTTGTTGGAATGGTTGGGTCTATATTTGTTGGCCTTGAAAAGGCGTGTGATGAGTTCCATACTATTTCTCGATATGGTTTTTTATTTCCCCCTATTATGGTGGGTTCGATTAATATTGCACCAAATTTTGATTAATTTTACCTATTGTAACTTGAGGATCACTTTGCACAAGTGGTTGAGAGGATGAGGCACCTTGTACAATTTGACTAAGTTGTGCCTAGGAAGAACTAGATACCATCGGAATAGGCTGTAAATGTTGGCTCACATGTATTTGAGATTATTGAGGTTCTAACAAATAGATAGGAACTTGTGATGAGGATGGTGTACCTTGAGCATTTAGAATTTGATCCCAAAGTGAACCAGGTTGAATGGGGTAAGTAGGTTTCCAAACAATGGCAACCATTCCAGGATAAGGCAGACCATAATTAGGCGGATTACCATATTGAGGGATACCAACAACAGGTTCCCCCCCTGCATAAGGAGGAGAGGATAATGGAGGAAAATATAATCTAGATGGATGGTACCCAAAATAAGGAGAGTTAGAATGTTGAGGGTAGCTTTGTCCACTGATATAAGGACCAACCTGGTGCTCTACTATAGGTGTATCCAGGTGAAGAGGAACAGACTGTGTGGAATTCATAAGAGATGTACTAGACATTATTCCCGAATTGGATGAAATGGGAGGTGTCCAAGGATTGGAATTCACACAATAAAAGGTACTAGAAAATTACTGATAATGAGGTGGGATGGACGGGCCACCATACAAATGAGTTTCTGGTGAAGTTGCAAACATAGATGAGGAAGCAAAACTTGATGTTTCAACCATAGTGGTGGACACGGGTTGGGAGCTTGAATCGGCTCCAGACATGGTTTACAATCCCAACGAAGATTGTTGCGAAATATCTTCGAGTAAGACCAAAGAATTGAGTGAAGGAGATTGTGTCGGAGTTTTAAGAGGCAAAAAAGGCTCAGTTTGATAAAAATGAATCCCTTCCTAATGAAAAATAGTAGAAGGATGAGGCTCTTCTTGATGGATATATTTAATATTAAAAAGTACGTACGAAAGAGGTTCATCGTCGGGCCTATGATATATTAGTTATGTCTGAGACAAAGGAAGAGAAGAGGAAGGTCCCACTAAATTAGGCAAGGATGGCTAAGGCTCCTTAGGTTCAATGACCTTAGGAAACAAAGTTTCTGACTCAAGAAGGTCAGGTTTGGTGACCACAGGTAATAAAGTTTTAGGGACTTCTATTTCAATTGCGTCAGTGTCACCAATAGGGCTAGATGTAATCTTAGGCTTAGAACTCGAAGCTACAGATGATTCCAGCAATTCAGTATTAGGAGGGCCAAAAGTAGTGCTTGAAGTTCCTGATTTGGTACTTTTCATTTTCTTATTTATTTGATGTCGGTTAGGAGTATCCTGTAGAGGTAGAGGAGGCTTATTTTTCATTCTATGTGAATGACGGGGAGGGGTATTTTGTTCTTCCATGTTGGAAATAAATTTTATTAACACAAAAAGAAAAAAAAGTGGGGGGGGGGGGGGGGGTGGGAAATCTAGGTATAAAGGATTACCAAACAACAGTAAAATACAATATACACCTTGGTGAACCAAGGAATTAACCATTAGGGGAATTTTGAGGTCTAAAATGGGCTTCCTAAGGAAATTATAAAATAATAGTGGAAATAATAAAATAAGATTTGATTACATAATCAAAATTTAGAGGTAAAAAATAAAAAACTACTTTTTCAACTCATATTTTCAACTTATCTCCCAAAGTTTTTACTCAAATTTTGAGCAGGAGTACTCATTGGATGCAAAATTTCATTCCTCATCCAAGGATTACCCATGTTTCATACTTTTGATGGGTCCTGCTACATGAAAAATGAGAAATACATGAAAAATGTGATTGTAATCACATTTTTTATGTATTTCTAATTTTTCGTGTAGCAGGGTTCATCAAAAGTATGAAACATGGGTACTAATTGGATGAGCAATTAAATTTTGCATCCAACAAGTACTCCTACTCAAAATTTGAGTAAAAACATTGGGAGATAAGTTGAAAAAGTAGTTTTATTATTTTATTATTTTTTAATATTTTTACCCTTTTACTTAAAAAATGGTGAATCATCCCCCATGGTTGACATCATCATATTGAATCCTATTGGTCCTTATAAAGTTTATTTATGTCGTACATTTCTCTTAGGAGGCCTATTTTAAAATTCCCCTAATGGTACAAAAACCAATCTCCCCGAATGTTGTGTTCGGTGTATCACAATGTGCAAGGTGAAATACTCGGTTACCTATGTATAAATAGCAACCTATTGGGGACTCCCAAAATATACTCGATGGTACATTGACGTGCAATCTATAATAGTGGTGTCCATTCGATGAGATAATTCACATATACTTTTCATACATGGAGCTCCATTCGATATACCTTAAGGTATGTGGAGAACGATCATATACACTTACGTACATGGAATGAGATTTCACCCCCGGGATGAAACGCTCCAAAACGATGAAAACTCCTACGTTTAATGACGTTGGAACACATTTCTAGCTATAAATTTAAAGGTTTGAATTGATGTTACAAATTCTCCTTAGGTTGATTCAATAGATTTTATTGTTTATCTTTTATTAAGTTATAGTTTTAGGTCTCACCACGAATGTAACCTGAATATCCTAAAATTAAAATCTAGCATGAGAAAATAGGAATATTTTCTCTTTCAATCAAAATCTAACTAAGTAAGGGAATAAATGATCAATATGCAACAAACAAGATGCAAGATGCAATTTACCTTTTGATGCAATTGTTCCTAATCCAATGCACATGAAAAACCCTAAATGCCAAGTGAAATTTTTTTTTTTTCGCCACACTTAATTTTTAAAATGAAGAGAACTAAGATGAAAATGTTCAATTACTTATTGAATTACACTTTTCAGAATGAGGACTCAACAATAATTCATCCAAGCAATCAATAATCAAACAAGACAATTTTGCAAGCGACCAAATGATAAGAACAAAGAAAAATTGAAACTAATTATTATCAAAGACAAACAAACACAAATTCAAAGTGAATGGGGGTTTTACAGAGACCACAAGACACCGAAGACTCAGGGTAGCTCAGCTAGAAGCAGGCTGATGAATGATAGGATAAAAAACCAAGGAAAAAATTGTGCAAAAACATGGACCAACATTGGTGTAGAGAGGGAACCAATGCTTTGCAACGCTAGACAGAGTGGGCCAGGGTGAGGTGAAACACTCTGTCAGAGGAACTCAGGGAGCGTTAGGCCTGGGAAAGAGGTTTGCAGAATTATTTTTTGAAAAAAAGGTTGAATGAAGGCACTTCCTAGGTATGTTCTTGGTTGGATGATACAACAAAGGTATACCAAGGAGGTAATCAAACAAAAAGGACAAGGAAAATCACCAAGGGAATACTATTTTCCCCAATGGAGTCACCATTTTTTTATACATGATCTACGATTATAGACAAAGGTATCTCCCCTAGGTTTGGTGGTCAACCTAGAAAAATAGAGAGACAAGGAACCTAATAATTTTCCTTAAATTAAATAGATGATGGAGTGAGGCCTACCTAGAATCTGTTGCACGCTTCACTTCTTATTTATCTTGTAAGCTCCAATTCCAGCTCCTATCGCCAAAATTATATCCCACACAGTCAGATAAAACAATCCAAGAAACTACGAGATGCATGCAGTATCATCTAAATAATCTATTCAATAGTTCAAAATCGTATTGAAATAAGTGAAATAACAACTATTAGTGCAAGGAGTCACTCCTTCACTGCAAAACAAGTAAGCCTTACACATCATAGTTCATTTCAAATTTTAAAGGGTTGTTTGAGTGGTGGGATGGATTCTCAAAGATTTTGAAATGATTTTTTATATTATTTAAAAATTTCATGCATTTGGAAATCTATGGCAAGTATAAATTGTATGGGTAAATTGGTAGTGTAGGGAGCAGAGTGTAACAAATGAAGAAGATGGATAGCTGGTACCTATTCTAGGAAATATTCCTATCCTAAATTAGTGACACAACTATGATGATGCCTCTTTACACAAACTCTATTTATGCAAAGTAAACAACATTTAAAAATTATATTTCATGTATAAAGTATTCCACAAATCCTTTATGAAATCTTCACTAACATGTTCTACAACACATACATGATTTGTAGAAAGCTGAAAGCAGATAATTTACTATAAAATAATTTAATAGCTTATCATTCACACATTACTAATTGCTGCAACTCATAATTTAGAAGAAATAAACAAAGAAAGAAGTCACACCATACATTAGATGGTTCTTGAGTCACAAAATCCTCTAGCATGAAGTAAAAAGGATTTTTATTATATTTAGTCTTCAGGTAGACCAACATCCAACTTGGAAATGGTATTTACAAATGGTATATATAGAAAGAGAGGCACCAACTCCATCTCTTATAAAAATAAGGAAACACTACTCCTATCATTATATAGGTGTCATAAGACATTACAACCATATCCCATCAAAATATAACTGAAAGGAAAGATGTCGAAGAAGGAAGAGAATAAATATGGGTTGAAATGTTGAGTGTGCTATCATGCTGCCCCTTTTTCTGTTGATTTGTCTCCTTGTGTATTTGGTATTTTATTAACCATGTATCTTCATTTAATATGACCTCCAAAAACCACATAACCACCTTTCACCATCACTTGTTATATCCATTTGGTTATGAATATTTATCCTTCCTTAACTGGATCGGAAAATTTTGCTGACAGGTGAAAAAATTCAGTTAAAACATACGCTACTGGAAATTCCGGTAAAAAAATGTAACTGCGAAAAAATTAGAATGCTACCGGAATTTATGGTAGCGCTCTATTTATTTTAAAAAAATGCACAGAAAATGCTAAAAAACCTGTGCAAACTTATATTTTTTTGATATCTAAGCTGGCGGTGTTCAAAATTTTGATTGATAAGAAAAAAGGTGTTTATATCAAAAAACATTTTTACCTTCCTTCCATGTGGGATGCAACTTCAGCAAACTTATCCAAGTTTGTCTAGCTGTTAGCAACTGATCTTGATTTGTTTTTTCTTGCGGCTTCTTCCTTGAAAATGGCATTCTCCTCCTTAGAACCCTTTTGTATATTCTCTTTGAGGGTTCTGAGTGCTTCTTTGAAGGGGTTTTGTTTTTGTTTTTATTCTTGGATTTTTTTGTCTTTGATCCTTCAAATTTACCTTCTATATCAATGACCTTTATCATTAAGCTTGGATTGTGTAGAGCCTTGGACTTAAGCATAAAATTTTTGTTGTCTCTGGTATGCTTTTTTATGGTACCAACAACAATTTTGGCTTCTTTTTTATTCTTCTTACTACTGATTTCATATCCATCATCTTTGAGGAGTTCTTCATCATATTTTATAGGTTGGTACTCTTTCTGCATCTTCTGCTGAATATCTACTTCCAAAATTTCTGGTAGCATCTGCGCTTTAGATTTCTATGCAGTTGCAGCCCTTCCACTTTAGGCTCTGGTGTAGACATTAGGAAAAGGAGGAATGGGGGGGAACATTTTCATAGACTTGGGTTTATTTTCTAAGGAGCTCTCACCTTTTTCCAACTTTATCTCAGACTTGACTGAAGAAACCTTTTCTTTCCTGATCTTGGCCTTATGGATGTTTTCCTTCTTGGCCTTCCTCTTGGTTCTTTTTGTAGGCTGAGGGTGTTGTTGTGAAACTGGAGGTGTAGGTGCAGGTTGGTCTTCCCTATAAAACAAGAAATGGTCCCAGGTTTGTTTTATTTTCCATAAATCTTCTTCAACTAGAACTTTAATGAGAGATTGATGATGCAAGCTATATTATAAAACAAAAGTGTGAGTTTGGATCCTTGCTAACATCTTTGTTAGACTCTTCAGCAAGAAGTATGGAAGATTTAAGGTCTTCATACCTGTAAGATGAAAAAGAAACCTCATATGATAAAGAAACATAACATTATACCTCCTTTCACAAGTGAGGTATATCTTGATAAGTTTAACAACTTTTTCCCAGTCATTTTTGAGATAGTTTCTCATAATTCCCTTAGCCCAATTTGGATCTATGTGTGCATCCGTGAGGAAACTATTGAGTTCTCCTGCAATGATAACCTGACCTTTAAGCCACCTCTCTCTTTCTTGTGGAGGGTTAAATGCATTAGCAATTGAGTCTTATGAAACCTGCAATGTAAGACCATAGACTGTGGCTTCTTGTCAATTGAAAGAGTTTGAAAAATATTGAGCTACTCCTAAGTGAGAGCTTCCTAATCTGGTGCACAAAGAATACCACCCTGCCTGGCTCAAAAATATTCTCGCCTTCGAATTTTAATCCACTAGGCCAACACACTATGGCTCAATTAGTTTTATTTTCTCTCCTCTTTTAGTCATCTTCAAAAATTAATGACTCTATCTCTTGAAACTGATAGGTGGAAGAGCTAGAAGAGCTTCACCTTACAAGTGTTAATTGTTTTTTCCTCTGAAATCCTATCTAAAATCTAGACTCCTCAAACTAAAACTCTATGTAATTCAATCTCAAACAACTAGACTCTCAACTGATAATACTCCATCTTTTTCGGTGGTTTTTAAACAACAACCATGGTTCATCACCCCATGGAAATCGATTTTCATTATGGAAAATATTCCTCACTGCATTGTGCACCATGTCATGGCCATCATTATCTTCAATTGGTTGCGTATCTTCGTATGGAATGCTACAGATGGCTTGAGGAAATTGGATCTGTTACTGGAAGTCACCTCCATTTTATTGCTAATTATTGGCCAAAATTTCTGGCAGCGCTACTGCGCAACCAACCAAATGGTCATTGCGTTAAGTTTTATGATCCATGAACTCCCCCATTCTGAAAACACGTACCTTGACTTGAGGTTAAATGACTTGGCTGATAGACAGGATAAGATTAACATTTGGGTATATTATTTTGGGTTGACACCTAAGCATTACACGTATACCATGACTCGACTTAAACATAACTAACCGCCTACGACTCCTATCACATGATATAAATCATTTAAAACAAATATTTGAAATGTATTCACGTCATACCACGTGGCTTGACAAAAGAAGATGCACTTTTTCGTTTATTTTTGAAAACAGAGGATGTTACCAGAATTTCTAGTAGCATCAGAATAAAATAAAAATAGACTGAAATAAGAATATAACAGACTGTATGAAAAGGATAAAACAGGCGCTACCGGAAATTTCGGTAGAGACCAAATTTTTTTTTGAAATTTTTATAGTCTAATCCTAATTTTTTTTTTTTAAATAAACTCATGACTTAGCAAAGAACTGTTCTAACATTGGCCCCACGAGGGATAGAGCTCTCCTTGCAAGGCTCTAATAATCTTTTCTAGTTTCAGTGCCTTGTCATTGGGATATGAAGTATTATTATGAAACAAACTAGTATTTATAGTGAGCTTAGGCCACCAATAGCCTTAGCAAAATAATTTTTTAAGAAACCACCCATTGAATGAGCCTCCACACAGTTCTGTCCCATTAAGATGTTGCAACCCAAATAATTGTTCTGCAGAATATTTGAGATTTTGAAAGGACCAATCCATCAAGCATCAAATTTGGAATGCTTACTTGGATCTTAATGCTATGCATCCCATTTCAACACTAGATCTCCAATCTGAAAATATTCCTTTTTAGTTCCTTTATCAAAAACTTGCTTTACAGCTTGCTAATATTTTCTCACCAAATCATATTGTTGTTCTCACTTTTTCTGCACTTCTATGATATGATAAATTATCCTGGTCATGTCATTTAGCTCAGCTTCATGATCTTGTAGAAATTTAGCTAAAGGAATGGCTAATTGAACTGGAAAAACAACATCAGTTCCATAAACCATTTGAAAAGGTGATGTATTAATAGAATTTTTGATTGTCACTCTGTTAGCCCATAAAGAAAAAATTATTTTTGAATCCCAAGCTTTCTTGTTTTTCTCCAATACCTTGGTGATGATTCTTACCAAACTTTTGTTTGATGATTCAACTAAATCATTCCCTTGGGGATAGTAAGTTATAGAGTGAGTGAGCTGAATACCATAATATTCACAAAATTTTACCAATGGAGTAGCTTTAAAAGCTATTGCATTGTCTCTTACTAACCTTGATGGACATCCAAATCTGGTTATGATTCCCTCCAGAAAACTAATGATAACTTTATGAGTAGCATTCCTGGTAGGTATTGCTTCAATCCATTTGGTGAAGTAATCAGTTGCAACAAGAATCCAATGATGTTGTCCACTTGACGGTGGATGAATTTCTCTAATGAAATCTAATCCCCATTGCAGAAAGGTGCAGAAACAACTATAGGCTTGAGAGGCAAATATTTCAAGTTTTTCTTACCGATGAACTTTTGACATTTTTCACATGCTCTCACCTCAACACATACATCAGAAAATAAGCTAGGACAAAAATAGCTAGCTCTTAGTATTTTGTATGCAGTAGTTCTCCAATAGTGATGACCTCCACACACACTACTATGCATATAAAAAATAACTTTCTTGGACTCATCTGGGTCAATGCATCTATAAAAAAATCCTATAGGATCTTTCCAATATAAACAATGATCTTTGATGCATAATTTCACAGTTTTCAACTTTAAAGATCTTACTATGCTTTTATCATAATTTGGAGGAGGGTTAAAATGCTCCAGAAAATAGATGATCTCATTATACCAGTTGCATTCAGAAAGATTTACATCCACTTCCATGATGTCAATAGGTTCAAAAATCTACCCTTCAAAGTTGTCATCCATGAAATCCAAGCCCAAAACCTTACAATTTTCTTCAGCTGGTAATTTGTCTAATCCTTGACCTTTGATTAGTTCAGTAGGATTTATCTCTAAATCAAACTCAAGAACTTTAGTCACCCACTTACTTATTTTTCCATCAATATCAGGCTGAAATAATATCTCCCTAACAACAGATGAAGGTACATATGCAGTAACTTGAGCATGCAGAATATAAAATCTAAAAGACTTCAGAGCTTTCACTAATGCATAATATTTAGGACTCCATGCCTTAAAATTTTTATTATAGATCCAAGACTCCACGTCTTTATCTTTTATAGATCTAGGACTCTTCACACTAACCCTTTTATTATAGATCCAAGATTCCACATCTTTAACTTTCATGCATTTAGGAATATGCGCCCTAATTTCCATGGCTTCTCATCTACTCCGCTTTGAAACTCCACACTTCACCTTAAGGTACTGATTGTGAGCTCATACCCATACGATGGTTCATTGGTAAGGTCTCATTCCAAGACCTACAGACATCACAATATCATAGATGAAAGGAATTAAATGAATTTCATAATTAACCTATTCACATTTTACCAAGGATAGTGCATGACTTCTATAGTCATTTTGATTTTGGAGAAATGAATTCCACAAATATTTATAACTTGAGCATCCTTGTTGGTAATGACCAAGTCCCCTGCCACATCCAACTTAGTATGTTAGGTCCCTATAATACTAGTGTATCCCATTATTTTTATTGTTATTGTAGCCTCCTTATTGTTATTTTTGTGCCCATGTAGTCACCGTATTGTTATTATTGTGCCCCATAGAAGCCCAATATTGTTATTTTTTTGCCCTTACATTATTATTGCTATGTCAAATAGGATTATATTGTGACCCCTTGGGCTCCTATATATAGAAAGGAGGTTTTTTCATTTGTATCATCCAAGAATTTTTAATTTATGTAATGTAAAGGAGGTGCCCCCCTCGAAGAGGCTGATTTCTGAGTCATTGATTTATATTTTCTTCTATTTTGTGAGTTTGTTGCATAAAATTTGGTATCAGAGCTTGGGATTCTAGAGTTTCGCTTCTTCAAACAAGACATCTTGGAATTTTTTCTATATATTTTTTTCTAAGAGGATTCGAAAGATGAAATGTTTACCATGTGGAGCCGAAATATTTATGAACCTTGTGTAAAAGTGTCAGATCTTGGTACACTATATTTTCGGAGATATTATCTAAGGATGTTAAGATTTTTTTAGGCTCCCAAATTTCTATCAAATAGGTGGTCGAGGGAAAATATTCATAACATTTGTTTTAGGCATCGATTTTGCATTGTGTAAAAACTGGTTGAAGGTGCATGGAACTTTTTTTATTTTGTATCTATTTCATAGCCTAGGTTGAAACATTTCCACTTGACATGCCATACAAGTTTTCTTTATTAAACCAATGCATAATTAGGTCATTGTGGGAGATCGTACATAACTTTATATTCAAGAATCAAAATTACTTATTCCCTGTGGCATTGGAAACAAGATGCAGAGGGCTACCACATGACTAAATTTGAAATAATTTGGATAAAAAATCACAAATATACATCAGTTTCAATATCGAGGTCCTCAAAAGAAAGAAAAAAGTGTGTATTTTTTTTTTAAATTGCATAAATTTTGTTTGAAAAACGAGTTTGAAGTGATTCCAAGGGAAAAATGAAGAATTTATATCAATTTTGGGTTCTAAAATGTCTCCCAAAAATAATTCCATGGTAATTAAGTCCTATGAAAAATCTACTATGACACATGAAGAGGAAGACACGCAACATGATATATCAAAATTATGGGACCAAATGCAACAAGTTTCACTCTCACAAGGAGGAAACCAAAGAAGAACCAAAAGGTGACATGGATGGCTTAAAATATGACATGAATGCTTTAAAATCAGACATGGATGGGTTGAATGATGACATGGAAGCTAAGATCGATGGTATTGAAGAACAACAGAAAGGCAACATGGAAGATTTGAAGAAATACATGAAAGGTTTGAAGGAAGGTTTATCAAATTTTCTACAAGAAAATATTCCTAATGGTGAAAAGGTAGTAGAGGAAACTCATGATGAGAACAAAAGAAATTTTAATCATGATTTCATAGACTCTAACATTGGATTGAATACCCACCATATTCCAAATATCGATATCAAGAAGTTTGATGGCAAGGATATTGTAACATGTATACTACAGATGGAGCAATATTTTGGTCTACATAATGTGAAAAAAACACAAAAGGTATGCATTGAAACTTTATATTTAAAACCCAATACATTTTTATGGTATCGATGGCTTTTCTCTTGTAAATTTTTTTTCACTTTGTCAATTTTTACTGAGGAAATGATAGCACATTATGAGGATACAAAGAGAAACACCTTCTTGAGTCAATTGATAAATCTCAAACAAAATGGTTCAATGGTGGAGCATGTTATCGCTCCAATAATTCTTAAATTTGTGAGATTTGTAGTTTAAATAATATTAGAGGTAACCACAAACCTACTTTTAAGCCTTAGGATCTAGCCTTCCTAATGCTCAGAGAGGGTTCTCTCTATATTATTTAACTTTGTTGATTATATTTGATTATTGGCTAGTTATATGGGGAAAAATGGTTTTTGGGTTTTGATTTGATTTGGTGGTGAAATCACTTACTTTGATGGATAGCTATAGATCAGTTTCCCATTGGGAAAATGGAGTCAATGTGTCAAGCAGTCAGATCAAGATCAAGGTCTAAAGGTAAATGTTTATAGGGCAAGATATCAGAGTTACTTTAGATCTTCAAGGTTGATGGTGGAATGGTTTTTATCGGGATAACAGAGAAATTAAGGGTTCTTAAATCTGGATTAGGAGTGAAAAGGTAGAGGTCAATCGAAATCAGGGAACAATTAGGGGTTCCCTAGTCTGGATATCAGTAGAAAACATATAAATGATAATCAGTAAAAAACGAGTGCTTTTAACATTTTCTGAAATACAATTCCTGATTTATCATTTAGATTTAGAACACATTTAAGAATATATGGAAAACATAAGAAAATTGACAATATAACAAGTGAAATACTTCACTGCAGTGGCCCAACACATGAATCATGTAATATGATGCTTTATTTCATGTGATCCAGTCTGTTGACTTGAAATTGATACAAAAACCCTTAGGTTTAGAAAAGTATAAATACAAAAATATTCAGCAATTCATCACACTCAATACTTCAAATGATGAATTATTTATACAAAAATTTGTACAAAATATCCTAGAATAAACTTAGGAATTTTTCTTGGAAAATAAATATCTTCATGCAAGAAGATAGTGACAACTCCCTAACTAATTGCTAGATGTCCCTTTTATTGAAATAAAAGAGCTTGTTGTTTTGATTTTATCACTGCTTTCTCTCTTTGTTGTTTGATGAAGGCTACAGCTAGACAACTGAGGTGTCCTTCACGCTGGCATTTTTATCTTTAATTTGATCTTGTCTTTATCTTTCATATGATACACTTTAACTGATACACTTTCATCCTGATACTCTTTACTGCCAAAACTGTTACTGCTGATGTAAAAAACAACAAACTCTACTTTTTATTTTACTGCTCTGTCGTCACTGTAATATGATATTACAGTAGATTAGTCAAATTCTCCCATAACTCAACTTTTGGAAATTTTATCTTCATAAGCCTTTTGAAGTTTTCATTAGCTTCAGCGTATTTTGAAAATTTTGGTTTGTTCACAAATAGGTGTTTTACTTCATGCTGCAAGTAAAAAAAAAATTCAAAATTATTATACAATACCTTCCCTATTTGGATTCCCTGCAAATATGATTTATTTACCTATTCTTTAGCAAATTCTCTCATATTTTTCTCATAATCCTCCTGTTTCATTAATATGTCATTGATTACTAGAGATTGAGAAGGCCTTTTTGCCTTAAAATATCAAATTTGTTCATTAATATTGTGATTTCCATTTCCATGTTTTGGCACTTTTCCTCTAATTGTGTCATCAAGTTCTTTTTGGATATTACCTTATGTACTTCAAGTATGGTCTCTATTCTATCTGTAATTCCAATTTCATCCAATTCTTGTTTATTTTTGGAATTGAGAAATTTGATAATTTCTAAGGCCTCTTTAGGTCTTTTACCTAGCTCCTCTTTTGTTTTATGTATTGCTTCTTTTGTTGCTTTCAATAAATCTTTCTATTCATAGATTACTTGTATGGATGGCGAAGTATCATTGACTGCTTCAATGATATTGGACCTATTAGGTCCCTATATTACTAGTACAGTCCCTTATTGTTGTTAGTGTAATACCCTTATTATTATTATTGTGCCCCTGTAACCCCCATATTATTATTATTGTGCCCTTAAATTATTATTGTTAGGTCGTCTAGGATTACATTGTGGCCCATTAGGATAACATTGTGGCCCCATGGACTCCTATATATAGAAAGGAGGTTTTTTAATTTGTATCATCCAATAATTTCTTATTCATATAATGTATTGGAGGTTGCCCCCTCGAAGTGGCTCATTTCTAAGGCATTGATATCTCTTTTCTTCTATTTTTGGAACTGGTTTCACAACATTTGGTATCAAAGCTTTGGATTCTATGGTTTCACTACTCCGAACAGGTCATCAGAGAATTTTCGCTATAACGTTTTTTCTACGACGGTTCAGAAGCTGAAATTTTTAGAGTATGAAGCTGAAAGCCTACGGAACATCTTCACAAAATTTCAGAGCTTGGTTCACAATATTTTTGGATATATGATCTGTGGAAGTGAGGGCTTTTTGCAGGCTCCTGAATTTAACCTAAACAGGTCATCACAAAATTTTCGCTATAACGTTTTTTCTATGAATATTCAGAAGTTGAAATTTGTAGAGCACAAAGCCAAAATCCTAAGGAGCATCGTCACAAAATTTCATAGCTTGGTTCACAATATGTTCGGAGACATGGTCTGTGGACATTAAGGATTTTTTAGGATCCCGAATTTCATCTCAAAGAGGTGATAGTGGGAAAATCATCATAACTCTCTCTCTGAGCATCGGATTGGAATTAGGTAAAAATTGGCGGCAAGTACAAGGACTGTAGTTTTATTTTTACAAAATTCAGAGCTGAAGGAGGAAACTGTGACACGTGGCACTCCATACAAATTCACTCTACTGAACCAGTCCATAATTAGGTCATTGTGGGAGATAGGGCATAAATTTACCTTAAAGCATCCAAATCAGGTCAGCCCTATGGAATTTGAAAGAAGCTTCAGAGTGCTACTACAGGGCCGAATTTCAGATATTGTGGATCTGTAAATATAGAGATAATTCAATTTCAATATCGAGCTCCTCAAAAGGTGTGTATTTTTTTCCGAATTGCATAAGTCTTGTTTGAAGAATCAAGTGGAATTGATTCCAAGGGAATATTGTAGAATAGATATCAGTAGTGGATTATAAAATGGCCCCTAAAAATAATTCAACACCCATTAAGCCTTTAGAAGGCTCTACTATGACTCATGAAGAAAAATAATGGCAACATGACATATCAAAATTACAAGACCAAGTGCAAAAAATTTCGCTCTTGCAAAGAGCAACAAAAAATGACATGGAAGTTTGAAGAAAGGTGTGGAAACTAAGATGGATGGTTTGAAGAAAGGTGTGGAATATAAGATGGATGGTTTGAATAATGGCATGGAAGCTGGCATGGAATCTAAGATGGATGACATGGAAGCTAAGATGGATGGCATTGAAGCTGGAATGGAATCTAAGATGGATGAAATGGAAGCTAAGATAGAAAATATGAAGAATGATTTAAAAGCAGACATGGAAGGTTTGACAAAGTTGATACAAGAAATGTTTCCTAATGGTGAAAAGATAGTAGAGGAAACTCATGATGAGAACAAAATAAATGTTAATCGCGATTTCATAAACTCTAATGTTGGAGGGAAGAACCACCATATTCCAAAAATGGATATGAGGAAGTTTGATGGAAAGGATCCTGTAACATGGATACTACAGATGGAGCAATATTTTGATCTCCATAACGTGCAAAACACACAAAAGTTATGCATTGCAACTTTACATTTAGAACAAAATACATTTGTATGGTATCGATGGCTTTGCTCCCGTAAAAAAATTGTCACTTGGTCAATTTTTATGGAGGAAATGATAGCACATTATGAGAATACAAAGAGCAACACCTTCTTTAGCCAATTGATAAATCTCAAACAAAAGGGTTTAATGGGGGAGCACATTGAGGACTTCCAAAAATTGAATATAAAGGTAACTGATATTCCAGAGGAACACAAGATTGATCTCTTCATAGGTACTTTAAAGGATAACATCCAACATGAAGTTCATGTTTTGGAACCTGATTCATTGGAGAAGGCATTCAGGTTGGAAAGAAAAATTGAAAGTAAAATTATGGCGACAAGGAAGCCTATCACTCACTTCTATAAAGATGGAAGTGTTGCTACTCCTAGATTTCCATAACCTACAAGGTTGACACCACAACAATTTGAAGAAAAAAGAGCAAAAGGGCTTTGCTACAGTTGTGATAGAAAATACACTAAAGGTCATAAGTGTGCTGAGAAGAAATTATTTTACATAGATTGTGAAGAGGAAGAAGAAAATGAACAAGAAGAGGATATACACCAGGAACTAGCCCTAGAAGAGGAAGAAATGAATCCGGCCATATCGTGTAATGCACTGGAAAGAATTACCACTCCTCAAAATATCAAGATAGAAGGACAAATCAAGAAGAAAAAGGTAATAGTTTTGATTGATTCAGGTAGCACCCATAATTTTATTCATTGTAAGGTAGCCAAGGAATTAAATTGTTTCCTATACCCAGCACCAGAATGTCAAGTGATGGTTGCAAATGGAGGAACTATAAATTGCTCTGGAAAATGCCATAATATCAAGCTAACCACGGGGGAATATGTATTGACTAGTCCAATGCTTGCCATTCCTATGGGGGGTGCTGATGTTGTACTAGGAGTACAATGGTTACAATCTTTGGGGACGGTAGCTTTTAATTTTCAAGAACTTTTCTTGAAATTTTTTTCAGAAGGAAAGGAAGTTGAATTACGGGGAAGCCAGGAAGGATAATAAGCTCTAATGTCATGACAAAGATTCTAAAGAAAGAGAAACGAGGCGTAATTGCACAATTATGCTCACTAGAAGTTCTGACATCAAAATCATCTATTTCTGCAGATCTCCAACAAGTCTTGGACAATCATTCCAAGGTCTTTGAAACTCCCAAAGGACTCCCACCTATTCATGATCATGATCATGCTATTCATTTGATTCCAGGAAGTGTTCCTCCAAACATCAGGCCTTATAGATATCCTTACTTCCAAAAGAGCGAAATTGAATGTATGATTGCAGAAATGTTAGAGGCGGGTATAATTCAACCTAGTCAAAGCTCTTTCTCTGCTCCTGTAGTATTGGTACACAAGAAGGATGGATCATGGCGAATGTGTCTGGATTATAGGGAGCTCAATAAGCTCACCATTAAAGACAAATTTCCCATTCCTGTGATTGATGAATTATTGGATGAATTACATGGAGCAATTGATTTTACCAAGTTGGATCTTCGTTCAGGATATCATCAAATTAGAATGAAGACTGAAGATATTCCAAAAACAACATTTCGAACTCATGACGGTCATTATGAATTTTTGGTCATGCCTTTTGGCCTTACCAATGCACCTTCTACATTTCAAGGGTTGATGAATTCCATTTTCAAACCCTTCCTTAGAAAATTTGTGCTAGTATTTTTTGATGATATACTAATCTACAACGGGTCTTGGAAGGATCATGTTGAACATGTTGACAGGGTGCTCAAACTATTGCAGGAGAAACAATTATATGCAAAAACATCCAAATGTTTTTTTGGAGTACAAGAGGTGGAATATCTGGGTCATATTGTATCTCACGAGGGTGTTAAGGTAGACCCTAACAAAATTAAAGCCATTAAGGAATGGAAAGTCCCCACAACCATAAAGCAATTGCAAGGATTTCTCGGGTTAACAGGGTATTATCGCAAGTTTGTTAAGAATTATGGGAGAATAGCAGCACCTCTAACAACATTATTGAAGAAAGATGCATTTTCATGGACTCCTAAAGCAACTAAGGCCTTTGAACATCTTAAAGAGGCAATGTGCCTAGCACCGATCTTAGCTATGCTAGACTTCACAAAAACCTTTATTGTGGAATGTGATGCCTCAGGAAATGGAATTGGTGCTATTTTAATGCAGGAAGGAAGACCCATTTCTTTTGAAAGTCGTCCAATCAAAGGAAAGTATTTACAAAAACCTATTTATGAGAAGGAAATGTTAGCAATACTGCATGTACTAAAGAAATGGCGAACTTACCTAATGGGAAGACACTTCAAGGTAAAAACTGATCATGATAGTCTTAAACACTTTTTGGAACAAAGACTATCTTCAGAAGAGCAGCAAAAATGGGTCACAAAGATGTTAGGTTATGAATTTGAAATAATCTACAAAAAAGGAAAGCTTAATGTTGTTGCAGATGCACTCTCAAGAAAGAATGAAGAGGTGGAAGCATTGCTTTGTGCCATTTCTATTATCAAACCAGATTGGATAACCGAAGCAAGAGATGAATGGAAGAAGGACAAAGATGTATGGACACTCATTCAAAAGTTGCAGCAAGATCCTAGTACATCCGATACATTTAGTTGGAAAAATGATTCCTTATGGTACAAAGATCGCTTATATCTTTGTAAGAATTCCCAACTAAAACAAAATATTATTTTGGAATTGCACACTTCTCCTTTAGGAGGACACTCAGGATTTTTAAAAACTTACCAGAGGGTGAAGAAAGAATTTTTTGGGATGGCCTTGAATCTGATATTCAAAATTTTGTGGCGGAATGTTTGGTTTTCCAGCAGAATAAAGTTGAGACAATTAAGACCCCGGGTCTTCTACAACCTTTATCCATTCCAAGTCAACGTTGGGAGGAGATTTCAATGGATTTTATCATAGGTTTACCTAATTCTGAAGGAAAGAGTGTCATCATGGTGGTAGTTGATAGACTTACCAATTATGCACACTTTTGTGCATTATCTCATCCATTTAAAGCAAGTACAGTTGCTACTACTTTTATGGACACAATTCAAAGCTACTCCGGAAAACCCAAGGGTTATTGTGAGCCTTAATATGATCCCATTTTTACTTAAAAATTTTGGACGGAGTTATTTTCTTGTTTGGGTACTCAATTAGCTCATAGCTCATCTTATCATCCTCAACTTGATGGTCAAACTGAGATATTAAATAAATGTTTGGAAGGATATCTTTGTTGTTTTGTATCTGATAAACAAACATAATGGGTCAAGTGGTTACCTCTTGCTGAATCGTGGTATAACACTTCCTTCCATACTGCAGCAAAAATGACCCATTTATGTCACTTTATGGATATCATCCACCATCCATCACATCATCTTTAAGAGAAAATTCGAAGGTTCAAGCAGTGGAAGATCACATCGAGAATCAACAAGAAGTTCTCCAACTCTTAAAGGATAACCTGAATTTGGCCCAAAATCGAATGAAACAACAAGCAGATCAACATTGCAACGAGAGAAGTTTTGATGTAGGATACTGGGTATTTTTACGGCTACAACCATACAAAAAAATTTCCCTCAAGCAAGCTAAGAAGGATAATAAATTATCGCCAAAGTACTATGGTCCTTACTAGTTGTTGCAAAATATTGGTACTATGGCATACAAATTGGAGCTTCCTGCTTCTTCATGAGTGCATCCAGTTTTCCATGTTTCATGCTTAAAGAAGGTTATAGGTGAAAATATTCTAGTTCAAACAATATTGCCAGAACTTGACGAGGAAATAAAAATCATATTGGAACCTAAAGTAGCCATGGAAACAAGAACTCAGTAGCTACGAAATCGATCAATTTTAGATTATCTCATCAAGTGGAAGAACTTAACCACGGAAGATTCTACATGGGAGGATGAGAATTTTATATAGAAACACCTAGAGCTACTCAAGCGTTGAGGACAACACTTTTTTGAAGGAGAGGGGCATGTTAAGTCCCTATATTAATAGTATAGTCCCTTATTATGTTAGTGTATCCCCCCTTATTCTTATTGCTGTACCCCTGTTACACGAAATTTTTTCACCGTCCTCGCAATCCCCGGTCTCCGCATACATTGAGGTTGGCTATGACTCCGGAGTAAAGTGACATGATTTGAAAACACTTTCATGACATTCCCTGTGACATGGACTTTCATTCCTTCAAGACAACTCTGTGAAAAACCCTAAAAATAACCTTTTATCCTCGCGCGATCGCTTCGTTGTCATACCCGTGCCACGGGGAGAAATCCTCCAAAGAGGGCGTGGCTAACCGGCGCACTGTCTCGCTGTTGTACCCATGCCGTGCTTAATAAGGGAGTTTTTTTTTTAAATAAATGGCGGAAGATTGACTCCAACAAACTTCCGAACTAGACTCTAAATCGAAGTTGGGATCGCTTATTTCATTTCTCCATGTAGAGTAAGTGGTTTTCCACCTCTCATGGAAGATTCCTTGAGGATAAGGTTAATCCCATGATTGTAGGGATCCCAACTCCCCTTCCACCATCTATATAAGCTTGCCATTTCCCTTTGAAAGATAGTATCCAAGAGCCTTCAAAGCCTAAAGAATGCTGCAATAGTCCTCATAGAGCCAAATCAATAGCAAGGAGATTGACGATCGAAGAGAGAGGCTTGTCCCCATTCCCGACGAGCTTTACCGAGACATATTCCACTGACGACCCGCCAAAGGAAAGTTCAGCGTCAGAGCCAGGTTGTATTTTCCTTTGTATGAATTAATGACAAGTGACTTTGGTTATGGTCCCACTCTTATTGTTCATTATGATCATGAGTTGTGTCTTCTCTGACTGATACATAATTGCATATATCGGGTTTTACGCTTATTTTTGTCGTGTTTCTTGTGTGTGCAAGTGTTCGATCACGGTGAGCGAGAGGATTGTGATCTGCTGGAGCAAGGGAACAGGAGCGTCATCTTCTCTACAAACAACAGTGTTGGACCTGAGGTAGGCCTTCATCGCAAGTTGATCTATTGCAATTAGGAACTTGCGCCTTAGCGTGGTATGATTGTTGCTAGACCCGATCTGGGCTAGTAGGGATCGCCTTTGTTCGTAGAGGGGATTTACCTCTACAAAAAATTGGTGACTCCGTTGGGGAGTTAGCTTGTTGTTTGCTTTATAAATTACAGACGGAGCCTGAAGTTAGCTAGATAGCCTTCGAAACGCTCTTGCTCTGCATTAGCGAAAGTAGATGAATGCTGCTTTAGTCAATCTCTGGTCTAGTTTATGAATTGAACACTTGGAGTATTGTCTTGTCTTTCGGTCGATTCTTGACTTTGCTTGCTTGATCAGCGCTTTTGGCTGGCTCTTTTCATGTCTTTGACTTTTGGTTTGAGCTTCAACATCACTAGTCTGCATCTTGGATTTCTCTTTCTTATTTTTTTCATAGAAAACTTGACTGGCACCCATATTAGCCTGACAGTCATGCCAATTGGCGCTAGTTGCCAGTTTACTACCCGCGCCAATCCTGTTATGGTGCTAGTTTCCGCCTGACAGTCGCGCCAATCCTGAAGGTGCTAGGGTTTGCTCTGTTCTGGGCTTTCTGAGCTTGATCTGTGATTTTGGTTTCATTTCTTCGACTGCTTGAGTGTTCTGGAGCCTTTTTTGACTGACTGCGACCTTCATCCTTTGGTTGTTTGCCCTCTTCTATCGATTTTACATTCTAGCCCTAGGGCATCCAGGTGCTATTGTGCGTGGAGCCACCCTTAGGAGTTTGTGGTTTTTATCTGTTCAGTCAAACTTTTTGATTGCTTCTCTGCATTCGTTTGGTGGTTGTCTATCGTTTTATTGCGTTATTTGAGTGCTTGGCTTCTTCTTCATTTAGATTTCGCCTTGTCTCGTTTTGGGCCTAGATTACATGGTTCATTTGAGTTTTTTGGGTGTATTTTGATTTGAGAGACTTTTTGTCAATTTTAGGTCTGATTGTGTGCTTGCATTGAGTGAAATTTGATTGTTTTTCTCTTTGCTATCGCTTCTCAAATTGCTTCTTATTAGCTTTCATTTTTTTTAGTGCATTTTTCTCTTAAACATTGAAAATAAAAAAAATCTCTTTTGCTTTGGATTAGTTAATGTTAATTAAATATTTTCGGTGTTATTAGTGATTAGTAACTTTGAAAGAAAAGTTTTTAGTTTCCATTAGCTGCATTAGAGACATCACTGGTTGTTGTCTGGTCATTTTTTTATTGTGTGAAAAGCTCTTAACTCTCTCATAATTAGCTTTCATCGAATGAGATGATATACTGTGGCATGTAGTGTGCATTTAGGAGATTTTGAGACATAACACTCGCTAAGGCCTGAAAACTGAAACATAATTGACGATAAACATTAAAATTTATTCAATTTACACTAAGGCAGCATTGAAACATTAACGAAATATTTAGAGGTCTAGGCTAGAGACGTGTTCTGGTGTCTTTAAACCTAGTAGTTGTTGTTTGCCTCTTGGCTTTAGATAGCACTAGTACGGACTTGTGCTCCCCGTACCGTCGCGTATATAAAGGGAGACCCCACTAGGTTTCTATCCTTTATCCATAGGAAGCCGAGTCTGTCGCCCTATACCCGTGATACACCGGACACAACATTCGGGGAGATTGCCTGCATGTACGTTAAGTCCTTGGTTGATTTCTCTTTCATTTTGAAACCAAGGTGTATATTGCAGTTCACGGTTATTTGGTACAACCTTTTCCTAGCATTCCTGAGCAGTCATTTTGATCTTATCTGACTCCTTAAATCTAAAAAGATCACCAAGCGCTTGTCCTTTCACTCTTGCTTCAAAACTGAAAGAGATAGAGTCATCTTTCATCCGTTTCTCGACTCTTAAAACATGCAATGGTGAAGTTTCTAAGTTTCAATGTCGTAAAATAAATCACCCGCGATCACATGCCCTGTTAGATTTTGCTTGTTGGCCATTTGATTGTGTGCCTTGAGTCTTTTTCAACCCGTCTGTTGTGTTTGATCTTTTCTTTTCTTCGTTACTGTCACAGTGGCGGAACCTTCAGTTTCTTCTACTGGTAGTCCATATATGGACGATTCATCGGAGGTCTCGCAATCCTCTGTTGAACATCAGCAGCCCATTGTTTCTGAGTTTCTTGACGGGGGACCGATTCTGTCTGAGCTTCCCTTTGAGGACCAGTTGAGTTCAATTGGCCCTTATCCAACCCTTGGTCTGGATTTGGAGTAGGGGAACATTTCCCTCCTCTTACATCAGGTTTTCCTTTTATAGCTGTTGTTATTCCTCCTAGTCCTCGCCATCTATTACGAGATCTAGCAGCAGGTTCAGATATGGGTGCATCCAGCCATTCTCCTAGTGAGGAAATCCCCACGTCTGGTGAAGATTACGAGCTATTCCCAGAAGACAACCCCAAATTATCTGTCATGTCTTTTCCCGGTCCTTCACTACCAGCAGGGTATAGATCTTTAGGTCATATCATCACCGTTGTTGCCTCTATGGGGATATCGACTCCTTCTACGAGGCCCGTTATTCCTTCATTGGGGATGTCTCCTAGGACACCCATCACATCATCCCCTCAGGTAACTTCTGTACCCGTTAGGCCCACTATTTGTGTGGCTACATCTACACCTACTGTTACCACTCAGTCTGTAAGGACCACATCACTTCCCGAAGACGTCTATATAGCATCTGCTATGCCGGAGAACATCTCTCCTGAGGAGTATAGATTTTCCTTACAACAATCGAATCCCGAGGTCGGACAATCCTCTCAAGATCCCAACCGCTAGTATTTTTCGCATTATGCACAGGATGGTACCCCTGTTTATGTTTTTCCATATCAGTATGATGAGTACGGGAATCCTTTACGTTTACCCGCTCCAGAGGCTCACCTTCATGCTCTAGGTTTTCCGTCTAACCAGGCTGGGCAGTCTTATAACCCGCAAGGATAACCTTTTCAAGGCCAACCTTCGGGCCAGCCCGGCTATCCTTATGACCCGCAAGGACAACCCTTACAGGGCTACCCTTCGGGCCAGCAAGGGCCATTATACGGTCCGCAAGGACAGTATTACAACCCTTCAGGTCAACCTATGCAGCCTCTCCCTGGAGTCCCACCTGGGCAACCTCAAGGACTCACAGGACAACCGAGGTACCAACCTGGGCCGGTATATGGTCCCGGGGGGCAAGTCCAACCTTCCCAACCCATGCAAACTCAGTATCCTATTGGTCCGAATGTTGCACATCAGCCAGGATCATCTTATGGTCCTGCGGCAGGTCAAACTGGTTACCAGCCACCACCTGGCTCTATTCCACCACCAGGCCAACCGACCCATCCAATACAACCTGGTGTTCCACAACAGCCAGGTCAACCTATGCAACCGACACAACCTGTTCACCTGGGGCAACCTGTTCAACCAGGTCAGCCCATTCAGCCTGGCCAGCTTGTCCAACCAGGCCAGCCTACACATCCTGTCAACCCTGCTCAACAGCTGATTTACTCGATGCCGCAACTGAATCAACCGGTGCACCCTAATTACCGCGCTCAGTAGGGTCCCACTTATCAGCAGCCCGCTCAACCTCAAGGCGGTTATTACCCTCACGATCAATTGCGACCGACTTATAACCCACCCCAAGGTTCCCATTATTACACTCAAAAACCCAGCTACACCTATACTCAGCAGCCTAATCCACAAACTGCTCAAACGGGACTGACATATAACTAAGGTCCATACTCTGGTTACCAACCCCCGTACACTGGTTACCAGCAACCGAATCAGACTGGTTATACATCCTATACCCCCTATGGTCAGAATCCTTCAGAACAGAACCCATGGGGGCAAGGATACACTCAACCAGCGTGGAGTACAGGTACAGGTCCTTATCGAGGGCCTGGCATGTCGTTCAATCCGCAATTGCCATTCTTGGCTACCTTGGAGTTACCGGACGTTTCTAAATTAACCAATGATCTGATTCTTCATAATCCTTATTAGCCTCTGGTTCCGACCAAGGTACCCGGCGACTGCCCTAAGTTTGAAGGTAAAGCTGGTGAAGACCCCCAAGCTCATGTAATGACCTACCATTTGTGGTGTTCGTCTAATTCTTGGGTTGATGATTCAATTTGTCTACGTCTCTTCCAGCGCACTCTTACCAGTGCTACCGCTAAGTGGTATATTGAACTACCCCGTGGCATCTTTCAATATTTCAATACTTTAGAAATGGATTTTCTGACCCACTTTCAGTTACCGGTTCGCTATGAAGCCGGGACACATCTCCTGACTTCCTTGAAGCAGGATAAAGCCACCCACATATCCGATCATATTCATGAGTGGCGACGTCGTCGTAGGTTGATCAATTTTGATATACCTGATCAACTACTAACTCATTGTTTCACCACATCCTTCGTTAACAAAATCGTGCAAGGCATTGCTATGGGGGCATGTGTGACTGAAGAAAAGGCCATCGCGCGTGCTCCGTATTTTGATCTGGTATACTCTCAGTCCAGCACGCTTTATGATATTTTGACTGATGATCCATGCCCAGGAACCTCTAAAGCTCCACCTACCCCAGCGGTGGATGGTGTTATTGGTTCAGTGTCTCAAAATTCTCGGAAATCTTTGAATGGGAAGCAGAAGTCTAATTCTTCCAATAATTATGCTCTCCCCACTCCTCCAGATTTTGGCAAGACTGCGGAGGTCAATGCCATTCAGGCTAATCCTATAGAAAAAGCCTCCAAAGGAAAGAAGAAGGGCAAAGGAAAATCCAAACCCGATGCCCCAAAACCAGAGTCTCCTAAACCTCGTACTGATGACAGTTCCCAATGTAAGCCGAAGCACCCCTTCCTTATTTGTGAAGGAGATCATTATACCAAGGATTGTCCTCGACGATCTGAGATTACTCAACTTTTGAAAGGCTCCAAAGGGACTCTAGCAGTTCTTAAAGAACCGTTCCCATCTCAGCAGACCGAGATGGTTGAGCATCCCTCACCATCTGCACCATTTGGGTCCCAAGTCTTTGTGATGAATGGTGCAGCACCTATCTCAATTGCTACATGTTCGAAGGATTATGCTAGATCGCATCAGCTAGCTGAGAAGGAAGTTGTGGATGGCCCACCTCCTCTTCCTGTCTCCGGTCCTTTGGAAATTGAGAATCCTACTGCTGAACCTGTTGTGAGGCCACCTTCTAAAGGTGTTCTACGAAGGTATTCCTACAATCCAAATGCCCGTGCCACTCAGCACTACAGTATTGTTGAGGATTTGGCTCAGGCACCTTCTGCTATGTCCGCATTGGAAGTCCTTCAAACTTTCCCTTCGCAATGGAAAGCTCTGTTGTCTACGATCGGTGGGATCGATCCCACCAATTATAGTCTTCTCACCTTCGACTTAGAAAATTTTACCCCCCCGACTTCTACATCAAATCGTTATTATTATTCAAGTCAGGATCAACGGTCTTAACATCCATAGGGTCGTTGTGGACGAAGGTGCTTCCACCTGTGTCATGTCATCCGCCTACTGGAAGGCCATTGGCTCTCCAGTGCTTTCGTCATCTCCCAATGCCTTAGAGGCATTCGATGGTCGGGAATCGAAACCCCTGGGTGTTCTCGAGAGTTTTCCGATTACGTTACAGGGGAAGATAGTCAACGTAGAAGTAGAAGCGGTTGACACCAAGCTTAACTAAAACCTGATTCTTGGCTGCAGTTGGACTCACGCAATGCTATGCGTGCCATCCACCCTCTTTCGACTTCTTAAGTTCCCTCATGAGGGAAAAATTGTTACTGTGGATCAATTGTCTTTCTTCACCTCCACCTCGAAGAACAACGTTCCTTACGTGGATAAGATCCCCAATCCCCCTGATAGTTTAGGACCCAGTCTCTTCAAGGACCCCGTCCTCATGGGTATTTTTCCCGCACCACCACCACACACCGTTCAAGTTAATATGGTCTCTAGGTCAAACGACCCATGGAGCATCCCATTGCCTGAAAAGGTCACCGATTTTGGAGAATCGATGCCCTTAACTCTAGTAGAGATTAATTACTATGAAATCATCACCGCATCCAATCCTCCTCCCTCTCAACATGCTTCCTCGAGCATGGATTTAGATATCTACTCTCAATCCCCCTGGCTTGGTGAGGCTGACTCACCTGATCCTCTTAAAGAGACTTTCCCTTCTGAAGAAGCCATTGTTGAAACAATGTCTCTTGAGGAGCTGCCTTGGAGCGATGGACATCATTGTTCCTCCTTCATGCCCAGCCTGGGGGTAATGTCCGATTGTCTAGAGCGTTTTGCATCTCAGGTTCCTACTCCCCCTCTCCAGACACCTATATTGGTACATGAGGTCCTTTCGGAAGGAAACCTGAGAAACATTACTCAAACCACTCCGATCGACATCTTTGTCAAACCGAGGATAGTTGAGAACATACATGTGGGAGTAAATTGTTCTCCTGATGAGATACGAGTTTATACTGATATTTTCCGTGAATTCAGAGACGTGTTTGCTTGGTCCTATGATGAAATTCCTGGGATTGATCCCAGCATAGTATTGCATGAGATTCCTACCTATCCCGGTACGAAACTCGTGCGCAAAGCCTACGCCCAGTGCATCCTCGCAAAGCCACTTCCATTAAAGCAGAAGTTGAAATTTTTTTGAACGCGGGCTTCATTTACCCGATTCCCCTCATAGAATGGGTCTCAAACATTGTCCCTGTAGATAAGAAACAGGGTACTATAAGAGTCTATGTTGATTACCGTGATATTAATCGGGCATGTCCTAAGGATAAATACCCCACCCCCTTCATAGATCAAATCATTGACGAATGTGCTGGGAGTGAGATTTATTCCCTGATGGACGGCTTTTCCGGGTATAATCAGATAAATATTTTACTTTCCGATCAACACAAGACTGCATTCATCTGTCCGTGGGGTGCCTTTTCTTATAAAAAGCTCCCATTCGGCTTGAAGAATGCTGGAACTACTTTCCAGTGTGCTATGTCTTACGCATTCCATGACATACGCCATATCGTTCAGCCTTATTTGGATGATCTGCCATCTCACTTAGCTCGGCGGGAGGACCATCCAGAACACCTCCGCCAGATTTTCCTTCGCTGTATATGCTATAATATCCAGCTTAACCCTCATAAATGCGTCTTTTGTGTGGATTCTGGCTGTCTTTTGGGGTTTATAGTCTCCAAGGACGGGGTTCGCCTCGACCCTCTAAAGGTCGAGGCTATTGTTAATCTCCCATCATCCTCCTCGTTACACCAATTGCAGATTCTGCAGGGAAAAGATAATTTTATTTGATGCTTCATCTCGAACTATGCAAAAGTGGCCAAAGGATTCACGCGTATTTTAAAGCAAAATTTTCCCTTTCATTGGGATGACATTGCTCAACGATCCTTTGATAAGCTTAAGAAATTACTTGTTAATGCTCCATTGCTTCGTCCTCCAAACTATCATCGTGATTTCATTCTGTATTTGGCCGCCACGTTTAGCACCATAGATATGGTTCTGGTGCAGGATGACGATGATGGAAATGAATACGTTGTTTATTATCTATCACAGAATCTTCTCGACACAGAGACACGTTACGCTCACGTCGAGAAATCGGCATTAGCCGCAGTGCAAGCTATGCAGCGTTTCTGCCACTATATCCTGTTGCGTACAGTAACCGTGGTTTCGGATTGCAACCCCATGACATACATTATATCTCGACAATTAATGGAGGGAAAATACTCCAAATGGATCGTTATCCTTCAGGAGTTCGACTTAGAGTTTACCACTGCTAATTTGACCAAATCACTGGTTTTTGCGGATCTCATTTTCTCCCTCCCGACAGACTCCACCCTGTCTCACTCTGAGGAACATATCCCGGACAAAACCCTCTTCCTTATCAGTACTCGCGATCCCTGGTACGACGACATTATTATGTATCTTCAAACTTCAACGTTCCGGTCTGAGTTGACCAAAGATGCCCGATGTCGGATTCAGCATCAGTATCAACCCTACCGCATTGTAGGAGATACGTTATACTGGGTTGGAGTAGATTCGGTGCTCTGCTGGTGCTTGACCCTGAAGGACGCTGAAAGAGTCTTGAATGACTGTCACAGTGGCGCCTGTGGCAGTCACATGTCCGGATATGCCACTGCCCAGAAGATTCTGCGTGCGGGCTACTTCTAGCCGTCGATATTCAAAGACTGTATTGTTGCAGTTCGCAAATGTCATGCTTGCTAGGTTTTTCAGCGCAAGATGCGCGCACCACCTCTCCCTCTGCATCCTATCATTACTGTCAGCCCTTTTGAAAAATTGGGCGTATATTTCATGATGTGTAACCCTCAGTCGGCCGGGGGGCATGCATATATAATCATCGTTGTCGACTACTTTACTGAGTGGGCCGAAGCGATGCCTACACTAGCCGCCGACGGTAAGACAACTGCCCAGTTTATTTTCAACCACATTATTGCACGTTTCGGGGTCCCTCAGGCCATTGTTACCGATCACGGTACTCATTTTCGAGATTACATGATGGCCATGCTGACATCAATATTGGGCTTATGACATGATAGCTCAACGCCATATTACCCCCAGGCAAATGGCCAGGTTGAGGCTGTAAACAAATTTTTGGTCACAATGCTTCAATGGAAAATTGGAATTCATAAGTCCAATTGGCACCTCCAATTTTTCTCAGCTCTATGGGCCTACCGGACGTCAGCAAAGAGTGCGACTGGATTCACACCTTTCCAATTGGTGTATGGTCTGGAAGCAACTCTTCCGGTTGAGTGCGAAATTACTTGTTTAAAGTTGGCTGTGGAACTTTTGCCCAACACTTCTCCTGAAGAAGAGTGCCTCTTGTATTTGGAACGTCTGGATGAAACCCGTTGCTTGGCTGCTTTAGTCATTGAAGCACAGAAGAAGCGGGTCAAAGCCCACTTTGATCAATCTGTATCTCCGCGTTCCTTTGTCGAAGGGGACCTTGTCTTCCTATATGACCAAGCGCATGAAAAACTTGGAGCAGGCAAGTTCCAACCCATGTGGCATGGGCCTTACATAGTAAAATGAGTATTGAAAAATGGGGCTTATGAGCTCATTGATTACGAAGGAGTTCCGTTGGCGCAGCCTAGAAATGGGTTGTACCTTAAAAAATACTACGCTTGAATTATTTTTTGGTGTGGTGTGTGTACATAGGTGTGTATATTCATTTGTGTGCATGTTTGGTGTGGTGTGCAATGTAAGAATTTTTCTATTGATTGGGTCTTCCTGATTGTGCAGATGTCTATTGCTCCGTTTATGGGTTTTGCGGATGGTGCCTCCCGCAGTACCAGGAATCTGTCCTCGGTAGCCTGGGTAATCTATGATCCTGCTGGTGAGTTGGTTGATTTGAAAGGTGTGTGTCTAGGGCCTACCACAAATAATGTTGCGAAGTATAGTGCTATTTTAGAATTATTAACCGAGGCTGTTAACCTCAGCATTCGTGCATTGCTTGTGTATTTGGACTCACATCTTGTAGTATTACAACTTAACGGTCACTATTCAGTAAGAAACCCATCCATTTTACGTCTGTATCTACATATTCATTTACTGGAAAGAAATTTTGATTATATCACATATCAACACATACCCAGGCATATGAATACATTAACAGATGTAATAGCTAATTTGGTTTTAGATAGACATTTGCGCAATTTATAAAAACATCATCACATGTAAAAATATCCATCCAGAAATAGATATATAGATATATGTGTCGAATAGTTTGGAGTACATCACATAAAGTCAAAAAATATACATGTTTGTCTGATAATAGCTGGAGACAACATGTCTCTCAAAAAATATACATATGGAAGCCCTAAATAAGCTAATCAGCATGGTGCTCGTGGTAGCACACCACCGCGCGCACCAATCACCTCAGCAGTCTGTGAAGGCGACTAGGCACCCACACAGTGTGTCGCTGGTAAGCTAATGGGACATCTGCCAGCCGTGCATAGTTTGGGATTCCCCAGGAAATGCCCTCTAGGTTCTAGATCAGCTTGCTCCCTTCACCACCCTCAGCTTGAGGGTCATGTATGAGATGGGTCCTCCGCGCAATGGGCGACATGCCTGCGGGACTCTCTAGGCCAACGTCTGCATTCACATAAAGTTATTGTTAGAACATACATGTATTACCAAAAAAAAAAATCATAAATACATAAAAATAAAAAAGAAAATCATACCCAACTCCTCATCCCAGTCCTCCCCCTCCGGGAGCGGAAGATCGGGATCTCCGGTGAAATCGGTCCCAGCATAAGGCCAATCTTCAACCACGATCAGTTGGAACTCGGGTCTCCAAGACATCTATTGACCTCCTCCTGACCTGGGCATAAGTGCTACCCAACGAGCCATCCTTGGCTCCCTTAGTATCGGCTCGGCAACTATTGCCCCTTGGCCTTGGAAAATAGGTAGTCGTTCCAGGATGAACGACACCAGAATGGAGCCGTACCCAAACTGATTTAGTTTGGCTTGCTTGCATCTTGTTAGCAGCCTCTTGATATTTCTCGTCACTGCGGTGGCCGAATTGAACAATGTGGGGTTCATACACTCAGAGGATAGTATGAGTTGGGCCTTGGTTGCCTCATGTGGAGCTTGTGATCCTGCAGCTCGTGTAATGGTATGAAGCACTACCCTGAGTGTTAGGTCGCGGACAGTGTGGATGTCCACCTTCTCGCTTCCCGATCCTATTCATGCCCCTGGGCACACTCTTTCCATTACCATCTCCATTTTCTCTCTAGAAGGTCTGCTGCTGGTTATGATTGGCACTGGACCTCTGCGCGACAATCCGGTTATAAAGTAAACATCAGAGCTAATACTTGGTCCCAAAGTTTGAAAACTTCCTCATTTTCGTCCCATATGCTGACCAAGTACTACAGCAGCTCAGGTTGAGCTCTTAAGCATGGTGTAAGGAAGAATTTTTTGAGTCCACAATTCTTGAGTGCATTCATACAGGCTTCATTTTCCATAGCCATTTCATCTTCCTCCCCATTTTCCCTCTCCTTCCACTCGATAACCATTCTGCCCGAATATCTGCATTAACATGAGTAAAAATGCATTGTTAGATCCCTGTTGCATTTGAAAATCCATATGGACAGCTCACATTTTGAAAAATTAAAGCGAAAAATTGCGTTGTGCCATTGGCACGACCCCTTTGTGAGCAAATGTCCATTGGTGCGGGTCCGTGCCCGATACCTGCGCTAATGGAGCGAGCCCTAAAATTTTAAAAGGTTCCCCCCAGAGGTCTAATGTACAATGAAAAATTATAAAAAATGGATTAAAATGGAGCTTAAGGGAACATTTTACCTGGAACAGATGAGGATCTGAATGATGTCCCGGATCGGTCGCAATCACCGCCGCAAGTTTGCACACAAACAGACCACTGTTGCTCTCCAAGTGAGGTAAAAAGTAAAAGTAAGTTTGTTCTACCGTTTGGAGCCTATTTATAACTTTTTAAGTCAAAAATTAGGTTTTAAATGTCATTTTTCTCAATATTTTAATATATTTTTGTCGAAAAATAGATTTTACACTCGCTTCTCTATGCAGCGACATGTTTCTTCGCAGCTTCGATGGTGATACAAGTTGTATTTTATACTTTTTCGGACTCGGTAAAAACACGAAAAAGTCATTTTGGATTCATCTTTCAGCTCTTTTCTGACTCTCTAAACATGAAAATATCGTCGAGTCCCTTGCCATTTCGATCTCGTTAAAGTGGACACGAAACGACATCTACCTAGTATACGTTTACCCCTTTTTCGGGTTGGGATGGATTACTTACGAAAAAGGAATACCCTAGCCTATCGCAACTAGGAGGTTTTCTCAGACAATTTTCTACCTTTTCGGATCTGAGGGACTATTTATGAAAAGGCACCGTTGGAGTTTACTTTTCCGCTGTCTTTTCAAACTCTCTAAAATATGAAAAGACGTCGAGTTCTTCCTTTGTCAGACTCGTTAAACCTTGATGACATTGGATCTAGTCGTAATGGCGATATTCGAGTTTCTCCTTCCTAGGGCTCGTTAAATGTACTAGGATGGATTCGTCCGAAGGACAAACTTATATGACAAGCATATGCTATCCCCTTCAAGCTTGTTTTCAAAAATAATTGGGGTACTCGCCAGAAATGGTGGGGAAAAATGGAACCAGCATCAATGTCGTGTCAGCAATATGTCGCTCTTGAACATGGCACTTGTCTGCATTCGTGTCGGGTTGGGGACATCTCATCTCTTTTTCCACTTGCCTCCGTGGGTTTGGGTGATCCCTTTTGACCTCTCATCTTATCTTTGCTTCATCATCATGACCTCTGATCTTTTGATGTCAAATACTGCCAAATCCACTGTCGTGCCGCCGATATGTTCAAGAGAAGTTGACCTCTGCAACGTTTCAACTTTCCTCTGATTCTCCTCTGATCCTGATTCACAAAGACATTATGTCCCTCTGTCTCGTGTCAATGATGTGGGAAACACTATGGCCCACCTTCGATCAAGGTCACTTCCTGTCGACTTCAGCTCATTATCCAAGAAGTTGATCTAGAGACTCCCTTCTGGTACCTTGGAGCCTGCATGCCTTAATGGTAGGTTCTTCGCGTTCGACGTGAGGTTTTCATCATTGGCCTCCGATCGAGTGATTCTACGGGTGTTCGAAGCCAACTCACTGATTCACATGCCGTAGATTGTACCTATAGTACCTTGAGGGCCATTGTCATTATTGGTGGTACCTCTAGCATCTGTTAACAACTTTCATCATTGGCTGGTAATCAGGCGATGTTCTTGCATGTTCGACTTCAGCTCACTTATTCGCATGCTTGAACTTGTACTTTTTTTGGGTCGAGATGGAGCGCAAGACCCTGGATTTTGTCTGTTGGAATCCAGGCTGCGATTTTGTGGATTATTTACATGACTCGTTCATTGGATGGCTGCGACCATACCTGAGTCTATTTATCGATCCTCACTGGATGGCTGCGTCCATACCTTGGATCTAGATTATTGTATACTCTGTTATGGATGGCTGCACCCATTCCACATATATCATGTATTTGAGATATCAGTTGTACTTATCTATGCTATTTTTCTGACGGCAGTGTTTTCAGTTGGACATGTTCTCGTAAAGAATTTCACCCCTTTCTCTCTTTCGGGCCTCATGCTTTAGGGGGCATCTATTACAAAAAAATTTGTCACCGTCCCTGCAATTCCCCATCCCGCACATTGGAGGGCTTATTTTGTGACCTGTGAGCAGTGACATGATCTAAAAAAACTTTCATGACATTCCCTTAGACATGGACTTTCATTCCTCTGAAGACAACTCCTTGTGAAAAACCCTAAAAATAGCCTTTTTATCCTTGGCGCGACTGCTCAGTTTCATACCCGCGCTAATGGGGGAAATCCTCCAAAGAGGGCACGCCAACTGGCGCACTGTCTCAGTGTTGTACCCGTGCTAGGCTTAATAAGGAGTGTTTTTTAAAAATAAATGGCGGAAGATTGACTCCAACAAACTCCTGAACTGGACTCTAAATAGAGTTGGGACGTTTGGTTTCGGTTCTCCATGTAGAGGAAGTAGTTTCCCACCTCTCATGGAAGCTTCCTTGAGGATAGGGCCAATCCCATGATTGTAGGGATCCCAACTCCCCTTCCACCATCTATATAAGCTTGCCATTTCCCTTTTCAAGCTAGTCTCCAAGAGCCTTCAAAGCCTAAAGAATGATGCAATAGTCCTCATAGAGCCAAATCAATAGCAAGGAGATTGATGATCGAAGAGAGATTCTTGTCCCCATTCCCGACGAGCTTTACCGAGATGTATTCCGCTGACGACCTGCCGAAGGAAAGTTTAGCACCAGAGCCAGGTTGTATTTTCCTTTGTATGAATTAATGACAAGTGACTTTGGTTATGGTCCCACTCATATTGTTCATTATGATCATGAGTTGTGTCTTCTCTGACTGATACATAATTTCATATATCTAGTTTTACGCTTCTGTTTGTCATGTTTCTTGTGTGTGCAGGTGTTCGATCGCGGTGAGTGAGATGATTTTGATCTACTGGAGCAAGGGAACAGGAGCGTCATCTTCTCTACAAACAACAACGTTCGACTTGAGGCAGGCCTTCATCGCAAGTTGGTCTATTGCAATTAGGAACTTGTGCCTTAGTGTGGTATGATTGTTGCTAGACCCGATCTCGGCTAGTAGGGATCGCCTCTGTCCGCAGAGGGGATTTACCTCTACAACACCCTGTAACCCCCATATTGTTATTATCGTGCCCTCAAATTATTACTTTTAGGTTGGCTGGGATTACATTGTGGCCCCATGGACTCCTATATATGGAAAGGAGATTTTTTAATTTGTATCATCCAATAATTGTTCATTCATGTAATGTATTGGACGTTGCCCCCTCAAAGTGGCTCATTTCTAAGGCGTTGATATCTCTTTTCTTCTATTTTTGGAATTGGTTTGACAACAGGACCATAATTGCTGCTCAACATGTGCCATAGGTTCTTTCAAATTTAATTCTTTTTCTAACTTCTTGAGTTGTTCATTCAACCTATTGGCCTTTTTCTCTTCATTCTTGGCATTTATTTGTGTAAGTTTTTTGGCATATTCAAGATTTTTAATTTTCTCCTTTAACCTGTTTATTTCATTTGTTTGGATAGACATTTCTTGCATTTCCTTTACCAATTTAATTTCCTCATCTGATTTATGTGCTGTTGTTGTTGAAGATTCAGTGGTTGAGGTTGTTGATGAAGTCACTGGAACTATTGTGGTCATTGGAACAATAGGAGCCAATGTTTCTGCCAAAGTAGATGGCACTGTTGTTTTAACTATAGGAATCACAGTTGCAAGAAATTCTTGTGCTTTGTTGGCTTCTTTTTCTTGGACCAATTTTTCCATCTCAAGTTCCATTTCTTTAATCTGGGTTGTGAGCTATAAAATGAGACTTATCATCTCATATTTTTTATTATAATCATATAAAACATCCTTAGCTGTAGGATGCTCAGTAGGGGGAAGCTTCAATTGTTTCTTAAGTGAAGAAATATCGAAATTTTTCTTTTTAATTAATTCCTCTGTAGCTTTTATATTCGGAGGATCATACCCTACCTCAATCACTAGATCTTCTAAATATTTGATTTTGGTATCCTTTACATATGATGATGCCTTTTCTAGTTTGAGCTGATATCTTACATTTATCAAAGTATTTTGAAGCTTATGTGCACTCATGGCCTTGGTGATCATGGTGGATTAAATCATCTCTCCTGCCTATTTGTGAAATTCAATTTGGTCCAAAGGATGAATATCCTGAAATGGAACTTCAAAGTCAATCTTTTTATAATCAGAGGATGATTTAGGAGCTGAAATTGTGGGTTGCAGAATTGACATCAGCATCTTTTTTTTCTTGTAGTCAAAGGCTGAAAGCAACCTATTCTGAATGCTAGGAGTCTACTTTAAGTACAGAGAATCTACTTCATTTTTTATTTCTTCATTTTTAGCCTTAATTTCCTTATATCTTTCCTTAATGTCCACTTCTTTTTCTTCTGATTTCTTTAATGAAGACACTTCTATACTGTCCTATTTCTGAATTAATTGTGTATTAGAAGTGGTTGGATGCTCTTCATTTTCAACTACTATAGGAGGCACAATGTATTTTTCTGTAATATTCATGTTTATGACCTCTATTGTCTCTTTTTCTTTACTGGAAGGATTAATCTTTGGCTTTTTGTTGTATCAAAGTTCGAATTTTGTCTCTGTAGTAGTCTCAGCTGTGTAAGACCCTTATTACCTGTTTCTTTTCATACTTCTGTCTTCTTGGGCTGGAGTTTGCAAAGTGTGACTATTATCACTTTGCTTCTCAGCCTCTACTAGTGTATTCTCTAACCATTCAGACTGGTTTGAGAATTTCTCAATATCAGGTTTCTTCTCATGCATGTATGGAGTCAATTTTTATTTGACTCTAATTTTGTTGATTATACCAAGGGGATCATAATACCAAAGAAAACTAGGACTGAACTTGAATTATTGCAACTGTTTTTCTTCCTCTGGACCTGCTTCTCTGTTATTATAAACGAATGGGCCAACATGGTTCTTTAATTTGAATTGGGTTTTCTTCTTTGAAATGAAGAAATTTATAGCATTTGAATTCAAAATCTGCCTTATATACTTTAAAGCAAATAACCTCATGGGGAGGTATTTTGGAAATTTGTAAGAATAAGGCTTGACCCATAGACTCTGATTTTAGTGTGCTTTTGATATAAATACCAATCACCTTTCCTGGTTTGATGAGATAGTTGTAAAAATTTCTTGATTTCATTGCTAATCCTGGGTTGCACACTGTTATTTAGCAAATTGACCAAGGGATGGATAAAAGAATTTGTGAACTCTGAATAGGTAAACTCATTTGACTCCTTCCTTATCAAGGAAGTCCAGAATATAACAGATTGTGAATTTCCCTCCACATCCAGCTTCTAAAGGCTTATAAGAAACTTTTCTGGCTGAAAATAAAGGAACATTTGGAAAAGGAATGAAGAATACCTAAACACACCTTTAGAGGGAAATTTGACTAGTTGTTCGTGGATGTTGTTAGCAATATATTGGGAAAAGTTAAAGATAATTGCAGGAGGCTGACCAGGTACAAAAATGGATAAGAAACCAAGTATTGCTACATCAGCATGTTCATCTGTGAAATATCCAAGGATAAACGACAGCATGGAAATAATGTGTCTAGTTCTTTTTGAGAATTTAGAAGAGGAGTATGGAGGATCAAGCTTAGGAATTTCCACATAAGATGGCAATAAAGTTTGAAAAATTTGGAATCTCTTAGGAAAATCCAACTCTAAGTAAAAATTTGTGAGTGCTTTCATAGATAAAGGAACTTCATTAGGCTCAGGTTGTAACTGAAGCATTTGGTTGATAGATTCAACTGTGATGGTAAAAAAACTTCATTTTTAGTGTTCATAATGGCTCTTTGATCAGGAGAGTAACATGATTGGCATAATCTTATTGCTTTTGGATATTGGTGAGTATGGAGAACAACATATTTAGGCAAGTTTAATTCCCAAATAAACACCTCATTAACCTGGTCTAAGGATTTCTCTTAGCTCCAGCATTGAAGCTCAAGAATATTAAACTCAGTCACAATATCAGTGATTTTAAAGTCTACATCTACCAGGGGAATGTGCTCTACATCTACAACAGGGGGTTGTAGAGGGTTTAACACAAGAGTGTTTTTAGATGCCATTGATTGGTTTGATTTATCAAATTTTCAATACTTTTGACCTTTAAAACAATGATTTAGGCCTCTAAAATACTTCTATAAGTTTGAAAATTTTACAGAAGGTTTTTAGATATGACAGGGGTTTTATCATTGTCTGCAAAAAGAATAATTCTAATCAATTTATCTCAAGCTATAAATTCTGTATCAAAAAAGTAATTTTCCTCACCTTATAGTCTCAGCAAAAGATACCAAGGGTTTGCAGTGGAATTTTTTGTGATAAAACAATCTTAGAACATCAAATTTTATGTAGAAGGGTTCCTGAGTACTGTAGGAAAGGTTTTGAAGGTCTTAGAGGGATTTTTCAGGTTTGCAAATGGCTAAAATCACTCAAAGTTTGTTCTAAAAATAGGTCAAGGCTTTAGAATCTGTAAGTAAATGCTCAGGATTTACATAAAAAATGAATTTATGAAGCAACAAGGTATCCTTTAAGTACACAGGCTCTTAACTGATTTAATGAACTGTAAGACTCTTTTAGAATGATGGATGAGTATTTTCTCTCTAAATAATACCTGTAAAATTCAAAATTTTGTTGTGAAGAAGGGTTTCTGGGGTTGGAAAGATTTCAGAAGATTTCTTAGATCTTTATATGCACTTTGATGGCTTCTGTAGTATTGTAGCAGTCAAATTCGGTGATTTTTTTTTATTTTTGGGCTAAAACAGAGTAGGCATCGGTCTAATCTCGGTCTGGAATGCTCTTCTACACGGAAAAAATGGTAACAGAAAGGTAAGAATGAATGTATTCAGTCGTTTTTATAAGCAATGTGTTTTAACAGTGAATGCATTCAATGCGGGTCAATTCAAAATAGAAGTCTGGTTTAGGCACGGGGGAGGGCAAACAGTTAGCTGGTTTTCGCACGGTTGAAAAGTGGTAAGCGGGATTGTATCAATTGGTGCGATCCAATAGAATTAGGGCACGTGGATGTGAGAGAAACCTTAAAAATAAAAAATTTCACAAGGTTCGGGTTTTTTTAACATTTGCGCAATCAAACGTGCGATGTGGGATCTCCGCCGTTGGATCTGGGAGATGGGGAGCGAACGGTCAAGATGCTGCAATGAAGTTGCGGGGCAGAAAGGCATGGGGTCAGGATAAGTACGCGACAAGATGTGTAAAATGTATTAAAACATAGGTTTAATACATAGTTTAGGCATGCTTTATGATAGGTGGGTTAATGTTTTATTAACAAATGAAATGAATATCAATGTAAATTTAGCATTGGCGGGTTTAATATATAACGAAATAGTTTTAGCCTATGGGATGGAGTGAAAATATATATAACACATGGATGAAATGAACCATAGGTTAAAATTATAATATGGGTTTGGGATTGATTACATAGGGAGTTAATTAATTACGAGCTAAAAGGTGAATATTGGAGCTAATATATAAATTAATGTTTAGTACTGAAATGCGATGAGGGGAAAATATACTAAGTCTAATGTAAAACATAATATATGAATAAGTTTCATTGTTGAGGGTACCGATATAATATTTTTTACATTTAAACTTAGGATAAGTATTTTTTGGGCTTTTTGGGTATTTTTGGGGTAAAAGGGAAATTATTTAAAGAGTTTTACTTTTCTTAATTATAATGGATTTTAAACTTAGGAAAAGGGAATTTTTACAAGGGAAACTGAATAATAACGGGGAAAAAGGAAAAATTAAGGGGAAATAATAAAAATTGAGGGGATGGAGTATCTTTTACAAGGGGATGATTTTGAAGGAAGTAAGTGACTGAATGACCAATTTTCTGCTTATCCATGATTGTAAAAAGTGCTTCTACCTACCCATATGCTACCCTAACATTTTTTCTTCATTTACTTGGGTGAATTTGAGCTTGCAAACCCTTGTTCATTTTTCTTTTAAAACAACAAACTAACTAATTCTATCCTTATTTCTTCCAAGGGCTCAGTTTAAGTTGTTGAGCTCCTTATTTATTCTCTACCTAACTACTGATCTGCTAAGATTAAACTGTTTTACTAGATCTTTATTATCTATCTAATAACATGAAATTTAAAACATGAGAGGTTAATATTAAGCTATTTAACCTTCATGGATTGTGGCATTGTAAAAAACTACACACAATCTTTATTTTGTAGAAAAAGTAAATAGTAGTGGCATTTGGACTTGCATCACTTTCATGTTTTATTTTTTATTTTTTTTTATTTGGGGTCCATTTTTCTATTCTTTTTTATCTTTTTCCTTTCAAGTCCTTTGATTTTTCTTTTAGGACTTTTACCCTCTTTACATTTTTTATTTTTTTATTTTTCTAATATGGGAAAACAATTTGCAGAAAGAAAAGTATGTACATATTACAAGACTAATCAAAGTCAATTCAAAAATTATGAATAATATTATTATAGGACCCTAACAGAGCACATTGAGGACTTCCAAAAATTTAATATAAGGGTAAATGATATTCCATTGGAGCACAAGATTGATGTATTCATAGGGAATCTAAAGGATAACATCCAACATGAGGCTCACCTTTGGGAAATTGATTCGTTGGAGAAGGCATTCAGTTTGGCAAGAAAAATTGAAAGCAAATTATGGTGACAAGGAAGCCTACCACTCACAACTATAATGATGGAAGTGTCGATACTCCTAGACTTCCACAACCTACAAGGTTGACACCTCAACAATTGGAAGAAAAAACATCAAAAGGTCTTTGCTACAGTTGTGATAGTAAATACACTAAAGGTCATAAGTGTGCTAAGAAGAAATTATTTTACATAGATTGTGAAGAGGAGGAAGAAAATGAACAAGAAAATTCAAAAGAAGAGGATATACACCAGGAAACAACCCTATAGAAACAATAAATGAATCCAACCATATCTTGTAATGCATTGGCAAGAATTACCACTCCTCAAAATCTCAAGATAGAAAGGCATATCAAGAATAAAAATGTAATAGTGGTGATTGATTCTAGTAGTACCCATAATCTTACTCATTGTAAAGTAGCCAAGAAATTTCAATGCTTCCTATACCTAGCATCAGAGTGTCAAGTGATGGTCGCAAATAGAGGAACTATAAATTGCTCTGGAAAGTGCCATAATGTCAAGTTAACCATGTGGTCTGAGTAAATTCCTAATACGATTAACCAAGACCTTTTCTTCTGCTGATGTGTTAGAATTGCATTTAATTAAAGCGTTAATGAACATAAATGAAAAATTGCATGTTGTAAAGAAGAGGAACATAAAAAGCATGAGAAACATAAGACGTTGATAACAGAGTTCGTCTAGGAGGGACTACATCTCTGGGACTTAGTGTCAAGATGGTGTAGGTCGCTACAGTAAGTGTTGTAAAGAAGAAGATGTACATGGATGGTGTTTTATCTGTCGTGTAAGGAAAATACCCTCATGCAGGAGTGGTTGGACCTCTCTACGATATGTTCCACTTCCGTAACTCACATTCATAAAAAGAGTCCTACCAATATGACAATAAATCACAAATAATGACTATGAGTATCCCGCCAACATGGCGAACAAAGGGATCTCAAATGCCATACATGTTACAATGATTATCTCTCCAACATGGCATCAAAGGGATCTCAGACATAATACAAATCCATGATAGAAAGTACATCTCACATCAAGAACAAACAAGATCCCACATCAAACATCAATAGGGATTTGTACAGCATAATGCATCTCAGAGATGAGGAAGTAGATGAAATCAACGCATTAGATAACTAACATTAAATATGACCGAAGAATGGGTTGCTCTATTGCTGAACCTAAAATCACCATCAATCTCATGGAGTCGAAAGGTGTGAAAACAACTGCTCACTCACTGAATGCTGACACATGCAACTTCACTTTGAAAAGTGGTTGAAAAATATAAAGCTTAGATGGAAAATCTGAATATGCCATCAGATTTGTGACTTTGAGTAGTGTAAAATCAACTGTCAAATTTCCAAATTCTGACAGAGTGAAAATCTAGGGTAAAAAGGAATCTTTTAGATTCCCCCTAGATTCCTCAAAGATGCTTCTCCATGGGTGGACTGGAAATATACAATTCAAAAGGAAAATCCAACCTCACCATTGTGTTCTCTGCAAAAAACTGTGAAAAATGATTGTAAACTTGACTATATTCCGACATGGAGAAAAATTACCTCCCTCAGAAAAATTTCAAGGTTCATGGTTCCACTCCCTGTTTATGGGCCTGCTCATGGTTCCACCTACAAAATCATTTCCTCGATCTGTGTGCGCGCTCCTGCTCTAGCTTGGCCTGGGCGTACTAGGAAAATGATGGGTTTAAGTATTAACATGTGGGCATAGTTGTCAAAGCCCAATGGGCTGGCGCAATTGGTAAAGATCCTTGGTTTGTGGGAGGAGGTCGGGCAGTCAAACCCCAACCCCTCCGTAATAAGGTATAAATGGTTATTAAAATCCATGAAATTTTGTTTTAAACTCTTGGCACATTATTTTTAATACCAAGCGAGTAGTTGTGTTGGGGGGGGGGGGGGGGGGGTGTTGGGGGGCATTGGGTGGCCCGCCCCATATCTCTGTCAGCTTTCGTTGATATGTGGTGGAGTGGGTTTGGTTAAATACTTAACATGGTTTGTGGTGCCGCCTACTCAGGGGCTGGCCCACATGGGCCGGGTGGGTTCAACCCCGCCCACACCTTGCATACGTTATGTGTTTATATTAAACATATAACATATATAGTTTATATAAGGTGTGTCTGTTGGTTACGGTGTGGGGTCTGCGGGGGTCACAACCCATTGGACGATAACAATATTTTGTTATGAGTTGGTTGTTGGGGGCAGGGGTCATGACACGCCCCTCATTTTATTATTTTTTTGTTTTAAAATAAAACAAACTACTAATTTTTAAAAATTCAAAAATAGGTCGTAGGAGTCTTTTTAATGATGCCACAATTTCGCCCAGAATTTAGCCTAAGCTTGCCAGAATCTGATGGCCGTGAAAATTCAAATTTGTACCTTCCTTAACGCTGCCCAGTCACCAAGTAAACCAAAAAATTCTACTGCACCTAAATTCTCCATATGGACTCATAATTGAGTGTCATCTACATCGTTGGAATCAGAAAGACGAGATCTTCAACCTGAACCTAGTTCGAGAGCAATCCAAAAACTTTTATTTTTGAGCTTCCCTCAGCCCTCTTTGTCCTGTATGTGTCTCTGGAGCCACCTGGATCAATCCTCCCCACTGACGAGCTTTTGGTCCTCCAAAAGCATCAATAAGAATCCGCACTGCTGTGTATTATGTCTGCACCACAAGTGTCCTGAAAAGGTCGCCCTTCCATCTCCTTCACCTTTTTTCTTCAGATCCTTAAGTGATGAACTGACACCTGAACCTTCTGTAAACTTGTAGTACAATCCCCTGCAAATTACATACTCAAATTGACCAACTATGACCCAAAACATTTCCATACTTTCTAGGAGTTTATAACATGTACTCGAGGGTCAAGTTTACATCAAATGGAAATCACACCCCAGCTATCATTACAAGACAAAAACATCGTTGTCGCATTTTGAAGTGATGGAAAAAACATAATCACTTTTACAGGGTAACATGCAACAAACGATTTACAAAAATAAGGCAATGACAAGCTAACACCTCTATAAAAACAATCTAGAAAAACCATCTCTCACTTATCAAAGTGAATAGGTCATCCCCTATGGGAGATTTTCTTGTCGATCAGCTCTTTCGACTGGTTCATGCACGAGCGCTTTGTTTTTAAGGTGCTGCTCTAGATGGAGTCTCCAGCACATGGCTCTTTGATGGCCATTTTGGTCGCAATGGGTGCAAAAGGTTTTTTTCCTCCAAACCTGCTTAATTGATTTCTTTCCCTATTGTGAAGAAGGATTTCCATGCCTCATCCTCCTTCTCTTCATGTAGGAGTGCCTTCAATGCATCATGATCTGCTTCAAGATTTCTGTTGTTGCGCTTCAATTCTTCCCACACCTCTGTCGTGGCTTGAAACTAAAGTTGCAATCGATGTTTGTCCTCCTTCTCTTCCTATAGGAGTGTCTTCAATTCAGTGTTCTCTGCTGCTTGTTTTTCATAAGCCTCGTACAACATGTCCACTTTCTCAGACACCCTGAGCATGGTCACATACATGTCCTTGAAATTCTCCATGGCTCAACTTAGCGATCGTTCAATAGTTCATGCCTGCAATCCAATTAGCAAGAAGACTTGCTCTGATACCACTTGATCTGGGTAAATACTTGATACCCTTAACCAAGACCTTTTCTTCAGCTGATGTGTTATAATTTCATTTAATTAAAGCGTTAATGAACATAAATGAACAACCGCATGCTGTAAAGAAGAGGAACATAACAAGCATGAGCAACATAAGATGTTGATAACGAAGTTCATCCAGGAGGGACTACCCAGGGCTCGGTGTCAAGATGGTGTAGATCGCTGCATTAAGTCATGTAAAGAAGAAGATGTACATGGATGGTGTTTTTATTTGTCATACAAGGAAAATGCCCTCACGTAAGAGTGGTTGGACCTCTCTACAAGATGTTCCACTTCTGAAACTCACACTCATAAAAAGAGTCCTATCAGTATGACAATAACTCACAGATAATGACTATCAGTATCTCGCCAACATGACAAACAAATGGATCTCAAACAACATACATGTGACAATGAGTATCCCACCAACATGGTATCAAAGGGATCTCAAATATAATACAAATCCATGATAGAAAGTACATCTCACATCAATAACAAAACAAGATCCCACATCAAACATCAACAAGGATCTATACAACACAATGCATCTCAAAGACAAAGAAGTACATGAAATCAATGCATCATATACCTATCACTGAAGATGAATGAAGAATGGGTTGATCTGTTGCTGGATCTTAAATCACCATTAATATCGTGGCATCGAAAGGTGTGAAAACAACTGCTCACTCACTGAATGCTGACACCTGCAACTCCACTTTGAAAAGTGGTCGAAAAATATAAAGCTTCGATGGAAAATCTGAATATGCCATCAGATTCATGACGTCGAATAGTGCAAAATCGATTGTCAAATTTATGAATTCTGACAAAATGAAAATATGGCGCAAAAAGGAATCTTTTAGATTCCCCCTAGATTCCTCAAAGATGTTGCTCCATGGGTGGAATGGAAATCTATAATTCAAAAGGTGAATCCGACCTCACCATTGCATTCCCTGCAAAAAACCATGAAAAAGACTATATTCTGACGTAGAGAAAAATTACCTTCAGGGGAAAATTTCAATTCTCATGGTTCTGATCCCTATTTCTGGGCCTGCTCATGGTTCCACTTGCAAAACCATTGCCTCGATCTGCATGCACGCTCCTAATCTGCCTTGGACTGGGAACACTGGGCAAAGGATGGGTTTAAGAATTAACATGTGGGCAGAGTTGTCAAATCTAAATGGGTTGGCATAGTTGGTTAAGATCCTTGGTTGTGGGAGGTGGTCAGGTGGTCAAATCCCGCCCCCTCTGTAATAAGGCAGAAATGGTTATTAAAATCCAAGACATTTTTTTTAAAACTCCTAACGCATTATTTTTTAATAGAAATCAAGTAGTTGGGGGAGGGGGGGGGGGGGGGTGGGGGTTATGGGCGGGGGCGGGCCTGCATTGGGTGGCCCACCCCATATCTCTGTCAGCCTTCGTTGATACATGGAAGAGTGGTTTTGGTTTAATATTTAACATGCTTTATGGTGTTGCCCGCTCGGTGGCCGACCCACATGGGTCGGGCAGGTTCGACCCCACCAACAACTTGCATACGTTATGTGTTTATATTAAACATATAATATATACAATTTATATAAGGTCTATCTTTTGGTTACGGTGTGGGGTCCATGGGGGTCATGACCCATCAGACCATAACAATATTTTGTTATGAGTTGGTTGGGGGGGGCGGGGGTCACAACCCACCCCTCATTTTATTATTTTTTTGTTTCAAAATAAAAAATAAAAATTCATTTTTAAAAATTCAAAAGTAGGTCATAGGAGTCTTTTTAATGAGTCCACAATTTCGCCCAGAATTTGGCCTAAGCTTTCCGGAATTTGGTGGCCGGGAAAATTCAAATTTGTGCCTTCTTTAAGGTTGTCCAGTCACCAAGTCAACCCAAAATTTTAACTGCTCCTAACTTCTCCATATGGACTCGAAATTGAGTGTCATCTATGCCTTTGGAATAAAAAATATGAGATCTTCGACCTGAACTTGGTTTGAGAGCAATCCAAACACTTTGATTTTTGAGCTTCCCTCAGCCCTCTTTGTCCTCTGTGTGTCTCTGGAGCCACCTAGATCACCGTCGAGTAATACGTATTGAATATTCCAATGTTCTCCATTGCAATGGGTGGTGCCAATGCTGTAATAGGATTCCAATCGTTATAATATTTAGGGTTGATAGCTTTCAATTTTCAAGAACTTTTCTGGAAGAATTATGGGGTATCATAGGAAATCCAGGGAAGATAATCAGCTGTAATTTCATGACAATTCTTCTGAATAAATAACAACGAGGCATAATTTCACAATTTTGCTCACTAGAGGTTCAGAAATAAAAATCATCTATTTCTCCAGATTTCCAAAAAGTGTTGGACAATCATTCCAAGGTGTTTGAGACTCCCAAAGTAATCCCACCTATTCGTGAACATAATAATGCTATTCATTTGATTCCAGGAAGTGTTGCTCCAAACATCAGGCCTTACAGATATCCTTATGCCCAAAAGAGTGATATTGAACATATGGTTGCATAAATGATAGAGGCTAGTATAATTCAACCTAGTCAAAGTTCTTTCTATGCTCCAGTAGTATTGGTGCACAAGAAGGATTGATCATGGTGTATGTGTCCAGATTATAGGGAGCTCAAAAAGCTCACTATTAAATATAAATTTCCCATCCTCGTCATTGATGAATTATTGGATGAATTACATGGATAAATTTACTTCACCAAGTTGGATCTTCGTTTTGGATATCATCAAATTAGAATGAAGAATGAAGACATTCCGAAAACAATATTCAGAACTCATGAGGGTCTTTAGGAATTTTTGGTCATTCCTTTTGGCCTTACTAATGCACCTTCCACATTTCAAGGCTTGATGAATTCCATTTTTAAACCCTTCCTTAGAAAATTTGTGTTAGTATTTTTTTATGATATACTAATCTACAACAAGTCTTGGAAGGATCATGTTCAACATGTTGACAGGGTGCTCAAACTATTGGAGTAGAAACAATTATATGCAAAAACCTACAAATGTTTCTTTGGAGTACATGAGGTGGAATAGTTGAGTCATATTGTATCTCATGAGGGTGTTAAGGTAGAGCCTAACAAAATTAAATCCATTAAGGAATGGAAATTCCCCACAACCATAAAGAATATCTGAGGATTTCTGGGGTTAACAGGGTATTATCACATTTTTTTTAAGAATTATGGGAGAATCTCTACACCTCTAACATCATCACTGAATAAATATGCATTTTCTTGGACTCCATAAGAAACTAAGGCCTTTGAACATATTAAAGAGGCAATGTGCCAAACACTGGTCTTAGCTATGTCAGACTTCACAAAACCTTTTTTGTGGAATGTGATGCCTTAGGAAATGGAATTGGTGCAGTTTTAATGCAAGAAGGAATACCCATTTCTTTTGAAAGACGTCTAATCAAAGGAAATTATATACATAAATCTATTTATGAGAAGGAAATGTTGGAAATACTACATGCACTAAAGCAATGGCGACCTTACCTAAAGGGAAGACACTTCAAGGTAAAAATAGATCATGATAGTCTTAAATACTTTTTGGAAAAAATATTATCTTCAGAAGAGAAGAAAAAATGGGTCATAAAGATGTTGGGTTATGACTTTGAAATCATCTACAAAAAAGGGAAGAAAAATGTTGTTGCAGATGCACTCTCAGGAAAGGATGATGAGGTGGAAGAATTTATTTATGCCATTTCTATTATCCAACCTGAGTGGATAACTGAAGCAAGGGATGAATGGATGAAGAGGTGTGGACACTTATTCAAAAGTTTAAGAAAGATCCTAGTACATCTAAAACATTTAGCTGGAAAAATGATTCATTATGGTACAAATATCACTTATATATTTATAGGAATTCCCAACTCAAACAAAAGATTCTTTCGGAATTGCACACCTCTCCCTTAGGAGGACACTCATTATTTTTAAAAACTTACCACAAGATCAAGAAGGATTTTTGTTGGGATGACCTTAAATCTAATATTCAAAAGTTTGTGGCGCAATGTTTAGTTTGCCAACAAAATAAAGTTGATACAATTAAGACCCCAACTCTGTTACAAGCTATATCCATTCCAAGTCAACATTGGGAGGAGGTTTCATTGGATTTTATTGTAGTTTTACCCAAGTCCGAAGGAAAGAGTGTCATCATGGTGGTAGTTGATATACTTAACAAGTATGCACACTTTTGTGCATTATCTCATCAATATAAATACAGTATAGTTGTTACCACATTTATAGAAACAATTGAAAAGCTACATGGAAACCAAAAGATTATTGTAAGTGACAAAGATCCCATTTTTACAGGAAATTTTTGGAAGAAATTATTTTCTTGTTTGGGTACTCAGTTAGCTCATAACTCATCATATCATCCTCAATCTAATGGGAAAACTGATATAATGATCAAATGTTTGGAAGGATATATTCGTTGCTTTGTATATGATAAACAAACACAATGGGTCAAGTGGTTACCTCTGGCTGAATAGTGGTATGACACTTCCTTCCATAATGCAGCAAAAAATGACCCCATTTATGGCACTATGGATATCATCCACCATCCATCACATCATATTTAGGAGAAAATTCTAAGGTTCAAGCAGTGGAAGATCACATCGAGCATCAATAATAATCTCTCCAACTCTTAAAGGATAGCATCATTTTGGCGCATAATTGAATGAAACAATAAGCAAATCAACATCATAGTGAAAGAAGTTTTGATGTAGACGACTGTGTATTTTAACGATTAAAACCATACAAACAAATTTCCCTCAAGGAAGCTAATAAGGATAATAAATTATCACCAAAATATATGGTCCTTACGAGGCGTTGCAAAAGTTTGGTACTATGGGATACAAATTGGAGCTTCTTGCATCTTCCTGAGTGCACCCAGTTTTCCATGTTTCATGCTTAAAGAAGCTTTTAGGTGACAAGCTCCCAGTTCAAACAATATTTCCACAACTTGATGAGGAAGGAAAAATCATATTGGAACCTGAAGCAGTCACAGAAATAAGAATTCGACAGCTACAAAATCAATCAGTTTCATAGTATCTCATCAAGACGAAGAACTTAGCTACTGAAGATTCGACATGGGAGGATGAGAAATTTATACAGAAGTATCCAGAACTACTCAAGCATCGAGGAAAACATTTTTTTGGAGAGGATCATGCTAGGCCCCTCTAATATTAGTGTATCCCCTTATTTTTATTGTTAGTGTAGCCCCCTTATTTTTATTTTTTTTCCCATGCAGTCCCCATATTGTCATTATTGTGCCCCATATAAGCCCACTATTGTTATTGTTGTGCCCTTACATTATTATTGTTATGTCGACTAGGACTATATTCTGACCCCTTAGAATCCTATATATAGAAAGGAGAATTTTTCATTTGTATCATCCAAGAATTGTTCATTTATGTAATTTGAAGGAGGTTTCCCCCTCAAAGAGGACAATTTCTAAGTCATTGATCTATATTTTCTTCTATTTTGTGAGTTGGTTGCTTAATATAGTACAATATTAAGCATATATAATCGTACAAATCATGTATTGTCCATAAATCATAATTAACCATGTGTTCCACATAACCATGATCATCCATGGATCTATGTGTCTCAATTGTGGATCACCATCCATGTCATACACCTATTTCAAAAGTGGGACACTAGAGGAGAAAACATTGATAATATTTCTTGTATTGAGTTGGTCGACTCTTCACTGCCCCTCATTCTTTCCATCATGTATTTATATACCCTAAATTCTTCTCTTCTTGGTAGGTTTTGTCTTCAATATGAGTCTTGTTCTAGAATCGAAACATAGAATGAAAAATGAAGACTCTCGACATTCCGAGATTTCTATCTCAATATGTACTTAACAAAAATCAGTTGTATACACACAACCATAAATATTATCATAAGAACACAACAACCATGTGACCCAACTATATATATAGCATGAAAGTATATACATAAGTTTTAAATGCATAATATTATATCATTGCATCAAAATCACCCTCTCCAAGTATCACAAAGTTAACCTTGCCAAGGTGGGACACTACAGGCATAGTGTCCTAATTGAAAGATAAGGGGTTACCAATAACAATCTCTTATTGTATGACAAAGAGCCTCATATTGATATATAATAAATTACACTTTAATTTATTCTATTTTGTTATCCAATGTCACTATGAAACGTTACACCAGTGATTAAATATATGGATGATTAAATATTATAATGAAGAGATGTGAAATATGATGATATAAAAAATTAACCCAAACATCATATACAAATGAACTAATAAAATTTTAATTTATATGAATATTTTTATAAGATATATGTCAATTTTTCGATGAATAACGAAAAATTAAAATACTTCCACTGCCATAAGTTGATGTTTCCAAAAAAAAGAGAAAATCTCATACAAAAAACCAGTGTGTCCATAGCATAAAAACACACTTGTGCATTATGTTCTATAAAACCACCGTGACGACAATTTTTTACATGGCTGGTGCCTTTTCGGAAAATGACAATATCATGACGTTTAGTTCTTCAAGCATCAATTTTGTTTGTAATTAATGTCTCGCACATTGTAATTCTTAACACACTAGTACTTTCATAGAACTAACACCCCGATCCTACAAAATAGTATTTCTAGCCTTGGTGCATTATTAAAATTAACATCACTAGTTGATTTATGCCACTAATGCACCAGTGCATTTAGATAAGGAATACACATCAATGCTACTAGTTTAAACAAAAACATCAGGACTTCAATTATTTTTTGTGTGCCCCTGTGTCATTCCTTAAAAAAATGCACCAGGGTGTTTTTTGATATATAAGCACCAGGGCAGTATACATTTCAGGAACAAGTGTTCTTTGCATTCAACACCTTAGTGCTTTTAGTTATGTATGAAAATCAATGCTTTTATATATGTAGTGCATTGGTGCTACTTGTTCCATGAAGCACATTGCAAAAAAAAACATCCTCTAAAACCTTTGCCCGCCCAAATTTTTTTAGTTGTGATAAAGTTCTGTTATAATCTCTGCTAAAACATCCACTATCACACACACATGTTTTAGCAGATATTTTTTTGACAAATTTTTCCAATTTTGTATCACTAAAAGCCTCAATTATAAACTCTGTAGTAGGTATTTTCTTTATAATGCCTTGTGTTAGATTGTTTCCTTCACCAAAAATAAGAAAATAATTTCTAATGTGACTATAGTAACGTTCCTGTGTGTTGCACATTGTTTAAATTATCACATAAATCTTTTCCTAAATGCTAGATTTTATTATAACACTATTATTTACTACAACTTTGATATAAATTAATATAAAATCGTAATGTACTCTACATCAAATTATTCATATTCCTATGAACATTTATCTTAAATAAAGTATATAATTTCAAAACTCAATTTTTTATACATATACTTTCTTTCTCATAATCTTTACAACTAAAAATAAGCATGAAATAAACAACAAACATATACTAATAAAAACCATTAAAGGGCAAAGTCTTTCTTTATTTAACCATTTATATAAAACAAGAAGAATTCAATTTTTTTATAATTATATATATGTAAAAATAATGTCTATACAACTTTATAACCATATTATAAAACTTATAATGACTACTAATATTATCTTTATTTTTCATTAATTATTAAATTTAAGATAAAGTAAAAATTAAACAAAAGTGAATAAAATTTGAGATCCATGACAACCATTGTTTCTCGATCAACCAAAAAAATTATAATAGCCATATCAAAGTAATACTAGCAGTTGCCCCAAAAGGTGCAATGAAAGGCCGATAGGTTTATTTAATTGGAAAAGTTCTATGGGGGATGCCTTTGTATGCATGTATTGTATTGCTTTTCATTTTGAAGCACACATTGAAAATAAAAATAGTACTTATTTTTTTAAAATTATTTGAAGAGACTTGGTCTCTATAGATATGGTCCAACTCAAACTTATTGTGAATTAATAGTTTTCAAATACCCTTCCTTAAGGGTTACTATTTTCCGTTCTTTCATAGTGTTTTATTTAGAAAAAATAATTTTTTTTGCAAATTAAAAGTTCTTAAATATTTCAATTAATTTTCTTTAAAAAAAAATGAATTGAAAAAACATGTTCTCAAAATATTATTGAGACATGTAATTCATTTAAATATTTAAAAGTTATATTCGTCTAGTTCTCTTAATTTAGTCAATGAAATAAAGAACAATTTAAATTTAATTCTTCTAATTCAATTTTTCTAATTGTTGTAATTAGTTAATAAAATAAAATGCAATTTAAATTCAATTCTTCTAATTTTCATAATTTATTTAATGAAATAAAAAACTATTTAAATTCAATTCTTCGAATTCTTATAATTTAGTGAGAATAAAACTTAACTTAGATCTAATTACTAGATCTGTAAATCTAAAATTACTATCTATAAAAATAAATTACTAAATCTAAATTAATCCAAGAGTTTAAAAAATAAGTTTTTTTGAAAGATCATAAGAAATCACTTAATCTGTTTAGCTCACTTGGTTGTTGTTACTATTTTTAAGTATTTGGTTATTTCCATGCATACACTAAATTCTCTTTTTCTGGACAAAAGTAAACACATTTTTATGATCTGTTGGGAGCTATAAACCTCAACTCTATCCAACAATTCCTTATTTAATGTTGGGGGCATCAAAATTTGCTTATTCATACACATGATTGATGTTATATTCTAGCTGCGGTTTGAACATAGATTGTTACTGTGGTGACACCTCGTCTCAATATCTATACCCTATCTCAAAAAAACAAAAAATACTCTAAAGCATTGGGAGAGAAAATATATTTTTGATTAATATAAGAATTTATGACAAGCTATAAAACATGAATATTAAATAATAACTCATTTTACATTTTATATACACATACTTACTTGAAATGCCAAAGAATAACTCATTTTACATTTTAGATACACATACGTACTTGAAATGCCATGGATTCTCAATATTTGACACAAGAGTGTTGGTTGGCTGCTGTTGAATTAGGTTAGGAAAGCAAACACAACCAGTGTTTTTTTTGGGTTCTCTGTCTTTTATATAGAGACGGTAAGTGAAGCATTTACATGAAATTCTAAATTTATTGAGTCAGTTTGACTGGCATTTGAATTTGAGTCTGACTAAGTTAGATTTCGTATCCTCAAAGAACAGAGTGGAACTTGGAATTTTGACTCACTGAAATCTCACTTTTTTGTGGAAATTTTTGGATAAAGAGGGGGCAAAGCTAAAGTAATCGAAGACTCTATTCTTACAAGAGTCATCTTCATTTATTTGTATGGATGCTTACTTTATCTAATCTTGAGATTGAGCTGCACTTTAACAATGAAAACTATTAGTTTTTAACGAATCTTTTGAAGATGTTAAAAAAATATAGAACTCCAAAATCTAGTTAATGAAAAAAGAGTATAAAAATCAAATCAGGTCAGCCTGATAACACTTTCACATAAAGACGTGATTTTAAGAAGAATATGAACATAGTTAGAAAAATGAGAACTATCTCAGACTTACTTTTTTGTGAAAATGAGTAATGAAATAGGCTGATAAGCCTATGGGAAAAAAGGGTATTCAAGTCTTGCAAAAAAAAAATAGAGTTTATTACGAAAAATACTTACTGTTAGAATGGAATGCATAATAGTCAGTCATTTTTAATTAATTGTTCATATAACCTAATATCATGCAAAGTAATGTAAAGTAATTAGAAGTTTTAAAAATTATATGAGTAAGATGTTTAAACTTTATGTTTCTTAAAAATTATTTTAATAAATTAGTAAAAAAAGAAATTTGATCTCTCTGGGTTCATGTGAGATCTATGCTTTAAATGAATCTATATTGTTTCTTAAATAAGACTCAACCATGCATCTATGCTTTAAATGAATCTATATTAGTTCAAAGAAAAAAAGAGTCAACCATGCATATATGCTTTAAATGAATCTATATTGGTTCTTTATAAGAGTCACCTTAAAAAAAAAAAAAAAAAGACATCAACCATGTTTTTCCTTTTTACCAATAACACTATATCATAGTAATGTAAATTTAATGGCAAAAACAATATATACATATATAAGTCAACAATAATTATTCTATCATAAATCAAATATAACAATATGTTGGTTGATTAAGACTTATTAAAAAAAAATTATTCTCGAAAATTTTATTTCTTAGCATAGTTGAAACCAACATATAATTAATCTTTAATAGCTAAATATATATTGAAATTAAAGAAAAAGTTCGAGAATGAATAATATCATTAATATTCCTTTTCATGCCCACGGTTAAATTAGCATAAATATTAACAATGTGGTAACTCGGTTATGTCAGGTATGATGGCCTGCTCTCCATTATCCATACTAGTGTAGTCAACCTTAGTTACCATTTCTGTACGTCAACATTTTTTAACCAATATGTGGATGCAAAGCTTCATAGAAAACCTCTGCATGTACTTAACGTTACTCCCTTGCATGAATACATTATTAAATTCTTGGCATGTGCACAATATGCAATTATGGCTATAATAAGCAAGAAACCGAATGACAAGATTTCAAAAATTCTTATTATATGAAAACAGGGAAATGGAATTTATAAACTCTGAACAGAAACACCGAGTTTCCTTGCACACGGTCGTATTGGAAATTCAAGAATACATGAGTCTCACAATCAAACTCTCTAGCCTACTATTAACGCAGAGATAAACTATTATAAACTGCAAATATTTCTGAAGAAAATAAAACACATTTAGAATCATGCAGATAACTATGGAAAATTCGTGTAATAACTCTCTTTTCAAACATATATGTACCACAAACTCGAAATTAAAGGTAACCAAATAATTCAACTATAAAATTGATTCCTTAAAAGAGTAGAATTTCCAACAGTTACATCTAAAGATCAAAGGAAGAATTATAGCTAAATAGTTGAAGCCAAAGGGGTAGGAATGTTATGCAGGAAGGCAATTGATATCAAACTTAATAAAATAGTACAAGTGTCATTATCTAGTCAACCCAGCCAAACATTCTTGATGCCAGTCTTGAATAAAAAGTTAACATATAAGGGAACGACAAAATCAGGCCAACAAACTTCAATCAAGCCATGAAAGGCCGGTAGGGTTTGTTGACTCGAGAGCAAGTCACAATAACAGTATTGGTACCTGGTAGAGAGCCGACTAGATGAGATTAGAGTAAGCCATCAATTAAAATCCATGAAAATCCCTCGGCCGACAATTCTTACCTGCCAAAACAAACGAAGAAAACATTAAAAATAGAGCTAAGCTAAGTGGAGAAACTAAGCATGAAAAGACGAAAACGCATAAGATGCAACATCTTACCTTGGTGAGTTCGTTTCTGGGCAATGCAGAAGAACCCTGCCAAATTGCCGTGAAGAAAACTTAGGATTAGAACTCTTAAAATAATTTGAGGGTTATTCTAAGAGTTAATTCCTGTGACATAATAGCAGAGATTCTCACTGGGTATCGCACTTGTGGCGGAGCATTCGGGAGGCGAACTCCATCTATAGAAGCTCCAGAGCAGAAATGACAGTCCTAGCGAAACATTTAACAAATAAAACAAAAATGATGTTACAGCAAAACAAAACTTCCGAAAATAGGAATTTTAGAGAACTAGGTAACTAATAAATGAACTTAGAATGCAGAAACCCTTTGAAGAACGCCATGATGTTGTTATTCATATCTTACCATGAATTTGCGGGTGAAAAAAACCAAGCTTTCGCTGGATGGATTCTGGAACTTTGTTGTAGAGGGAACCCTCAGAAAGCACAAGGCAAGAGTAAAGCATTAGCAAATAAAGCATATTACCAATAATGCATAAATCATATTACCCAAATTAGAAATGGAAACTCAGTGTCATTTTTGGTAAAAAGTTAGGGAAAATTCCTAAAAATTTAGAGAAATATGTGAACTTGCTATGATGAAAGTATATTTCTTTGTTTTTTTGAACGGTTATCTTTTATGATTTTTATGATAAAGGTATAGTATTATTTTATTTTTGAAACTATTATATTTTATGATTTTATGATTTTTTTGCACACGTCTTACTAGTAACATGTGTCATTATCAAAATGAATTGGTTGACGAAAAAACAACTGTATTAATTCAAAACAGAAGGCCTATCGGCCTAAATATAACAACAATATTAATTTTGAGGATACAATGAGAAATAAGCTCATAATTTTGACTCTCATATTAATGCAATAATATGCTGTTACAAATGATAATATAACAACAACCTTAATTTTGAGGGTGTTATAACAACGATGAGAAATAAACGCATAATTTAAACAAACTCATAATTTTGAATCTCATTAAGAATATGCTTAAGGTCATTTATAGACTTCCTCATTAAGAAAACATGGTTCTAACCTCTCAATTTTAGATTTCTTTCAATAATTGTTATTTTGGATAAAATTTTAGCTTTGAGGAATTGTGGTGCAAGGTTCGATTATATTATCCAACGATTTGGGTAGTTATATCTTGGATTTTGACTTGATATCGATTTATATGTCTCGATATTATTAGTGCAGTACATGACTCATTTGATCCTACATAAACATTCTTTACTCTGGGCAACCAATTTACTTATAGTAAATTAATTAATAATGTAGAACTATGGTATGGGAATTAACGTTTTTAGAAAGAATTTTTTTTATTTTTTATTTTTTATTTTGTGGATTAAACTTATATTAAATTTAAAATATAATGTTGGGATGACAAAGGTAGAATTATGTGAATTTCACTTAATTAACCTATGACATAGTACATGTATTCATGGGATATTACAGAATATTCTTAATTTCACTAGATATTAGAGAACACATTCTCTAATCTTTTAGATGAATTCAATATCTAATCTTATATAAATCTTGTTGATTATTGGGAACCAACTCGACTTATACTAAATAATGTATAGTCTTGGCATGGGAAAAATAGAGACATGACTGTAACTTTGGTTTTAGAAAGAGACAAACCCCTTTTACTCTTGATCTTGTGGATTAAACCTAGATTAAATTTTAAATCTAATCTTGGGATCATAGAGGTAGAATCATGGGGATTTCACTTACTGAACTTATGACATGGCATGTACATTCATGTGATATTACAAAATAACCTTAATTTCACTTGATAATAATTGAATAATACACCGAAAAATCCTTATATTGAACTCCATTCACAATACGCCTTATACATAACTTTGGAATAATTGGAGTAGACGATGCGGATTTCACTCATTGACTTATGACATGCATTCATGAGATATAACAGGATAGCCCTAATTTCACTAAATATTGAAAAATAAACCCTAAAATCCTTTTATTGAACTCCATCCACAAAATAACATTTTTTCACTAAATATCCTTGGTATATATTCATACGATATTTTTATCACCCATTTTTATTTATATTCCTAACACAATGCCATGACATAACTTTTATAAGTCCTCAATAAGGATTATGCAAATTGATGGACTAGCATGAAGTAACTCTTACGCAAACTCATAGACTAACTTTATTAAAAGAGATTTTAACAATACTAGCTACATTACATCATCTTGTAAGGTCAAATAAAACAAGTTACCAAAATCATTCATCATTTTTCTTTCCCATAATAAAAAATAATCAATCAAAAAGAGTAGTAGTGAAGATGTTTGATTTTTAGTAATCAAGTTATCAATGGATACATCACATGAAGTGGATGTGTCAAAATTATTTATAAAAACCACATGAAAAAATTCCTATTGCCTTTTTGTTCTCTTCTACCTAATAGCGATTTGTGATAGATTCTTTTCATATGGTATCTCTTTCATGTTTTAGTTAAATCTTCAATTTTCAATTTAAAAATTAGTCTAATTTTTAATTTTTGTTAATGAGCAAATATACACAATAAATTAATATAAAATAAAACTTCTTATTAATATATATATATATATATATATATATATATAATCCAATTCAAAATCAAATTTCAATACCCAAAATGACTAATTATAAATCCCAACTATCTATTTGTGTTAAGTATATTAAAATAGTCGCTAACGCTTTTATTGAATAATATATTACTTTGAAATTCATACAAATATATATGATATAATAATTTTTTATTATTAAAATTTTACATTACAATTACTTTATTGAGAAATTGCTTTCATATATAATGAAAGCACTTAATTTATAATTATTTATTTAAAAATTAAAAGGCACTATTTAACAAATATTTTATTGAATTTTTTTTAAATTTAAATCATTGTATATCACTTTCTAACTTAATTATAAATGGTCCAATATAAAACATGAAAAATAACTAATGTAAATATTAGACTTATACCTTATGTGGCACTATATTATAATTTGTTAAAAATGAAAATTGTAGTCTCTCATGGTCCTTTCTATAAACAAAGTGTATTGTTTGTTTTTAAGCTGCATCGGGTATGGAGGTTAGTATTGACAAGTCGAAGGGGTAGCAATATGGAAAATGTTACTGTGATATTCTTCCTTTAAACTGTGGTTGGTTGAATGAAGGGTTAAAATACCTTGGATTTTATTTTAAACTTAATGGCTATAGAATTTTAGACTGGTTTTGGCTAGTTAGAAAGATGGAGAAGAGAATAGAGTTGTGGTGTAATTGGTGTTTGTTTTTGTTGTGTTTTTTTTTTTTTGGTTTTATGGTATTGGTAAAGGTTGTATGGAAAGGTATTTAGGTATATTCATTAAGTTTAGTCAAAATTTTTAAAAGAATTATAAATTTTATCATAAAATTATGTTTAGCTGAAAATAAGATTTTATTTAGTAAAGTGGGATAAATTAACATGATCTAAAAATCTGGTGGTTAGAGTATCTGAAACATGGATATATTTGGTTTATCCCTTACAACTAAAAGTGAGTAGAAACTATTATTTGAATGTAACTTATGGAGTATTATTATGAGGGAGAAACACATTAAAACTATTGATTGGATCCTAAATTGATTAGAGGTGGTTCCATGATATGGCGAAATATGTGAGAGAAATTCAATTTATGGAGAAGTTTTTCTTGTGGAAGATAAGGTGAAGTTTTAATGTGTTGATTGACTATGACTAGTGAATCACACACTATTTGGAGGTCTAGCTCATCACGTGAATTCCATTGGTATCACTTATTTAGCTGATCTAACAATGGGTGATAAAACAAGGGTGGATAATCAAGCGTTGACTTCTTCTCATGACCTCAGATTGCCAAGTCTATGTTAATAAGGAGTGCAAACATTTTTTTGATGAAGTCAAGAAAACCATGAGTCAGTATAAAAAGTAATGAAGAAGATTGAATTGTTTTATCAAAAAATAAACAAAGTGGAGACCTTACAACAAAAAAAAGGGTACCATACTATGATGTAGGAATCTTTAGTTTGGAAAGGTCTAGGTTTTCTTAAATGTAGAATATTTTCATGGTTGATGTTTGAAAGGAAAATATTAACATGGATGTTTAATCTAATAAAGGATGGGAAGATCCAGGAATGTGTATTCTTTGCTATAAAGATAATGAAACTATCTAACACCTATTCATATTTTCCCCCTTTATGAAGTCTGTTTGGAATAATGTGATTTCAATCTTTAATTTAAATAGTTGGTGGATTGGGTCTTTTGTGGAAAAGTGTCTTTGTGCTTGGGTTCCTAGATTCAATTCTTTATTTATAAAGTTTCTTCCCATATTTGTTTTGTGAGGAATTTGGTTAGGGAAAAATAAAACTCTCTTTCAAAATTCAATTGTTCTTTTTGGTTTAATTGCTCATAACATAAGGGTTTCTTACCTTGAACATGTGAACCCTTTAAAAGAAAAAAAAAAAGAGAAGGGATGTGAGGGAGATGGAAATTTTGTGATGGAGTAATGTGGGGCATTTTTGATGGAGCCAGTCAAAGAGGAAGATGTGGAGCATGAGCTATTTTCTTCATGTTTGAGAATGTCATGATCAAATGTAAGTTTGGAATAGGTCAAGGAACCAACTTTGTTGTTCAATTAATGACAATGTAGATTGTTATTTGATTATTTGATTAGTAGTTTGGAAACATGTAAATGCATTCAAGTTGGTAGGGGATTCCAAGATTTTAGTAGATTGGTTTAATGAGAGAATTGAGCTCAAAATTCTCCATTTTGAATTATTGTAAAGGAAGATTCATCAATTGCAAGAAGATGATGGAAGATGATGGAGTTAGTTCTTATGTAGAATTTCATAGTGATGTTTTAGTTTCTGAATTTTCTTTTAATCTTTTTTATTCTACTAATCCTTTGAGGAGATAGAAGGTTTTATCTAGATTTTGATGTAAACAATAATTCTAAGCAAAATGCATAGACAAATTAACAAGTGTGCCTCTTACAAGCCATGGAATTGTATCTTTTGATTTCTATTGAAATAGAAAAAACACCTTCTTCTTTCCAAAAAACAAAAAATGTACGATCTTGCTTGCAATTGTACCTTTTGATTTCTATTGAAATAACAAAAATACTTTTTTTGTTTCCCAAAAAAAAAAGTGTGAGAACTTGCTTTTAAAATGGATAGTTGAATGGTTGGACCAAGTTAATTTAGGGAAAAACTTTAAGGTTTTAACTTTTTGGTTCTTGTAACTGATATGGTATTATTGTAAAAAAAGTTGATTAGCTTTTGACGTGGAATTTTTATTTTAGAATATGATGGAAGAGTATTGAGAGTATATTTATAGTTAAGTAAAAAATTTAAGATGATGATGATGATGTAGGGGTAATAAAAGGTGTATATGTGAAAAATTGTCATTGAACAATGGTTAATGAATCATGTAAAAAAGAGTTTTTTTAAGAGAACTGATAGACATAATGGTGGCTAATTAATGTATTTCTGGGAATGATTACCTTTATATATGGACTTTAACAATGTTCATGTTTTGAAAGTATGAGATGACAAAAAATGAAAAAGAATGAAGTTGGAAAATGAAAATGACAAAAATTGTAAAAAACTAAAATGAAAACAAAGAACTATAAAGGCAAAAGAGACATGACTATTCAAAAAATTAATCTGATAATTATAAATAATGTCTAAATAATATGATAGAATTGTTATGATGTAGATCAATTTTATTAGTCTACATGGGAGTGAAAGAAGAAAAATACAAAATTTAGGGATGAAGATTCTTTGAGATATTTATGGAAATATTAGGAAGATAGTTATGCATTTGGTTTTAATAGAATATCTAATTCTGACATAGCTGTCTACTGTCACCTATTGTTATATAAAAATTTCGCCTTAACAAATTTATCAGTCCATGCTCCTAACATTCTTTATTTCATGTGTAGTGTTGTGTTAATCTGCAACTGACTTCCCTTCATGTGTAGTGTTGTGTTAATCTGCGACCAGGTTGGTAGGAGAGCATGGTATCATAATATCCCTTATTTCATGTGTAGTGTTGTGTTAATCTGCAACCAGGTTGGTAGGAGAGCATGGTATCATAATATCTGTCTATATTTTGGCAGGTGAATATCTGCGATTGGCTGTATATTTAATTAGGTGACAGGGATCAATGAATTGCTTTGAAGAGAATATAGTCGTAGGTCCAAGAGACAGTCATAAAACAACTAGAAAAACAACAGAGTAGCAGAGTCCATGGAGAGCCACACCGAAGCAAAGCTCCAATGCTCAACATTTAAGATTTTTTGAAGTTCTGGTTGTCAAAGCCGTTGTCAATCACACCATGACTGTTTGCATACAAGTCATTGGTGTCCCCCATTATCAAGCAAGTTAGAGTAGAGAAGGAGAAGTATGAACATGCCATGCTTCAAGTGATGATGCAGATGATGATTTCAGAATGCCTCAACCTGGAAATTCAAGTGCATGCCTTAAGATAGAGCCCTTGGAATGCTATGCATATGATTTAAAATATTGTTGTTTTAGAAAATTTGTTTTGTTTTGCAAGAATCCCGATTATGGCAATTTTATCAAGCGTGCACTGCCATCCCACGTGTTGTATATTTGGGAGGAGAGGAGCTGAGAATGCGGGGAGCTGTCTTTCAAGAAATTGTTGCACCAGATGTGTGCACAATTTTGGTGTTGCGCACCCACTAGAAATTGTTGTGATGGAGTGCCCAATTTTGGTGTGTGCACAATTTTGCTTGCACAATTTTGCAAGCAGATTGGTGTGTGCACAATTTTGCTGGAAGATGAGAGTGGCAGTGTTGCTTGCAGATCTCTCTGGGCTACTATGGAAGAGCATTATGGTGGGATTAGATCAGTGCAATCGTGGGCCATGGACTCTTTTATGAAACATCATCATCATTCTGATGAGGATGAGGATGTCTAAGCTTTAATGGTCCTCAAATCGGGCTATAATGGACTCTGTTCCTCAAAGAACTGGAGCCACTATTTATTAATCTCATCGAAGCTCCAAGGATTATGCAAGATTTTTGCAATGTCACTGAAAACATATGTGCCAGGCAGTTCCATGGAAAGGATCCCCGGGACTGGTGCTAGATTAGTTCGAAGTATTGAGAATGTAAGGACGGTCATGTAAATCAATAATTGTCCTCTAAATCCCACTGATTTTTCTTTTAATTCTAGCTAGAAAGAAAGAAATGCATTCATAACTTCTTTTGCATTTCACAAATTTCTGCATTTGATCAACCCATTTGCATGCATCGAAGGCATGCAATGGGTTTTTTCTTTTTCTATTGATTAAAGTTTAGGTGTTTAATTTGAAAACCCCAAGGCATTGAGGGCTACTTCAGTTTAAAAAGTGAGATTAATGGAATGTTATGGGTCGGGGCGCGAGAAAGGTCTAATGGAGCATTTCAGAATGGGAGTTTTGGGACAACGATGAATAGTATGCGACAGAGCCTGACAAGCCATTGAGAAGCCTCGTGGATTTCCAATCGCCCTTAATGTGTATAAGTGATGAAAACATTGAGTGGTTAGGATCACAGAGTACCATTTTTTTTAAAGAGGAAAAAAACAATTCATTTCATTATAAACAAAAAAGGAAATATAAAGTAGTGTATCTCAGGTTCTCTGATATTCTTCTATCCAACCCACTTACAGTAATGGTTTTCCCTTAATCCTATTTTTCTGTCCTATTGCCTTCTATGTGGTTCATTTTATCTATTCTTCCTTCATTCTGGAAATCCCTGATTTCTGATTTAAAGCCTTATTCACAGCTTTTTCTTCTTTTTTCAAAACAATATATCTCCTCATAAGTAGAGGAGATATTCAGAATTATAGTTCTACAAAATTATATCATGGTTGACATTTACAAAAAGAAAAACATAACAGGAAATGTCTCACAGAAAATTAATAGTCATCTTTTATCTTAACATGGTTTTCAAAGATGAAATAGAAGATCTTACCAGAGTCTTTTTTATAAAAGATTAGTATTTGTATTTTGCTTTCTGAAAACATGGTTGAATTGGATGAGCTGGAAGAGATCCACCAAAGTTCTACTAAGATTCTACCAATTTGTTAATATAGGCTGGCTGAAGCTATGGTAATCCTTTAACTAGTCAATGATGCTCTTTGCATCACAGTATACCTACATTCTCTCAATCCCCAGCCACTTTGCAACAGATAATAGTCCCCCACAGGGCAATAATTTCTGCTCTGTTTTTGGTTCTGTACTCCATTCCCACCAGAACTGATACTCTGAGCTCCAAATTGTGAAAAATGTACCATACTGTACCTATAGTAGTGGTGTCTAAAAGTTGCCCATTAAGACAAAATAACATAGAATTTTTGGCCTTTTAAACAGGTTACCTTTACATCAATACTACCAGCAAAACCATAAGTTGTCATATACCTGGAAGCCCAAACCATGCGTTTTCTTCCTAAAGATAACTCAGGTACAATGTTGAAATGTATTTGTTTTGGACATGTGAATCAAGATTTGTGGAAGATGGTTTATTTATAGCTTGGCAGTACAGTACAATTCCTTGTTTGAGTATTAAAGGGGTCACATGCATTTATTTTGTGCAAAAGGATCCGTGGTCTGAGGTGTTGTTTGGTCTGAGGTGTTCAACAACTCGCGAATAAATTGACAATTGAAAAAAGGTAAAGAAGGGAAGCTGCATGGCAGCAAGTCCCTGCCGAGCTGGGGCCTGGCTTGAACAAAATCAAAGCAATGGATATCTTGCAAAAGCTTTCTGATCATTTTTTTTTGGATGAAGGGTACTGGTGTTTTTCAGAATTTTAGTTTATATTATAATGGAAAGTTATTGTAGAAACATGTGCAATTAAGGAAGTTAATTGTATTTTTCAGAACTCTAGTTGCAATGTTGTTGATGAGATATAAAAGAGAACTAGAATCCAAAAGTAACTTTTAGAATTTAGTGTGTTTATTGTGCTAAATTGTTTTTAAAGGCAGATCTAAAATTTATTGCATTTCCAAAACTAAATAACTATTATATATTTCTGATTTCAGAAATCTGCGATTTCTATTTTGTAATAATGTTATTTCTTGATTTATTGCTTTTCTATTAATTGTAAACCATTAATGCTTAAAAATAAAAAATTCAATTTTATTTTGATAATGAACTTCAATAACTGATTCAAAACGTAGATATTAAAATCTACTTAATACAATGGATCCTGAAATAACATTATTACAAACTATTATATAATTTTTGTGAAAAAAAATCTCACAATATTAGCCTGTATTTACTAGAGACCTCTCTTGCAAACCAAGACAAAAGCACAACAATTAAAAGCAATTGGGGACTATTCCTTCCTCTGTTCTGATAATGCTGAAATTCCTGTTCTTGATAAAGGGTGCACCTTCGATCTTAATTCTGTTAAGAAATCCATACCAAGTAAGTTCAGTTTTATAATTATTGGGATAACCCTGCGGTTTTTAGCTCAAGTATTTTTAAAGAATCACTGAAATAATTGACTTTTACAGATAACTCTCAAAAAAAACCATTTGGAAAAAAATTCAGCTGGGGCATTAAAAAAACCTGTAAACTATCTTCTCTTCCAAGGAATTTAAAGACATTGTAAAGCTTTATGGCTTTAGTTATGTTGAGTTTCATATTTATTTGGTAGCATAACAAGATGACCAGCTCTCTGCTAAGGGTGCCTCTCATGGTCCATGTCTACATCGTAAATAACATGGCATTATTCGTTGGGTAACAAATTATATTTGTCCTTGCTCACACAGGTAAACCAAACATAGTCATCAGACTGACTGTAAATTCATTCTGGGAGTAATGGAGTAAGGGGTGTAAACTCAGATACTATTAAGAAAAGGAAACATTATTAACTGGGAAGTATCAACAGTGTTTATCAGGCTCTTGGCCTACAAATATGCAGAAGACAGTTCCTATAAAGGCGCCTGACCGTTTGCTCCTGTATTATCCGACCCCTGTGACTATGCCTTCGTTTACATTGCCGGGTCAATGAGTTATACAGACTGGTTATCCAGATTTTTCTTTATGCACGAATTTAATAATATTTAATATTTATGTTAGCATTGTTGTTGTTAAGTAGTTTTTAGTGTGAACTTTTTGAAGGCTTTTTTTGTGGATTTTTATGCTTTAATTTCTCTAAAATCTGATAAGAATTCATTGAAAACAGAAGTTTGATGGGTAATCTTGCACAATCAAATTGTTCTAGGGTTTTTTAGGGTGCTGAATCTATATATACAGTAAAAAAAAACCAGTTTAAATAACATAAATCAAGATTTTACCTCAAATTTTTTCACTTGACATCAGAAAGTCCAAAAAATTGCACTAAAGACTTCATTATTAAAAACACATACTAGATATGATTCAGGATTATAGCTTTATTACCTTTGGAAAAGTCCATAACATAGCAATTATTTTTATTAGTTATAAAATATTAATCCATAAATTTTATAAGCTGCAAAAATTTCAGCTACTTAAAACTTAAATTATTTATCATATAAATTAAAACAAATTAATACTAACAAAACCTTTTTTATTACAATAATCCCAACAATACCTAACCTAGCCACACTAATTATATGAAAAATAAACTGGTCTTTTACCATTATCTTCTACTATACTCTCGATTATAGTATATTGTGGAAGGTAGCTGGTCTTTTTAATGTCGTAGTCTAACTAGACTGCTTTTTAGCCTTGAAAATGATCCGGCAGAGATTTTTGTAAATCCATGTTATAACTATCAAACTTTAATATTTTAGGTGCCCTAGAGGTTTTTGATGATCCATTTCCACCATCAAAATTATGATTCAAACACTGTTACTGTAAGATTTCTTAAATCTTTTTGGCGGCCAATTTTAGCCATCCAAGCAATTCCTCCTCTGTCTCTCTAGACAACTTCCTTTTTAATTATCTTTTACCCATTAAACAGCTTTTCTCGTTGTCAATGACTATTTTTTTACAATGATCTTTTACCCTGCCATATCAAGTATATTGTAGAAAGTGACTTAGATGTAAAAGAGCTTCATGCATGTTGTGGAAGGTGACTTGGTGTGCTATTGAGTATGCATAGAGAAAGTAAGAAAAGTTACGAGGGCTTCATGTATATTGTGTAAGGTGACAAATACGTATATAAAAAGAAAAGTTAGGAGGGTTTAAGCTTCATGAGGTGTAACGTTCACAATTAAAAAAAGTGATTGAGAATTTAAAATTTTCATATCTTTTTTAAGAAATTAAAAAGCATAAAAGTTTAGAGTCTAAATAGTTTGGTATATAAAGTGTATAAAATTTGGGATTTTTGATTAAATTTTTCATGGTTTTTGAAAAATAGAAAGCTCGATTGTTTTGAGTTTTGAGTCCAAATAGTAGTATATTATTTTTAGTATATAAGTTTGGGAGTTTAGATAGAAAAAATTATGAGCATTCAATTTTTTATAGTTTTTGAAAAAAAGAAAATACAAGACTTAAAAGTTTTGAGTTTAGAGTTTAAATAATATAGTATTTTTGGTATATAAGTTTATAGAGTTTTAATGTTAAGAGTGCAAGTTGAAATTAATTTTATATTGTAATGAGTTAAAAGTCAAATTAATTTATTGATATAAGGTGTTAAAATTGAGATAAAGCTTGAATCATAAAGAAATTATTATTGTGTTGTATGAAAAGGGTGTATGATTGGTGTTAATCAACATCCTAACAAATTATATTAAGTCATGAAGTCAAGATGAGAATTTAGAGTCAATGTAAACTCAAGTTAAAGTCATTCAAGTTGTCTTTTGTTTGCATGTTGAAGGAAATTGTAGATGTCTTGTTGGATGGAGATGTCCCTCCTACAAGAAACAATTTTATGTAGGTATTGCAATAGAATATTTAGATGAAGAATTATGCAAGAAGATAAGAATAGAAGAAGAATGAAGAAAGAAGATGATGTTGATTCCATGAAAAAATAGGTGATTGTGAAAATTGGAAGAAAGAAGGAAAAAAAGGATTTTGGTGGCAAGAAGAAGTCCTATAAATATTAAAGCATGAAGAGTAAAGAGTTCAAACAAAAGGTCCAATAAGAATAAGGACCATAAATACCAAAATAATAGGTTCATAGGAAGAGATAACTTAGGTGACGTATCCAGTAAGGTGAGGGAAGCTTCTTGAAGAAAAGAGTCACATTGAGGCCTAAAGTGAAAGAGAGAGCACATTGAAGCTTAGAGGAAGAGATTGAGAAATACCGTAGATAGGGATTAGTAGAAGAAAAAGTTCATAATAAGGAGAAAAAGAAGAACAATGTGACTACTATATGTATAAAAAACAAGATTAAAGAAGAAGAAAGAAAATGGAATCTTAGACATGAATAGAAGAAAAACCAAAAGGAAAAAACATACTGTAGAAAAAAGAGGATAGGTTAACAAAAAAAAAAGTAAAGCGGTGAGGAAAATGGAACAAAAAAATGGACATAAAGAATGAAGTAGTGAAAGAGAAGTGACAATGACAAAGAATAAAGTTTGATGTAGAAAAAACAAGAAGAAACAAGTGAAGCATGGTATGAATAAAAGTAAAGTATGTTTAAAATTGAGTTGTAGATATAGTAAATCCATGAAGCATAACATCCCTAAAAATATACCATTTTTACCCAAATTATATTTTGAATGATAGAAAGAAGCAATCTTAATCGTATGTTGTACAAATGCTAGATTAGTCTAAAATGGAAGTTGAAATTGTACTTGAGTCATGCTAATGTAAGCTTGATGAGGAAAAGAATACCACCATTGAAGAATCATTGTACTATAAAATCTACTTTGCAACTTATGGCTTGTGGTTAGTTGAAAACATTAATGTGATCAGGCGTAGTGGTAAACCAAAAACCACTTATAATTAAAGAGATCCCATTGAAGGATATGGAGAGGTGGCTAGTTAGGAAGAGAAGTTCCGTAGTGGAAAAAATATTGATTTGAGGTAGTCCACATTTAAGTAGAAACATAAATCTTAGTGTAAAAGAAATCAGGAAGATTGCAAGTCAAGAAGAAGAGACTGCAATGAGGATGTGAAAGAGCAAACAAAACTTTGAAACATAATTTTGTGAGGTGATGGTTGCTACCAAAGGAAATCATGGACATGAGCGCATGAAGAAGTTTTTATTCCTTGGTAGCATGATGTATGAGCATCAAGAGCATAGTTATGGGTAAGCTAAAAACCTAGGATGAATATGATGATGATGATGATGATGTAGGGGGAATAAAAGTTACATATATGAAAACTTGTGATGGAAGAATAGGTGATGAACCATGTTCAGGAAATGGTTCCTTAGAGAAGCATTAGTGAAACAATTAGTGAACCATGTATTCTAGTGGATGGTTACACTTTTATATGGACTTCAAGAATTTTTATGTTTTGCATATACACGATGACGAAAAATGAAGAAGAATTAGGATGAAGGGTGAAGAAGTCTAAAGGCTATAGAAGAGTAAAGATGGAGACAAAAAATGGAGAAAGCAAAGAAGACAAGGCCATTCAAAAGATGATTGAAGAAATAATTCCTTCTTGTGGTCATGAATAATGTCTAAATAATATGTTTTAATTGTTATAATGTAGAATAATTCTAAAATCCTATCTGAGAATGAGAGATGGGGAAAACATGGTAAGTTAGGGATGAAGATTTGTTAGGAGGTTCATGGAGATATTATAGAGAGAGTCAAGAAGATAATTATAAATTTGGTTTGAGTGAAATACCTAATTTTCATATAGGGGTGATAGCATGGAGTTGGGCTACACTTTTTGGCGAAATGAGGGGGCATTTTGGTGAAACAAGGACTCTCGATCGAGCAATTTTAAGCGTTTGATTGAGAAATTTTTAAGTGCTCGATCGAGATGTTCAGATCGAGCATTTAAACAAACCCTCGATCGAGCTCATGTGTAACCTAAAGCTTGATCGATCCTTAAAGCTGGAAATTTTAAAATTTATGTAAATACCAATAATGATTTGCAAACTTTAAAATTGTAAGTATTTGATAGTTTAAAAACAAAATAAAATTTAATTGCTAATTATATTTGAATAGGTAATTAACAATGGTGTGGAGACTTGAAAAATGTTTCTATCCCACTTGCAATTGAAATTGTAATATTCTTATATTTATAATTTAGTAACTTAAAAATTATTTTTTACTATAATTTAAATAATAAATTATTTAAACATAAGAAAAATTATAAAATTCACTGAATAGTTAATAAACATGATTCCCTCCATCATAATCATATCTATTAAAATCAAAATACACACACACACACACACACACACACACACAGATATATATATATATATATATATATATATATATATATATATATATATATATATATATATATTTGTTAATTTTGTAGGACCTCTCTATTTTCTATTATATAAAGAGCAAGTTGCTATACAAAAATAAATAGTTTTGGTAGCCTCAACCTACCCAAAGGAAACCAGGTCTGTTGGCCACTGCAAAGAGTTATAAGCCGACCAGTAGCAGTATTGTTTTTTCCTGCTATTAACAACTAATGCACCCTGACTATGTCCATAAAAACTACAGATAAAACAGATAGTTGATTTAATGTCGACAAAAAACATGCAAAAAAGAAACTTTAAGGAAATTAGCCATCCGATGACTCAACAGGTGCAGGGTCTTTAGCAATAGACCCTGGCATCTCAACTTGCTGTAAAGTAAGTAATTGCTGCTTGATCCATGTCATTCGCGCATTAGCTTGAACCTGTATCTTAGCCATTTCTCGCATTTCCTGTTTAATTCGATGAAGCTCAAACATAATGGAAGAATTGATGTGGTTTTCCTGTGTACTAAGCAAAGCTTTTTCCAAAACACACTTAATTTTCCAATATGTTTTGACAGATTGCTGGAATAATGAAACTCTTCCTCTGGTGTTACTTGGGTTTGACAGGAAATCCAGTCCTGCTTGCTGGCTCTGCATGTCATCCGCTTCATCTGCACTATCCCTTTCCCATCCCTGAATAACCTTCTGCATCTCCTGTGGAGTACCAGTCTCATAGCTTCTTGCTAAACTTTCAAGTGTCTGTTGATGAGTCTTCTGCCCTCGTTTACTTGTTTCATCAACCAGAGTGGAATGTATTTTCCTGCCCTTTCCCTTTGTCATTGTTTGTTGAATACACCTGTTAGTTTCTTTAACTGATAAATACCCTGTGTATCGGACAGTAATGAAGAGGAAAAGCTTAGAACAAAGATGAAAATCCAGATGGCTAACCAAAAACTGTGGATAGTGGTAGTGGTTATTGCTCGGCCTGCTGACGCGGAACCAAACCATCACAACATCATAGAAACGTTGTAAAATTCGAGCTAATGAAATAATAGAGGGAGTGGACCAATGTAACGACAACCATTTGCAAAATGGAGCCAGGACAAGATAATCAAAACCGTAAAAGTGCTGAAGGGGTAATAAGGACCTGAGCATTTTGAAGTCTAGAGTATGGCTGTAGACACAAGGAAACCCAGCCAACTTCACAAAAAACACAATGCCTGCCTAGGTCAGGACTGGGTTTACAAATTGATTGATAGAAAACCTGTATGGAGGAAAATACGAAAACAGAGCAGCAGTGAAATTCAGTGCTAGTACTGAAACTTTGAATAACCCCACAAGGAACAAGCCTGGTACTATTATCCATGCAGAGATACTCAAGAAGAGGACACGCCATATTTTCATTACGAAAAGGCAACAAAAGACATTTGAACAGTTCAGACCCAAAAGGAAAAGAACAACAACAAATAATGGGGGAAAGAAAATGATTGAAACCCGTGAAAACAAAAGATAACCCGGGACTATGAAAACATGGCTTAATATGAAAATGGATCCCTTCAATCATGACATGCAGATGAGATAAACCCAGAAAGACAGCATGAATCGGTGACAATTATGCATAGCAACTTAGAAACCCTGAAGACATTGGTGAAAGACGCAGAGTTGAACTGAGTAAAGAAGCCATAATGAGAGGAGCCATAACATACCTAGTCACCCAGTGTTGTTCGTCTCACTCCTACTGCTTCCTTGACAACGAGCAAAGATGTTTTTTGGCTTGCGAAGGAATAAAATCTCGAGACAGGCGAAAGCAACTAAAACCCTCCCTATCCTGCTGCCTTGATACGAGTTGTCCTACCAACCACTTAATGCAATATAGTGAAACCATAATTGCTAAGCACACGAGGATATATATATATATCTTGAATAAGTGGATATATATATATATATATATATATATATATATATATATCCACTTATTCAGGAGAAAAACGAGTGCGGTAATAATTAATGTATAATAGTGGTAAGTTATAATTAATATAGTTGTATTGAATGGGATAGTATATGAGGTTATAAATATCTCTCAACTCGTAAAATGTGATTCAATTCAATTCTGTCCTTAGTGGCATAAGTGCGAAGTATATATAAAAATTCTTACCCTTGACTTAGATTTGCAATATATATTTTAAAAATAATAAAAACATAAGGAAATCATAAATTTTAAAACATTATTTGGCTAATTTGAATTCAAAACAATAAACAAATTATCATTTTTAAGAAATTAAAAATTGAAAAAGAAAAGTTGAAATATTTTATAGAAAGTTATCTATATATTTTTATAATTATTTTCTTGGTCAAATAAAAGAAAATTTGGATTTACAATTAAGGAAAATTAGAGTTTGGAATATATTTCAATATTTATAAAAAATAATTATTTGTGAAATAAATAAATTTTATAATTTGGTTAAAGACAAGATTGAGAGGTTTTTTTTTTTTTTTAGATAATTATGAAGGTTAGATCAAGTTATAGGCTTTATTTAACCAAGTTAAGGGAGCTATAGGTTCTATTTAACCATGTTAAGGGCTCTATATAGGGTTTGGAGCTATTTGAATTTTGAATTTCAAACACTTGATCGAGCGTTTTTGAGGGCCTAAAAAACAGAGTTTTAACTCTTCTTCCACAAATTTCTTTGCAACACCATTTTGTACCCTATTAGATTCCAAGAAAAAATTATCCTTAAGTGGTAGAGTTGATCATGTTGGATTCAGGAAAGAACCCTCTATCTAATGACATATGAGTTTGACATTTTCGAATTCATATGATATTTTTAAAAAAAAAAAATTGAACATAATATGAAAAAATTCAAAAAAATACCACTATAAAAAATAAGTAAACACGTGTCTCCAAAATGCAATTGAAATATTATTTCGCCAACTTAAAAAAATAACAAAAAAAAATATAATTTTACATAAAATAAATAATTTTTAATATAAAAAACTTAGTTATCTCATCATCCTCATATATATATATATATATATATATATATATATATATAAGATGCTCACCCTTGGTAACACATAATTTAAAATAAAGGTATAATTATTTTTCCTTAATACCCCTTAATCGAAGGTCAATTACTTGTTTAACAAAATTTGCATTAAATTGTGGCTACTTACAGTTTTACATACATAATATACATGCATGTCTATATAGTTTAGCCATGGCCCGTGACAACCTGGCATTCTGTGATTTGCATTACCATTTATTATGGGTATGTGTACATTCTCAAATCTAAGATAAGAAAGGGAAATCATCTGGAATTATATTTGAAATAGTAACTAATATTTGATGTATATTTCCTACTAGAAACCCCATCTATTTTGTATTTGGGTAATGCACATTTTTTTTTTAATGTGACAACACCTTGTTAATAGGTCATTTTATCGGGCTCTGGCCCTCCCCGAAGATGGTTCAGAGATGGATTGAACGAAACTGGGCAAACAAGATCAACGGCAAAATTTCCATGAGATTCTGCAGAAGGGGATATTTCACCTTCCACTTTGAGACAAAAGAAGACAAAGACTTGATCTTCAGAAACGGACCCTATTTCATGGATACCATAGGCCTGTAGCTCAATAAATGGATGCCAGATTTCGACCCTGAACTTGATGTGCCAAATGTTGTCCCTGTTTGGGTGCGCCTCCCGCATCTCCCCCTGCATTGTTGGGGGGATGATTCAGTTAGAGCCATTGGAAACATGATTGGGAAATTCATTGACCAAAGTGAACCAAAGGATAGCATGCAAGCCTACGCCAGGATCTGTGTTGAAGTGGATTTGGGCAAAGGTCTCCCCGAAGCAATCAAAATAAAAGTCGACGAATGGATGCACATTCAACAGATTGAATATGAGCAGATCCCGTTCAAATGTAAGGTATGTCACAAATATGGACACTTTGCTAATTGTTGTTCAAAAATTATTGATGTTGAAAATCCAGAAACTGACCAGCAATGGGAAAAATCTAAGAAAAATAAAACTAACACAAACCCCAAGATCACTTCTCAAGCTGTCCCCCTGCCTAAGTCCAACCCCTTGCAGTCCTCTTCCCCCAAGATTCTGGATCCAACCAATCTGCCCTCCACCTCCTCTTCTCCCCCCAAAAATTCGCTGGACCTTTCCAATCCTTTCACATCCATCTCCCCCCCTGATGATGAGACCCCTCTTCCACCTCCTATCTTCCATCAGGACTCCCCTGATATCTCTCCTTCCATTCCTGATCTTTCAACTTCTTCCCAAGAACTTGCCACTATTAGAATCACCAGAAACTCATCTAAGGAACATGGAGCAAGTCTTAAAACTCAAAAAAATCCGGGACCTGGAAGAAGGACAATAAAGCAACAATGTGATGAAAATGCACAAAAGGACATATAGCACTGGGAACTCAGAACCCCATTGAAAATTACATATTGGGACAGAACAGTGAAGACACGGGTAAAAGGAACAGGGAGGGAAAGCAACTCTCCGAACAACCTTTATGCAATGATTAAAGTTCTCTCATGGAATAGTATGGGATTAGGGAACTCCTCCAAAATAGTAGCCCTAAGAGATCTTATAAATCAAGAGAAACCATAAATTATTATATTGCAGGAAACAAAACAGGGAGACTTAGAAATGAAGACAATAATAAGCAAAGAACGGTGTTATGATGGCACGCTGACTGAGTCAAGGGGAGCTTCTGGTGGATTAGCTACCCTTTGGGACCACAGCATATGGAAACAAAAAGGCATCACAATAAATCCGAACTGGCTCAAAGTTATCTTAGAAAACAACAGAGATCAAAAAAATATCATTGTATATAATGTATACAGTCCAAACCATTATAGGGACAAAGAGTTATGCTGGATCTACATAAAGGAATACATGAACAATGAGGAAAACAACAACATTGTAATGGGAGGAGACTTCAATCTAATCCTTCATGCAAATGAAAAAAGAGGAGGTCTCTTCAGTCATGATCCCTTTAGAAATCAGCTTGAAGACATTATGCAGGACCATGAGTTGGTGGACATAACGCCAAAGAACTGTAGGTAAACTTGGAGCAATAGAAGAATAGGCAGAGACAATATTATGGAAAGGCTCGACATAATCTTGATTGCAGTCACTCTCCTTTCTCACTATTCCACAATTACTGCTAGTGTGCTCACCTCTTCAGCCTCGCACCATTATCCCATTACTCTTACCTTTGGCGACCATCGCTCTCTTGGGGCCATTCCATTCAAATACAGCCCTCTCTGGAATGACATGCTGGAAGAAAATCAGTTGGTGCGGGGTGTGTGATGCAACATGTTGAAGGCTCACCAATCTATATATGGGAGACCAAACTAAAAAAAACAAAAATAGCTTTAAAGGAATGGGCTAAAACTCATTAAAAAGAACCCGATAAGGTCAAAAATGAAATTAAGTCCAAACTGGATGAATTTCATGACAATATTGAAATTCAAGGCCTCAACCAAGACATCCTCAACTAGGAAAAGGATCTCTATTGGCAACTCTATCGCGCCAATAGAAAAGAGGAGGAGAAATGGCGTATTAAATCAAGGAATTTATGGCTCCAAGCTGGCGACAAGAACACAACTTTTTTTCATAAGAAAACCACAGTCCGCAAAGCTAAAAACAACATCGCTTCCATCATTGATGAAGCTGGACATCTTCAAATAAACCAAGAGGCAATTAAAAGTGCTACTACAACACATTTTAAAGAGCTCCTCACTGAGAATAGAATGCCAAAAGATTACTCGGACTTGCTACAACACCTCCCAACATTAATCACCAAAGAGATAAACCAATCACTCAATAGAGAAATTGGAGAAGAAGAGGTCCAAAACGCAATATGGACTCTGCATCCGGATAAAGCCTTGGTACTAGATGGTTTTTCGATTTCCTTCTATAGAACCTACTGGGATCTTATAAAACAATATCTGATGAAAATGATACAGTGGGCACATCAGAAAAAGAAAATTGGAGGGTAAACCAACTCTACATTTCTTTCCCTCATTCCAAAAGAAAATCGCCCTTCCTCCTTTTCTAGATTTAGGCCCATCTCCCTTTGTAACTCCTCCTACAAGCTCCTCACAAAAATCCTGGCCACTCGTCTTAAGCCCCATCTTCACAACCTCATCTCGAAAAATCAAGGAGGGTTTATATCCCAAAGACAAATCACTGACTCTATCCTCCTTGTTCAAGAAGCCATCCATTCCAGCATATCGCGCAACGAAAAAGGCTTTACTCTTAAGCTTGATCTTGCCAATGCATTTGATAGGGTCAGGCACTCTTTTCTCCTTGCTGTGCTTCAAAAAATGGGTTTTGATCAAAATTTCCTTGCCTTAATCAAATCCTGTATCTTTGGACCCTGGATATCTCCTCTTATCAATGGTAGACCAACTCCTTATTTCCAATCCACTAGAGGATTACGGCAGGGGTGCCCTCTCTCCCCCTACCTCTTCATTCTTATGGCGGAATCCTTTAGCAGAGATTTGGATCATATGAGATGGGTGGGTCTCACTACCGGCATCAAATATTGCAATGGAGTTAAAAATATGAATCATTCCCAATTCGTAGATGATACTCTGCTAATGGGAGGAGCATCCAACATTATCGCTCAACGATTCAAAAATATCTTGGACAAATTCATGCTCTACTCTGGCGGCCTGATCAACAATCATAAAAGTTGTGTTTATGGATAGAATGCATCCAATCAAACCTTGCACAGTATTGCTAATATCCTTGGTGTTCCTTGCAAACTAAAATGGGATCATTTCACTTATTTAGGCATGCTCGTAAGTATCAGCTCTTTGAAGGCTAATGTCTGGAATGTTACAATTGATAAAATGAAGAGGAAAGTTAATCAATGGGGATCATCATGGCTCAACCCCGTAGGTCGTCTCATCCTTCTCAAATCTGGGCTCTCCTCCCTTCCTCTCTATCACTTTACTGTCCTTCAAGCTCTAGCTGGCATTCATATCAAAATAGAAGCTATCATCAGGAATTTCCTATGGCAAGGAGGAAAGAATGATAAAAGGAAATACAATCTCGTCAATTGGAGGCAAATAATTCAAGATCAGGAGCATGGAGGTATTGGTGTTTGCTCACCCAAACTCCTGAATAGATCCTTTGGCAAGAATATCGTTTGGCGTCTTATTAATGGGGGCCAGGCTTGGTGGAAAAAAGTCCTGGAAGTAAAGTATATAAACTCCACAAGGCAGCAACTCCTTTATCACGATATTCCCAATAGGTCTTGCTCTAAAATCTGGTCCTTATGAAAAAAATCCATCCCCTTCCTTGCTCAAAACCTATCCAAAGTTCCCATGGGAGGCCACACCATCAACGTAGGAACTAACTGGATTATGGGACAAATTCCCATTATGGATAGGCCTGGTGCGCAGCGCATTCTCCTCTTCTTCAACAACATGAGCCTTAACCTCCTGAGCCATTTCTCCAAATGGGACACTCAAACCCAAATATGGACTGGATGGAACTTCCCTAAAGTCCCTTCTCACCTTGAATATGACCTTAAAAATTTCCAAATCTACCTTCATGGCACTGCACCTATTAAAAAAGGTAGCATTGATGGTTTTCGTTGGGACCCCTCTGGTACCGCTTTTACCATTAAATCAACCTATCAGCATCTCTGTAGAGAACACTATCCAATGCCAATATGGCCATTATGGAAGACTGTCTGGAAGTCAGAAGCTATTCCAAAGATCAAATTTTTTATTTGGCTTCTCCTAAAAAACAAAATTTTAACCTCAGAAAATCTCAAAAAAAGAGGTGTTCTAGGACCATCTATATGTCCAAACTGTCAAAATGAAGAAGAGACGATCCCCCATCTCTTCATCTGGTGCCTCTTCGCGTCTCGTTGCTGGACTGAGATCACCTCCTTTTTTCAACCCTGCTGGATACAATATCGCACGGTTGCTGAGGTTCTTAAATCTTGGAAAAATAGCTTTCCATGGCAGAGAAAGAAGAATAAAATCTCGCAGCGGGTATGGGATACCCTTCCTTATGTAGTGCTATGGAATATTTGGCTATCCAGGAATAATAAAATCTTCAGAGACAAAGAGCCATCCTTTAGGAAAGTGTGCAGTAAGTCTTGGAGCCTCACCCTTGAAGCAATCTTCGCAAAGGAAACTACAGGATTGAGCTCAATGAACTTTGTGCGGAGGAAAAGATGTTCCTTGGAGATTTACTGAACATAAACAATCATATAAATCACTCTACAAAAAAACACCATAGATCTGAAGCAAGCTGGAAAATCCGATTTAAAGAGAATGACCTTGTTGAATGGATAAAGAGCAGTTTCAGACCCTCTCTTTTCTTTGACGAGGCTTCAAAATCCAACCCGGGTATAGTAAGAGCGGGTGGTATCATAAGAAGTGAAAATGGAAGCACTCTTACCACTTTTGAATGGGGACTTGGCACCCTATCAAACAATAGAGCAGAGGCTTTAGCACTTTTCCAAGGTTTACATCAACTGAAAAAGCTCAAAATAAAAAATGCCATGGTTTTTGGAGACTCAGCTATCATCATAAATCTAATGGTCCACGATTGTTCTGTTGCTAACATAGATATTCAACAAATCATCAGCAGATGTCGTAATCTTTTGCAAGATATGAAAGAGTTATCCTTCTTCCACGTCCTCTGAAATCATAATAAAGAAGTAGATCTTTATGCAAACAGAGCCTGCACTCGTATTCCTGGACAACTGATGTGCAATGATGTCTTAGATCTTATCCCCTGCCATAATTATGAATCTGATATCCCTCAGATTTTATTTGATCCTCCTCTCTTGTCTATCAGAATTCATGTGCATCCTTGGTACCTTTATTCCCTCCTCCCCCGTGACCCCTTCTCCTTGGTTATACCCCTGTGATGCTCTCCGCTCTCTGTGCTCTTCTATTTATTTCTTCATTTTTCCTTCTTTGGTTCATCCCCCTCTCTTCTCCCTGTGTTCTGCTTTCTTATTTCCTCAGCAGAGCTTTGCGCATTCGGTGTATTTTCCCGTTGAATTGTTAAAGCATAGGCGCCTTCTTTGCGCGGTTTTGCCTTCTCTACCCTCCTCAGCAATTTCTGGTGGCATTTTCTTCAGCCTCTTTGTGCATCTCGGTGCAAGTTCTTGGCTTACTTACAGATTCTCTACTTTCATCAATATCATGTTTCGTAGTGAAAACTGTCTCCACTGTGCGGATCTATAGTCGGAGCTTGAGAAAATCAGATCCCATCAAAATATCCTCGACACAAAGCTAAAAATGAGGTTAAAATCTTGGATGAAAAGCATGAAGTATATGTAAAGGTATTTCTTGCAAGGATCTCCTCTCTCCAATCTCAATTCGACAATCTCTCAAACCAATGCGCACACGCTAAAGAATCAGTGAAAATTTTGAAATACATGCTTGAGAAGCTCTCAGCTTCTAGTTCCAACTCCAACAACTTAAGGAATGCAGGAAATAATGAAAACCCCGAGGATTCCACAGCATGCCACATCAGCCACATCAATATCGACTAACCTACTCCCATTTTTAGCATGTCTTTCAAATATGTTATGCTTCTTTTCCAGTTTGTCCAGATATATGCACCTTCAGTATTTCAGTTCTATTCGAATATTAGAGTCAAAGGAAATGTAATTTTTAGCTGCAGTCGTTTCCTCTACTTCTCCACAAGCAATTTAGCATGTAATCATGGAGTCTCAGCTCCTCTTTCTTTTTGGAATACAAAATAGCAACTGATTGTGTCAAAAAAAAAAAATGCCTAAATATAATATTACACATAAATAAGTAATTGGGTCCGCATTTCTTATACAAGGTTCGGACGTATATTCCACCTTATCGCCATGGAAAATTTTAGGGGCTAATATTCGCAGGTGGGCTAATTTTCCATGGTTTTGCCCAAAAAAAGATTCGTCAATTTCCATTTTTTTGTAAAAATGATTCGCCCAAATTTTACAATATAAAATTATTTTACCTTAAAAATAGCCAACATTATATAGAGAATATATATAAAATCATTATCAATTTATATAATTTTACAAACTTATCATTAAAATTTTATAGTTCACATATTAGGGACTAGTGAAATTCGCCAACATTTTAAACTTCAAGATAATTTTCCATCCTTAAAATTATCCATGTTATCGCTTAGATTATTTTGTTATACCTGACCCTTTTAGAATTTTCTAGAGGCTACTGTGACGCATCCCATGCATCCCATTGGTTTAGTGGTTGATTGCATCTCTTCCATCTGTAACGATCTCCACCATCAAAATATTAGGGTTGAGATCATATGGCCCTAGTGGAAAGAGGAGTTACAATGGTAACTACCTCTTTCACCCTTCGACTTTGCCTCACGCCAGTTGCATCTTTTCCTTTGGAGGAAATTTTCTCTGCAACCAATTATTCTTCCATAATTTTCAGTTGTGTGTCCCACTTTGGTAAGTTTCTCCATCTTAGTATAGACACAGGTAGTTTGAGATTAACTATTTTTCTTGCCAGAGTATTACTTGTAGCCTGGGATGGACTTTGACGGGCATTTTGCTCATCATAAGGCATTTTACTTGTTTTTGACGTGTAAATTTTTTTAATGAATATTTTTTGGAAGTGCTTAGAACTATAAAAACTGTATTAATGATGGGTTATATATTTCTGAAAACATTACTAGTATCTATTTTTATTCAGGAAAGCCAAGGAAATTTCCAATTTAAATTTATATAGTGTTTGGGCAAGATTCAGTCTCAACTAGGCAAGCTCACTATTTTATTTCTAAATTTTATAAAAAACCCACCAGTTTATTTCTAAATTCTATAAAAATTTCATCATTTATAGCCATTTTATTCTATTTCTTCTTGGGAATTGTTTCATGGAATTCTGACTTTCTATTTCAGTTGCCAAAAAAAAATCTTCAAAATTGGAATTATGCCTAGTGCCAACTAAGAGCGAGCGATGATATGCATGAAAACATATAAGGGAGAGGAAAGAGAACAAGATCCCTCATATAGAGAACTAGAATCAAATCTTTCATAGTTTATAGATAAAGACCCGGAACCACCAATCGCTGTGGGAGAGGCAATTGACCAAGTGAAAGCAGCACCAATAACATAGGTAGAGACAGTTCCAAGGTCGCTACAGTCTCATAACCAGGAATTTCACTGCTCATAGCCTATAGCCGATAGTCAATTATAGCCAACTAAAGGTGACCCTCATATAGAGGATATCGAGGAGACATATCTAGGTAAGAGAGAGCTAAATATCAATTGATAGTGTTATCACCAAAATAAGACCCTGATAGGCTGCTCATCAGACTACTTCAGTGTAACTATTTCAAACCAATATTTTAGTTGAGGCTTAGCCTCCTCAGCCTGAGAGGGCTCTCTCAAGGGTTAATGATTTTGTATAAAGATAGATGGCTAACTCTATGGTTTGTGGTTTTGTATGTTTGTAGGTTGAAAGATGAAGACAAGCTACCATTGGGCTATGGAGTTAGTGATAGGGATAAGATAACAAAATAGCTCTTCTTATAAAACCGAGGCTTGTATATACTTCAATGAAAGGGTGACACATTCAGGAAAGTCTCAATATCTTAAGGTTCGAAGGAAATCAGAGCATGTGTGCATGAATTCTGAATCATGATACATCAAGATATTGAAAGGAAAGTATTTAACAGAGATTTATCCAAGCTTAACACTTAAAGGAAGTCAGAGCATGAATGACCATGAATTCTGAGTAATAAGTATCAAACATTGAATAAAACCATCTACAGATAGGACCTAAGAACTCAATTCACCATAAATTAACACTTAAAGGAAGTCAAAGGATGTTCCCATGAATTTTGAGTAATAAGCATCAAAACTATGGAAGTAAAACACATGATAAAAGATAAATTTCACTGAAGTACACTTAGAATCTCAGCTTCAGAAAAGTTAAACTGCTTCTGTATATATCAGCTCCTCCAAAGTATTTACAAAAGTAGCCAGTTCTGATAACATTTTCCAACCCTATGCAATTCGAATTCTTGTCTCTTATAGAGTCATCATTAAATTCTTGGATTCTCTCCAAACACTTGAGAAAAATTCAAATTTGCTAGCTTGACACCTATCAATTGCTAAAACAAACTTTTAATTACATCTGACAGTTAAACTGTCAATTCTAGAGTCCTAATACAACTAGGATTAAAACTCTTTATTATAACTTAACAACCTTATCTAAACATTAAATCTTCTATCTAACATCTACTCCTCCTAATATTCGACCTTGATGATGTCCATAACCTTGTTGTTACAATCTGTTAACTTGTCCCTTATCTGTCTTGAAAAGTGGGAACATGTTTCCTGCAATATAGCTTTTAACCCTCATTTATGCTCCCTGGATCTTTGGCTGACAAAAATGAACCTTTTAAGACAAGTGAAATGTGTTATCACTTTCACATAACCATATCCATCCACTTGTGCATAATTGAGTCCATGAAAGGGTGTGCAGAGAAATTATTTGTCTGTGCTACGAAAATATCAACTGTTTTCGTAGCACAGTAACTATGCATTTGTAACACATCTCTTAACTTCAAATTTCCTTTGCTTTAACACTTGGAACCTCATTGGTGACTGATTTCCATCTTCTAACAGCATCAAAACTTCAAAAACCTGGTGTTTACCTCTTGGAACCTTATTAAAAAGTTTAAAACTGCACTTATAGCAGTTTCGTAGCGTGCTATGAAACTGCTGTGTATGTCACTTACATCAGTTTCATAGTGCGCTACGAAACTGCTGTGTATCTCCATAATACATAGTTTCTTCATCATATTTTAAACCTTAAAAATATTTACATTCCTTCAATGCTGAGCTTGATGCTAATGGACCTTGAAATCAATATAAGTCAAGCTTTATCATATCTTCAAACAGTCATGTCTTTCCCAAAACAAAATTATGTTAAGGGTTTATCACTTACTATCTTATTTCTTGTTGTAGTAGACCTTCTTTAGATTTTTCCAATTGGATTTCGAGATCTTCAATGTGCCTCTTTTGTGATTTCTTTTTTCCTTTGTCATCTTTCACCCGGAATTCCTGTGGCTTCAGAAAACCTGTAATACACTGGCTCGCTTGATTTCAGGAAAACTGACTCGCTTGATTAAGGGTTCAGCCTCGCTTGATAATCAATTCAAGCTTTTCTTTATGCTTACCATAAGCCTCTTATTCGAAGAAAAACATGCAGCAAGTGTTTTGCATGAGACAATATAACCAAGGACAACCATCCCCTTTCAAAATTTAAAATGACATGATGATAAATGACCCCTAATGAATCTCATGATGATTGTGAATGGTTGCATGTGGGAGAAAATATTCGTGGACTGACACCTACTCATGAAAATTTAACGAAATTTGATGGATTTGACCAGCGTTTTCGTAGCTCAAAAGCAGTTTTTTACACTGTCTGCGCTATGAAAACGTGGTTTCGTGGCTTATTTGAAAAAAATTTCAAATTGACTAAACACATGATTTCCGAAACATGAAATGGGACCTTTGAAATGTGAAACAAAGTTGTTGGACCTTATTTTATGATGGAGATGAAACTCTAACCTTATGACTTAGACTCTAAAAACATAAAAATGACTTAACCCCTATTCTAAGACCATGACTTAGGAACAAATACAAACTGTCCAAGTTTGAAATTTTTTATAGTGATAACAGATAGATCAAGAAGGTATCAATCGATATACCGTAGCGAGTTCGATATCAGGTCTCCGGTCGATGAAGGCAGGCAGAAATATTGATAGAAGCAAAAATCCGCTCGACAATCTAAAATAATTAAGTGGAGAAGCCGGGAGGGAAGGGAATCTCATAAAGGCAAATTTTAAGAAGAATGCGGTGAAATTGGAGAGACTACGTTTATTTTGATATTTCCAAGGAAATTACAAAACCTATTTAATATTTAATTATTCTAAATTTAATATTTAGTTATTATGGATGGGTGAAATGATTCGAAATCATTTTTGTTATGGATTGTTGAAATTATTTCAAATAATTCTTTTGTAGAGTGTATGATTGATAAAGATTTGTATTTCATCTATTCTTATATGAATTATTTTCCATTTATTATTTGGTTTTTCAACCTTATCATTAAACATAAACTAGAAATTGCACCATATGTTGCAAAGGAAACACTGTAAAGCAGTAACATAGGAAATAATAGTATAGAGGAAAAAATATGTGATATGTTATCTGATTTAACTGAATATTTAACTTATAAATATGAATTATTTTTTTTAATAGAAATTATAGGTTTGGAGAATTGTTTGGATAAAAAAATTGTTTTTTTTATAACCTATTGAGGCTCTTCCTTTCATAGAGTAGTGTCCTACCGAGGCTCCATGGCAGACATTTTTCTAGCACATATTTATGGAATGTTAAGGATGAAATTTGAAGTAATTAAAGCAGTAATTCCTTGGGTTAAGATAGGGGACATAATTACCATCTATTTTCAAATACCTCCCTTTTAAGGTGGTTATAGATCATGTTGGGGCTAAAATTGTAAGGCCTTGTGGTTCACAACCTTCTTAAGGTTTACAAAGAGTTTGTTTAGATTGGTACACTTGGTAGATGTATTAACAAAGTGTCACTCAAGCTCATTCTAATATTATAAGATAGAGGACAATACAAAAAAGGTTTATTAGAGGTCATTACAATTTGGATAATATTATTATAGTTTGGAAAGGCATGGATGGGCTAGGTGCTAGGGTATTTAAATAAATATTTGATGTTTTTATTAAAAATAACACTATTAGTAAGTCATTACTGGTGATCTGATTTTCTTTAAATAATAATTTGGTAGGAATATAACCACTATAAGTAAGACATTAAGGGTAATCTGTTTTTCTTTGAATAATAATGAAAAAAGTCAATTTAAGTTGGGATATAACAACCTATAACAACCAGTAATAATTGTCCCCACTATCCTTTAAACAATTAAATTATAAATTTATCCATCACTTTCTTCATTTCTGAGATTAATACATTTGACATGATTCAACTTCATTGGGAAATGAGCGCAGATTCAGAGGCTTTTACCTTCGTTTTCAAGCTGGAATTCTAAATCCTTGGACTTGAGGAAGAGGTGGTAGTCGGGACGATAGAACGATGGAAACGTCACACCCATAAACAAAGAAATAAAGTTAACGACGACTCTTCTGGAAATTTGGAAGACTCGTTGATGAATGTACAGATCACGATAGTAGAGACACCATTCTTTTCAAACCAGTTACGCATCCCCTAAGGGTGGCCATCCAGGCAATGCATCGTTCATTCATTTTTTGTGACTATTGAAAATCTATAAGGTACTCGAAAATTTGTAAGGTAGTCACTAGTGGTATCATATAGCAACACAATTAGTCGGAGCGAAAGAGAGCTCGTTCCGGCCGACATCATAAATGATATGGAAATTTTGTTGCTGAAAATTTCTGAATACCGAAAATGGCCAAGGCCAAATATCTTCGAACGCAAGGCAGACTAAGCCATCAGTGCCTTGTTGTTTTCTTATAAAGGAATTCTCTGGTGGCAGAACATAGTCCGCGCCTCGTTTAAAGTGCAAAGTAATATTTGGAAATACGAGACCAGGAATAAAATAGTAATAGAGCTCGGAAGCAGATGCATTAAATGGCTGTGTTGTAATGATTGAGCGGACGACATCCCGGACAGTGTCCTGCTTCCACCAAATAACTTAAAGTAGTTCCAGAATCAATGATAAGGCCTCCGCTTCCATCGGGTAGAAGATCGAATGTACCCTCGAGAATAGGGACTGGCTCCCCTACCACACTCAATCCTTCGAGGCCCAGATAGTATTGAGTTGGAAACATAGTGTTTTTAGCATGGCTTTGAAGGAGAGGGGTGCCACTATAAGCAGCTCCCAAGGTCGGAGCCTTACCTAAGAATAATGGGCTGACTTGTGAGGCATTATATATTGATCCTAAACAATAGGAGAAGATGGAGGATCCAATCTGTGAAACCAGAGAGAGTGGCCCTCTTTCAAGACCGACTATACCGGTCGAGTTTTGAAAATAACCTGTTTGCTCATGAGCGTAGCCAAAAGTAAGGCGCAGAAAGAACGTTGGTGTTGTGGAACCTGTTGTCGCAAGACTAAACGTCTCTTCAGCTAAGACTCCAAAAGTATTACCAGCTCTGTAACTGAAATTGTAGGAGCAGTTTTCCTGAAAATCACAGTCAGCAGAATCGTGAAAGGCTGAACAAATATTGGTATGGCAGAAAACATTGTCATAGGACGATGATTGGAAGGGCTCATACATTGGATCATTCCCGCCCTTATTCACAGGTCATAGATCTACCACATACATGTTTTATAGAATGAACCTCAATTAGTCCTTGGTTTCCAAGACCTCAACTCCCTGCATCTCCCACCTTGCTACAAACAATCGGTTTCCTCCTGTAGACAACGAGGTAATTTGATGGCCTCTCCTGCTGTGCTCAATAAAATTCTTTCTGAATTTTTTCTCCTCCACCTCTGCCGATGACTTCAATATTGCACGAACCTCCGACCAAACCTCTAGATCCTCTCCCCTATTGTAGAAAACCTATCTGCCATAACTCAAGATCTTGGCATCAGGGTTTGTCTCTGTGAAAGGAATCCACGGATTTCGCGACTATGACAATCGCCTGAGGTCAGCCATTGCAAGGTTTCCTCTTATAACATTCACCCTGACGAGACTGCCAAAATCCTCGCTCATCACCACATCTGCGAAGGATAAAGATACCAACATAATGCTCTAAAAAAAGCCATGCCATGAATAACGACATAAATCACAGTGAGACAAATTAGCAGACCATACCATACTGCAGTAAAATAGGGAGGCCTCAGACGTGCATTCCTGACTATAAAAAGGGTTTCCAAGACTAGTGCCAATCCACATAGACTCCTTGAATTCAACGGGCTGTGTCCCATGTACTTCAAGAATTAACCCAGTTTTCAACCTGAAACGGGCTCAAAGTTGCGTCATATGGTCGTGGAAGACTCCATAGAATGCCATCGACTTCCAAGATTCGAACTAGCTGAACTGGCCACTGACCAGGTGGTTTCCGGCCACATTGTCAATGCAGATCTATGCTTGTGTCAAATTTTCATCTGGTCTATTGGTTTATTTCCCATTTTCTGTAGATATTGTAGAAGTTCACTATTTTAAACACTGTTTTCTTATGTAACTGATTAATAATAATAGTATTTAATCTCAATGTAGAGAATGTTTCAATAGTCTAATATTAAAATCAATGATACATAATGGTACATTGGCAGTTAAGAAAGTTGTTTTCAAATAAAGATGCTTTATAGCATAAATATTTAATAAAAAAATATTTAATAAAACAGATATGATGCACTTAATAGATGGAATGAATCTAAATTAATTGCAAATTTCTAAATATTTTAGAAAATTGATTTATAATGCTTAAATAACTAGAATGAATCTAAATTAATTGCAAATCTCTAAATATTTTAAAAAATTAATTTATAATGCTTAAATATCTAAATTTATATAATTTTAATTATATTTTAAAATCTATTTAAATATTTAAATATTCTGAAAATCTAATAAAAGAAGAATCATACAACCAACATTCCAAAATCATCTGCAATTGAGTAAACAAACCTAAAGTAATATAATGCAATTGAGTAAACAAACCTTATCCATCTTTCAACAAAAGTAATATAAATAGCCATAGCCATCCTTGCGCTCATTCCATACTTATGAGCCATCCGTTCATTCCATAATTTCATACTTAACATTCCATAATTCCATACTTAAGATATTCCATGTTTAAGAGCCATCTGCTCATTCCATACTTAACATTCTAGAATTCCATACTTAAGATCCATCCGCCATAGAATGAATCTAAATTAATTGCAAATCTCTAAATATTGTAAAAGTTGATTTATAATGGTTAAATAAATGAATTTATAAAATTTCAATTATATTTTAAAATCTATTTAAATACTTAAAAGTCATCCGCCATAGAATGAATCTAAATTAATTGCAAATTTCTAAATATTTTAAAAATCTCTAAATATAACATTTTAAAAATTTCTAAATATTTTAAAATGTCCCCCATAGAATGAAACTAAATTAATTGTAAATCTCTACGTATTTTAAAAATCTCTAAATATTTTAAAAAGTTCATTTCAGCTTATTTCATAATTAAGAGCTCATTCCATAGAATGAAACTAAATTAATTGTAAATCTCTACGTATTTTAAAAATATCTAAATATTTTAAAAAGTTGATTTCAGCTTATTTCATAATTAAGAGCTCATTCCATACTTAAGAGCCATCCGCCATAGAATGAATCTAAATTAATTGCAAATCTCTAACTCTAAATATAATATTTTAAAAATTTCTAAATATTTTAAAAAGTCCACCATAGAATGAATTTATAAAATTTCAATTATATTTTAAAATCTATTTAAATACTTAAGAGTCATCTTCTATAGAATGAATCTAAATTAATTTCAAATCTGTAAATATTTTAAAAATCTCTAAATATAATATTTTAAAAATTTCTAAATATTCTAAAAAGTCCGCCATAGAATGAATCTAAAGTAATTGCAAATCTCTACATATTTTAAAAATCTCTAAATATTTTAAAAAGTTGATTTTAGCTCATTCCATACTTAAGAGCCATCAGCCATAGAATGAATCTAAATTAATTGCAAATCTCTAACTCTAAATATAATATTTTAAAAATTTCTAAATATTTTAAAAAGTCCACCATAGAATGAATCTAAATTAATTGCAAATCTCTACATATTTTAAAAATCTCTAAATATCTTAGAAATTTGATTTCCGCTCATTCCATACTTACATTCCATACTTAAGAGCCATGCTCATTCCATACTTGAGCCATCCACCATAGAATGAATCTAAATTAATTGCAAATCTCTAACTCTAAATATAATATTTTAAAAATTTCTAAATATTTTAAAAAGTCCATAGAATGAATCTAAATTAATTGCAAATCTATACATATTTTAAAATTCTCTAAATATTTTAGAAAGTTGATTTCCTCTCATTCCATCCTTAACAGCTCATTCCATACTTAAGAACCATCCGCCATAGAATGAATCTAAATTAATTGCAAATCTTTAACTTTAAATATAATATTTTAAAAATTTCTAAATATTTTAAAATGTCCAGCATAAAATGAATCTAAATTAATTGCAAATCTCTACCTATTTTAAAAATCTCTAAATATTTTAGAACGCTGATTTCTAAATTAATTGCAAATCTCTAACTCTAAATATAATATTTTAAAAATTCCTGAATATTTTAAAAAGTCCGCCATAGAATGAATCTAAATTAATTGCAAATCTCTACATATTTTAAAAATCTCTAAATATTTTAGAAAGTTCCATACTTAAGAGCCATCCACCATAGAATGAATCTAAATTAATTGCAAATCTCTAACTCTAAATATAATATTTTAAAAAGTCCACCGTAGAATGAATTTAAATTAATTGCAAATCTCTACATATTTTAAAAATCTCTAAATATTTTAGAAAGAATGGATCTAAATTAATTGCAAATCTCTACATATTTTAAAAATCTCTAAATATTTTAGAAAGAATGAATCTAAATTAATTGCAAATCTCTACATATTTTAAAAATATCTAAATATTTTAGAAAGTTGATTTCCGCTCATTCCATACTTAAGAGCCATGCCATAGAATGAATCTAAATTAATTGCAAATCTCTAAATATTTAAAAAAATTGATTTATAATGCTAATTTATAAAATTTCAATTATATTTTAAAATCTATTTAAATATTTAAATATTCTGAAAATCTAATAAAAGAAAAATCATACACCTAACATTCCAAAATCCTCTGCAATTGAGTAAACAAACCTTATTCATCTTTCAACAAAAGTAATATAAATAGTCATCCTTCCGCTCATTCCATACTTAGCTACCCCTCATAGAATGAATCTAAATTAATTGCAAATCTCTAAATATTTTAAAATTTTGATTTATAATACTTAAATAACTGAATTTATAAAATTTCAATTATATTTTAAAATCTATTTAAATATTTAAATATTTTAAAAATCTAATAATAAAAAAAATCATACAGCTAACATTTCAAAATCATCTGTAATTAAGTAAACAAACCTTATCCATCTTTCAACAAAAGTAATATAAATAGTCATCCTTCTGCTCATTCCATACTTAAGAGCCATCAGCCATCCTTATTCTTTCCTCCTTCTAGAAGCATTCACTTCCTCCTCCTCAATGGGTAACCCATTCTCTGGCCTTTTGTGTAAGCGTGGTTGTTGTTTTGATGCCCCAATGCCCTCACATGGGCACTGCAACAACCCTAAAACACCAGAATTATCACAATGTCTCGGTTGAAAGCTTCAAATGGAAAGAGCCAGCGGGAGTTGCCAATTGCTCAGCTTCACTTGCAAGTCAGCGGTTTGTTCTTTAATTTTTTTCTTCTCAAAGTATTTAGATAATTTTTTTATCAATATTTGTATGATTAATTTGTTTCTTGATGATGAATTATACAAGTTGGTTCAATTGTTGAAGAGCAACATCCGTACACCAGCTCACGGCCAATGATTTGACATGGATACAAGCCAAGCCTTGTTCACACTGTTATTCGCAGCAAGGTCCCATATTCGATTCCAGTAAGTCATGTTATTATAGACACTTACCCTGTAATTCGTTTACCTGTACAGAAATGAGCAAATCAGGAGGTGTTGAATCCCCTGCGGTAATGGGGACCATATTTATAGAGTCAGGTACGCGGATGGAGCAATGACTGTGGGAAATTTCAGCCAGGAAACCTTCGCTCTGGGTTTTGATTCTTTCCCAAGCTTCGCCCTCAGATTGGGGCATTCCAATACAGGCCCCTTTAACGGCACGTCCGGGACTTTAAGATTAGGGCAGACTCCACTTGCTTTTCCTTCTCAGACAAAAAGCAAATATGGCGGCCAATTCTCATACTGCCTTCCAGGATTGCTAGCTGCCTCATCAGCGAGCTCGTTCAGCGTCGGTCTGAGTTCGATTCCTACCAATTCCTCTTTCACCCCTCTCATCGCAAATTTAGAGTATCCAAACTTCTATTTCGTGGGATTTAACGGCATAGGCATCAGAAGCAGAGGCTCACGGTTTTGCATGCTTCTCTTGGAAACTTAAGCACAAATGTAGACTCCGGAACCGTCATAACTCAGCTTGCCCCAGTCGCATACGATGCCCTGAAAAATACCTTCCTGTGTCAAGCTTGGAATCTTTCGATCGCGGCCCCGGACACGGCCCTGGACACCTGCTTCAACCTCTCTAACTCCACCGGCCAAGTCACCCTTCCCACCATAACTTTGCACTTCGCCAACAATGCGGAGTTGAATGTGAGCGGCAAGGGGATTTTGTTTTCCTTTAATGATGACAGATCTCAGACGTGCCTCGCATTCGGACCTGTAGTGGCAGATGAGCCCGGATTTAACATTATTGGGAACTTCCAACCGCAGGAAATGTAGGTTTCTTTTGACCTTGCAGCCAGGGGACTTGGCTTCGCTTGGGTCGTTGCCGCCATGGCCGTGGAAGACTCCATAGAAAGCCATAGGCTTCCAAGATTCGAACTGGCTACCGCCCAGGGGTTTCCGGCCACATTGTCAATGCAGATCTGTGCCTGTGTCAAATTTTCATCTGGTCTATTTTCCATTTTAGAAGTTCATTATTTTTAAAACTGTTTTCTTATATAACTGATTAATAATAACCGTATTTAATCTAAAAGGTAGAGAATGTTTCAATAGTCTAACATTAAAATCAATGATATATAATGATACACCTAGCAGTTAGGAAATTTGTTTTCAAATAAAAACTCTTTCCAGTGCAATAAAATAAAATAATGCAAATATTTATTTGGAGATTAGGTCTTGGGAGAGATTTTTTTCATTTTCAAGTTGGTATTATTTTAGTTTCTTTGTTTCAACTCTGATTTGTTATATGTTTAAATTTAAAATTTAAAAATGAAACAGAAATGCAATTTTTATGGTATATTCTGGTAAGATTTTTTTTTTTTTTTTTATAGTTTTTTTTTTTAATAGCTTGCAATATTCTTTAAAAGCACATTAGACAAGCTAATTAAATAATAGAATAAATTTTATTAAATATAACTAGCAATAATTTTTGAAAAGAGAACAAGTTTTATTAAATATACACAACAATAATCTTTAAATAGTTAAGATGGCTAGAGAAGTTTAGGAAAAGAATAGATGTGTCATACTAAAAGATATTTAGAAAATACTTAAATTTCATTTTAACCAACAACATGTTTATCTTGGCATGGTCTATTAATGTGTTGTTCCATGTCATTTAGGTTTATTAAGATTTTTGTTATCTTATTATTATTTTAATTTATTGAAAAAATTGTGTCTTGATTAAAATTTGATGGGTTTATTAAGTTTTTTGGTGCCTTATTATTAAAATTTTGGCTAAGATTTGATAAGTTGAACTTGATCATATAATTTTTTTTAACTTAAATGTAAAATATACACTTGGCTATATCATTAATCAAGCCCGATGTCCAATGCCATTCAAAGCCATATTCAAGTAGGTGTTGCTACTTGTTAGGTAGAAATCTATTTATGTTTTGATTTTTCACTTTTCATAATCCTTTACTCATAATTATTATTTTTGTTTTAAAAAATTTCTTCCTCATAATTATTATTATTTTTTTAAGAACTTTAAAATATTGATTAGAATTCTTTAGTGAAATTTAAATTGATTTTTTATATTATTTATAATTAACCATAATTATTATTAATTATACTTTAAATCAAATTGAGAAAGAGATAAAGATGGTTTTGTCATTATGTTAGGAAATTATTATCAAGAACCATCCATACATCATTGTGTTCAAGATAATCATCAACAACCCCACCCATATTCACAACTAACACCTTCAAGAATTTTGATTTTGCATTCAAAATGTGAATGAGGCCCTCCAAATTTAATCAACATAGTGAACGAAATCTAAACTGTATGTATTGGAGTATATATCAACAATTAATTATGACTTTTCCATGCTTGTTTCAATATCACTTTAATCCCTATGTTATTGTTATAGGTCACACATTTTTCACAAAAAACTTGGGAAACATAGAACAAAATACACAAAATATGTCAATGTAATAGAGTAGCATTAGATTGAAAACTTTATAATATATTGGAAAACAAATTTATTTATTGTAATAAATCATTTTCAAACCAGAACTTAAGATTTAATAAGTCATGTGTTAAATTCATTTTGTTTTTTTTTTTATGTGAAAAATTTTAACATAGTTATTTTGTTTTTTTAATAATAAATATTGTAAAAAATTTTAATATAATTATGTTAATTAAAGGTAAATTTTTAATCAAATATTTATTGGTGAAGGGATAATTTATTAAAAGAACTTCAAAATTTTAAACATAACGTTTTTTGAAAAAAGACATAATAATAATAATAATAATAATAATAATTAAAAAAAAATATATATATATATATATATATATATATATATATATATATATATATAACAGATAAAAAGAAATCCAAGTTCAATCCCTGTTTGTAGCCGATGTGAAGAGTAAATTCCTTGGCAGGGAGTAGTTTCCACATTATCCAGAGACAGGTAGTTTGAGATTAACTATTTTTCTTGCCAGAGTATTACTTGTAGCCGATGTGAGGAGTAAATTCCTTGCCAGGGAGTAGTTTCCACATTATCCAGTCATCTTATTTGAATATTGGTTAGCCTGGTGGTGCAAGAATAAGGTTTTAAGGTAAAACATTTAAATTCCCTTTTGCTCAACTTTTCTTCTCTAAATTAAATATATCTGATTTCCTAAAACAAAATTGTAGGTTTTTTTTCCTTGCACGTAAGACTCCATTAAAATACAGGAGAATTACAGATAGGAAAATCACATTTATTTCAAGACTTGCTTTCACAATGGGTTTTACATCCATTCTATTTATTAAGATTATATTTTGTTACTTGGTTCGAAATTTTCATCTAATTCTAATAATATAATTAATCCATAAAGATATTTAACAGCTCTTAGTTATTTATTTAGCAAGATTTCTCAATCTACTCAGTTTCCCTCAATTAATAATGTAATTAATCCATAAAAATATTTAACTGCTCTTCATTATTTACTTAGCAAGATTCCTCAATCTACTCAGTTTCCCTCGGTTCCAAGGTGTGGATATTAGTTGGTTCTATTTCCATGCTATCACAGGTATTGCCATCTAGATCTTAGAGAATTCCCTAGTTGCGTGAATTCATCAAACCCAGTTCTCAAACATCGAACCCAGTTCTCAATGCTTATTAAACTGTTTCTTACTTACCGGTTTGTAAGGTATGGGAGGTAACTGCTTCATGTCACGAGGTCTTCTTAAGGTAAATCTATAACCCTACCCTAAATTTTATTAATTTCTTACCATCGTATCAATTGTAGAGAACTCACAAGCTAACATGTTTCTTCCCACGTGAGGATTTTGCTCACTATTTAATAATTTATAGGTTACAGCTTCTTGTGACTTCTAGGTTCTGATCCTTTACAATTTCCTTTTTTTCACAGGGTTTGTCTCATTTCTGGCCCCAATACTACGCAGGGTTATAATGTGACTGATTTATAAACTTGGATGGTCCATTTATATGGCCAACATTACAACTTAGACACAATTGGATATTGTTATATTCGAGGGTTCCTTCCTCTGCTAGGCATGTATAAAACAAAAATAAGAGCATTCAATTGTATATATATATATATTTGTATTTTAATTCCCTTACGGCTTGTGGTAATTATAGATTTATTTTGTTAAGAAATAATTGGACAACATTATTCCAGCAACCATTATATTTGCATATGGCTTTGGCCATCTTCATTATTTCTTTTTTGTTTTGACTGTAACAGTAGATTTTTTATTATTTCTCAGAAAGGGAGTAAAGGCCTTACTGTACCTAAAACTTTTCAGTTTCTACAGTCATATCCTAATTAATTCTTTCTTTTCAAGTTTCATATTATTGATGTAGTTGTGACAATGTAGTAAACCAACTTTTAAGGATAACCTGCCACACCTTTCTTATACAGTTCTTATACCAGTTTTCTCATTAGATAAATTAAGTTATTATGACATGGAATCCACTTCCTACAAACCGATTATCTGTTGTTATATAAAAATATTAAAAGAGCTTTGTCGATTCTGAATGGGGCTAATCCTAGGTGTTTTTAGTTTGTATTTTACTAGACTCAAAGCTGCTCTCTTAGTTTTTGGTAACCAGCTGCCTGGTAGCTGACAGGGGTCTCAAGTGTGAGTCTTTTTGAATTATTATTAAATCTGGTATTAAATAAACAAACCCTTCAGTTGCTTAATGTCAATCAAACTAAACCTATTTTAAAGACAATATAGCACAAATAACAGATCATAACACTTGTATTTTTCTCTATCTGTTTGGACCTTCCACAAAATCCCCAGGAAAGGGAGTACTCCACCGAACCAATGAGTATTTTGTTTGCACAACAGGACTCCCCCCGAGCCAGTTTCTTCCCAAAAAATTGCATGACATTGACCTAACAAGGTATGTTCTAAGGGCATCAAGACTATACAAGCCCAACCAAAGAACTCATAGACTCTCAGGTCTATCTTAGGATTTCCACAGGCCCAAATAGCTCAAGAATACCCTAACTAGTGTAGAAACTATAACCAACGGGATTCAATCCGATCTTGTAATGTACTAAAACAACATACTGAATCCTTTCTACAATTTGCGGAAACAAAACATGATCGCACAATCACATATAAGCAAAAGAAAGAAATTATCAATCACAGAAAACAAGATGTATATGGGGAAAGCAACCACTCAAAACCCCTCTATCTCTATATTGCATATGGTCAAGATTATGAAACAATAAAACGCTATTCCTCACACTAGAGAACCTTCCTACAATCTGCTTTCTATCTCACGCTGATACTGCTTGAAACTGGCTTGTGATCTAAGCAAAATTGGTCAAGTATTTAACATTTTTCTTGCCTCTGCGTGCCTACCTTTCTTATGCATTCTTGGGCTAATTGAGCCCCTATTAATTAGTAAAATACCAATTAATGATTGCACAATCCTTCAAGGCCTTCTCGATGACCTTATGCATGACCTGTATAGTCTTCTAATAGTACCTGTATTATCAGTTAACTAATTGGTCACTACTTCTGAATTAAATCAGATTTAATTCACTCGACCTCTCACTACCTCATCTCTTAGTTAGAACAAGTTAAAATGATTTTAACTCAATTTCTTGAGTTATTTAGTTACAACTCACAAATAACTATCTCTAGAACCCCTAAAAATAGGAAATTCCTTTGCATGCATCCTCTTAGACCTCTAACTCGAATTTCCTAAGCTAACTAAGTCTTCTTGACTCAATTAACTAATACAAGTTGTCATGAAATGAAATTACAATTCTTCTGGAAATTTAAATAAGGGAAAATTAAATCAGAAGGCTCATATGGTAGCCATTTATGGGTGCCATTTTCTGGATTTCATTTTTGGATGCCAATTTCACTGTTTCTTGTTGCAAATTTCAACAACTAGCATCATCCTTCCTCACCTTCAACATTGTTCTATTTCAGGTTCTAAAGCTTAAAGCTTCAACTCCTCTCTTGGACCTCCTCCAATCATGTACCAAGTATCCAAAGTTGCCTCAGGATTTTTCCCTCTCATCCCCTTGGCTCCCTTGTCCTAACTGAGATTATTTATCTCTAGGGAGGGGAATAACTGTCTTATAGCTGTCTGGTAAATGAAACTCTCTTCTAGAACTTTTCACATGATTTTATGGTTTTCCATGGTTTATATTATTTATAAAAGTAATTTCAATTAAATAAAATTACATTTATGTTTTACCATCTTCCTAGGCCTTCATTTGGCCCACAATTTACCAATTTGTGGGAAAATAAAATATTCATGGTTTTTACTGAAGGGTGTTACATCTTCCCCCCTTGGAAGAAACGTTATCCTTGGTGTTTCTTAGCCTTCAAAATAGGCTCAAATATGCCTAGCGCATAGCCTCTTCAAATTGAAATGCTTCTACTGCTGAGATTTTTGAGTGTTGGGGTAGCATCGGATGTGCTCTAGCTCCCAAAATTTGTGGAGGAACTAGAGTACATGAGATCTTCAAGACCCAGAAAGGGATTTGAGAATTTTCATCATGTTTAAGATATATTTAATTAATTAATATTTTTAATTAAGGACCCTAAGTCTAACCTAGGAAAATTAAAAGATTAAAGTTAATTAAATTAAACATGTGATGAAAATGACTTAAGTCAGACGGATCAAGATTTATTTCAATATTAGCCGTTGATTCAAGATTAGATCACGACCGTTGGTTTCCCAACGAGAAAAGTATAAAGGAAATGCTAGGGGTCAGTTGGAGAACGCACACGGAGGCAGGGCACTGAGACTAAGCTGAAATTCTAGGACATGGTTTATTAAGAATTTCCAGAAGTGTTTCAGCTGCAACGAGTAGTAGTATTGGTGGAAGGGATGATATGATCCTAGGTCAAGAGTGCAACAAGAGGCAGAGAAGCAGAAGACTGATTAGTACAAAGGGAGCAGCAGCTACACAGCAACTGCGGAACACAGAGGCTTTAGGTGATACGCAGGCCCAGAAAGGACAGTATAGAGGCAGCAGGAGGCCAGCAAGGCTGACGCAGGGCCAACCACGGCAGCGTAGGGGCAATGTAACCCAGTTTGGGGTGACGCAGACCCTTCCTGAGCAGTGCAGGGGCTAACGCAGGCTAGCAGAGTTGACGCAGAGGGCTTCAGAGCAGCATTGGGGTTTCTGAAGACTGAAAAGGGTTAGGTTATGTAAATCTCATTTGAGGGTGTGAATCAGTCAGTTTTTCTGTCTCTGGAACAGAAGTATTGCTGCATATTGTTTATTTCTCTGTCAGGCTAACCAGTTTGGTGCCCATATTTTTTGTACTAAGAATCTACTTAATAATAAAACCCTCCAGCATCCAGAAGACTGGTTTTCCCGAACTGGTTTTTTTCGGGGACAGTTGTTTAGAAAATAATTGTGTCAATTTGTCATTATGCATGTATTATGTTTAGATTTGTATGTGTGTAGACTGTTAATATATTTAATTCAATGTTAATACTGAATACTTCAGATTAATAACTTGTCTAAGTAGGAGAAGTAAATCAAGACTTAATAGTAGGGCTTCTACATAAGTAATATTCAAAAAATTTCACATGGTATTGAAGATCTAGCCTGGATCATCAACAAAAAGACTGAAGAATCCTTGTTGCAGACGACAGCATAGAAAGCAACAACAACCACAAAAATCTAGACCAGAGAGGGTAGTGTAGAAGTAGAAGGAAGCAGAGCCACGTAGAGGCCAGAGTAACACAGTCTCCACACAGGCCCATGTACTTGTATGTAGAGGCAACATAGAAGCTATGTTAAGACTGTTTGATCACGTAGATACCAGCCAAGGTGATGTAGTCCTGAAGCTGTTAGCTGATTCAGAGTGTCGGAAGCCATGATGTAGACCTTCAGTAGTTGCTGGTGGGGTTAAAATTTTGTCAGTGCAGAATTTAACCTAAGCGAAGTTGACAAAGAGCGGGAGGAGAACAACTTCTTAGAAGATTTAGAGCCAAAGGAGTCTGAAGATCGATTAGAGGATTTAAGAGAGCTTATTTTTTATATTTGGCATATTTCCAAGAGATGAAGTCAGTTGTCAAAGGGAGAAAAGGGGGCCTATTTCACCAAGGACCCTAGATCCAAGTCTCTAGCATAGAGAGGGGGATTCGTTCTGACATATTTTCTGAGCAGATGACACCTCACGGACTACATGATCAGGATAGGTTGGATGGATTTTTGAACTTTTCAATATGGAAGGCTAGAATCCTGATAGTCATGGAGGCATACAGACTAAGGGAGCATGTAGAGAAAGTCCTGGCCACGCTGACCGATGCAAAGCTACTAGAGAAGCATGAAGAAGCAGTGGCACAAACTAAGCTCTTTGTCATGGACGGGGTCAAAGAACATGTGGTCCCTCACATAGCCGAGAATACAATGGCTCATGATATGTGGGTTGCTCTAACCACATTATATGAAGGAAGATCCATCCAGAGGAGATGCTTCTGGAGAACCAGTTGAGGTTATTCATGATGGACAAGGGGGAGGAGATCGATCCTTTTTTGTCTAGACTACAAGCTATCCAGGATCAGCTGACTGGCATGGGGGTGAAGGTGGAGGACGATGTTATGGTGAGGATGGATCTAAATGTTGTCACAGAGGACTAGGAAACTTGTTTCCAAAGTCTCTTGGGCAGAGCAGACCTTCCCAATTAGGAAAATATGTGGGTGATCCTCCGACAAGAAGAAATCTATCGAATCACCAAGAGACATTACAGCACTGGGTCAAGTAAAGTAAAGAAGGAAGAAGAGGAAGATGCAGCCTTGGCATCAAAGAGGTAGCAAGGGAGAAAGAAGCGGGATTTTTCAAAGATCAAGTGTTTCCAGTGTGGCGAACTAGGACATTTCGCCAGCAACTTTCCTCAAAAGAAGAAGGACAAGGAAGCTTCTATCTCCAAGGCTGCTATGGCGGAAGATCGATCTAAAGATGACATAGCCATGAGTACTCAGGAACCATGAAAGTGGGGTGACATGGATTTGTAGAGCAGCTACAAAGTGGTGGCGGGATCCTTGAGTAGCCCAACTCTTGGATCACATCCATGCTACTGGAGCCTTAAGACATTAGCGAGATAAGTGGATTAGTAGGTGCAGAGAATCACAGATGGAGTAGAGGTAGAGCTAGATGCTAAGAGGGAGCAGTGCAGTGCAGATGCAACATCAGCGTGGCATCAACATCACAGAGGGGCTGATGTGACTTCAACAACGTAGAGCAGGCCTGCTTACGCAGTTCAGAGTTGTAGCAACGCAACAGAATCCAAATGATAGAATGGAGCAGCAGGCTATTGAGTTTCAGTGATGATATGTAGCCCAACTGAATTTTCTATCAAATATTGGGCAGGAGTTTTCATTTTCTTATCTCAACAACTGAGTTGCAGTGCAGCAGTTGGCAGCACAATGCAACATATTGAGAGGGAGTTGCAGTACAAATGTGGTAGTGGTGGTGATAACGTCATGGACAATAGTACAGGAGAGAAACAACAACGAAATAATGAATGGAAACTGGCCAAGCATCAGCGCAGAGACCCACACCTGAGATTAGTGCAGAACTTCGTAATGAAGTGTTGTGTTAGATTACATTCCTCGTTAAGAGGGAGTGTTGATATTTCTGAGTTTTGGCATAGCATCAGATGTGCTCTAGCTCCCAAATTTTGTGGAGGGACTAGAGTACTTGAGATCTCCAAGACCCAAAATGGATTTGAGAATTCCCATCATGTTTAGGATAGATTTAATTAATTAATATTTTTAATTAAGGACCCTAAGTCTATCTTTGGAAAATTAAAAGATTAATGTTAATTAAATTAAACATGTGATGAAAATGACTTAAGTCACATGGATCAAGCTTTATTTTAATTTTAGCCATCGATTCAAGATTAGATCATGATTGTTGGTTTCCCAACGAGAAAAGTATAAAGGAAAGGCTTGGGGTCAGTTGAAGAACACACACAGAGGAAGAGCACTGAGACTAAGCTGGAATTCTAAGGCATGTTTTTCTAAGAATTTCCAGAAGTGTTTCAGCTGCATCGAGGGGTAGTATTGGCAGAAGGGATGATCTGATCACAGGCCAAGAGTGAAAAAAATGGCAGAGAAGCAGTAGACTGATCAGTGCAGAGGGAGCAGCAATAGCTACATAGCAGTTGTGAATCGCAAAGGCTTCAGGTGCTATGTAGAGGCTACACAGACCCATAAAGGCATCACAGAGGCAGGAGGAGGCTAGCAGGGGCAACATAACCTAGTCTAGGGTGACGTGGGCCCTTCCTGAGAAGCGCAGGGGCTGACGCAGGCTAGCAGAGTTGATGCAAAGGGATTCAGAGCAGCGCTGAGATTTCTAAAGACTAAAAAGGGCTAAGTTATGTAAATCCCATTTGAGTGTGTGAATCAGTCATTTTTTCGGTCTCCAAAACAGAGGTATTGTTGCAGATTTTTTATTTATCTGTAAGGTTAGCCAGTTTGGTGCCCAAGTTTTTTGTACTTAAAATCTACTTAATAATGAAACCCTCTAGCAGAGAAGATTGGTTTTCCTACATTGGGGTTTTTCGGGGATAGTTTTCCAGAAAATCCTTGTATGTCACTTTGTCATTGTGCATGTATTCAGTTTAGAAATGTATGTGTGTAGACTGTTAATTTATTTACTTCGATGTTTTTTTTTTTTTTACAGAAACGGTTATGGAATATTATTGAAGACTTGTCCTAAATGCCAAAATTCTGTTTACAAAGTGTAGAGCCATAGCCCAAAGTACCTCACCACTCAGGATGATTATGGGGCTTATGCTTGACCTCCATCTCTTGAAAGATGCTGCTATGAAATCAATTTCAGAAATTTTTCCAAGTTTATGGATACAAACAAATCGGTTTAGGAGAAGACAGTAAAACATGACAGCTAGTTAATTTAAGGAATAGGCTCCCATGTTTCTTCTCCATCCATCATCATGTCCCCAGCAGAAAGAAGGGCTGCTTTATTGGCTTCTAGATTTGCATCCTTGTTATTGATTCTCAACACATGGAAGAAATTCAACTTCTGGAAAGAGTTTCCCAAGTCTTTGATTCTAGTAATCAACCTTTCCAGTCTTAGATCTCGTGGTGGAGAATTTGACACAATAACATTTATTATGATTTGAGAGTCGCCTAAAAAATTTTCTTCCCTAATGTTTAAGGGTTTGAGTGGCTTGAGGCCTTGAAAAAGAGCCAATGCCTCAGCTTGATTGTTGGATGAATGGCCCAAACCCCAGGCGAAGGAGTGAGCCTTTTTTCCATCTGATTTTAAAATGACACCACCTGCACCAGAATTTCCTGGATTTCCCTTTGCTACCCCATCAAAGAAAAGGGAATGTCTCGATTGTTTAGTGATCCAGTCATGAAAATCTGTTTCTATTTCCCTTATTTGCCAAGCTTTGAGAAGGAAGACATTACTTACAGCTTTCTGAAAATGTAGATCAAGGAAAGAGCCCCAGCCTATATCTTGCTGACTAAGAATAGAATAATCTTTTAGATCTCTCAGACATTCTTTTAATTGGCTTCTTATCTTGGCTTCTATTGGTTTGGGATTATACTCCATATTTATGAAGATTCTTTTGTTCCGTTTGAGCCAGATTTGCCAGCAAATTATTTTGGGAAGAGAGGACCATGCAGCTTTGATTACCTTATTTTTTGGAGGGGGACCAGGGTACCTATTCAACCATTTTGTGAAGAGCTCAGGAGTGGAGCTTGGGAGAATGAAATTGGGATTCAAGTTGCTTAGCAAGTCAATCCAGATTTGCAACGAGAATTTTCATTCCAGCATCAAATGGATCACACTTTCCGTTTTTTCATTGCACAGGGTGCACCTTGAAGGTCCGTGATACCCTCTCTTTTGCAAGTTTTCATCTGTTAGAATTTTTCTATGGCATAATAGCCAACAAAAGTGGTAAATTTTGGGCCACGAGGGGCAGCTCCATATCCCTTTCCATGGCTCTGGGTTTGGTGGAAGGTGAGGCCTCTCCCTCAGCTTTTCGTATCCCAGCGCAATGGAGCACCCCCCAGCCTTCGAGCCCCATCCTCTCGTGTCTTTTTTACGTGCCAGGGTGGGCACCATACCATGTAGATTGCCAAGCAGTGTTCGCCATTCGTGCTGCAGCTCAGGTGGCACATTAATTTGACTCCATCCTGCCCAGTATGGAATTTTCCAAACAGAAATGTCCCACATGGATTTATACCCCGCTTCCTCCATCCAACTGCGCAACGCACAGAGAGAGCTGTTGTCCACCAAGGGGTCATTATTCATGATTTTGTAGGTCCATAAATTTATTCTTTTACCGTTTCCGGGGATCCAGAATGCATGTGCTGTGATAAGAGAATCAGCTTTGGCATAAAGTTTTAGAAAGGCTGAGTTGGATTGTTGGAGCGATTTGTCCAAACAGCGAGTACGTTTGCCACTAAAGTATTTTCTCCATAGTGCTAATTGGGCCTAGCCTAGCTTGGGCGCAATTATTTTCTAGAGAATTCCCCCCCCCCATAGCAATATTCTGATCACAGAGGTTCTTGAAATTCAAACCCCCTTCCAACAGAGGTTTGGATATTGTCTCCCAGTTGACTAAAGGCAGCTTGTTTTCGCTCTGTTTGCCTCCCTTCCAAAAGAAGTGACGAATGTACTCCTCCATGTTTCTAAGTATGCCAACGGGAGTAAGAAGAACAGAGAAAAGAAATAAAGGGAGACTGCTTAGCACGAATCTGATAAGAACAGACTTGCCCGCAATGTTGAGCCAGGAATAACCCTAGGCTTGGAGCTTGTTCTTGAATTTCTCCAATTGTGGAATCCAATATTTACTGTAGGATTTTTTGAGGAAAATTAGAAGGCCAAGGTACTTGAAGGAATACCAGGAAGGCGAGGCAACGAAGCCCAAACATCTAGCTATAGAGGAAATCAAGCTGGGCGGAGTGTTCCAACTGAATATGTGACATTTGCCCTTGTTTAAAATGCTGCCAGAGGCCTCAAAAAAATCACCCAACACTACTTTGAACCTGGAGGTTGAAAGCATAGTAGCAGCCCCCAGCAACAAGGTTGCATCCGTAAAAAGGGCATGGTTAATTTTTTTGATCCCTCTTGCTATGCAAAGCCCATTGATTTCCCGATCTTGCAGCTTCTTGTCTAAGAGAAAACTAAGAACCGAGGTTTGGAGGACAAAGAGCATATGAGAGAGGGCACCCCTGCCTAAGGCCCCTTGTGTCTTTAAAGAAGTCAGCGGATCTGCCATTCACTAAAGGAGTGATCCAGGGCTCTGAGATGCAAGCCCGAATCCAATTTATGAAGCTCACACCAAATCTAAACTTGCTCAAGACATTAAACAAAAAGCCATGCCTTACTCGATCAAATTCATTTGCTAAATCAAGTTTGAAAACCATACCTCTTTCGTTGCGATGCAAGCTAGAGTGGATTGCCTCTTGGACTAATGTGAAGTTGTCCACAATCTGCCTGCCATGAATGAATCCTCCTTGATTCTCTGGAATAATTTTGGGAGGATGGGCTTCAGTCAATTCACAATTACTTTTGTAATTAGCTTATAACCAATATTGCAAAGGGAGATTGGTCAGAATCTATTGAAGGTTCTGGCTCCTTTCTCCTTAGGGATGAGGGCAAGAAACACAGCTTTAGTGTTGCCTCCAATTTTCTGGCATTCTTGGGATTTTTGGACCATTTTGAAGAGATCTTTTTCGACTACTGGCCAACAGACTTGAAGAAACCTGGCTGAAAATCCGTCCGATCCTGGAGCCTTGTCGGGATCCATAGTAAAGAGGGCATCTTTGACTTCATTCTTGGTGACTTTGGCTTCTAGGAAAATATTCGTGTTGGCTGAAATTGAATGAGGAACTACATCAAGAAGATTTGGATGATGGTCCGGATCCATTCCTCGCTATACAGGCTTTTGAAATGAAAAAAGGTTGATTTCTTGATGTTTTCAAAATCTTTATGAGTGACATTCTCTTCCTTGATCTCGGAGATGGAGTTGAAACATTTCCTGGCTTGAGCTTGCTTATGGAAAAAGGAATAATTCCTATCCCCTGCTTTAAGCCAGAGGCTTCAGGATTTTAGCCTCCAGTATTCTTCTTCAGCCAAACAGGCCTTATGGAAATTTTGCTGGAGGTGGGCCTCTTTGTCTAAAATATCTTTGGTTATAAAAGCATTCTCCACTTTGATTTGATGGGTTTCTAGAATTTTTTGAATTTTTTTCCTTTCTATTACCGGATTGGGCAGCATTTTGGCCCAGCGTTTCAGGACCACTTTCACTCTTCTGAGTTTTTCCTCCCAGAAAAAAAGGAGGAGCCTTTGACAGGAAACTTCCAACAATCCTTGACTAATTGCATGAAGTCGGGCTCCTTGACCTAGAGGGGGCTGAATCTGAAAGGAATAGGGCCCGGGTCAAGGTGAGCCTGAAGTTCAAGCTTGATGGGCTTGTGATCTGAGATGCTGCTGGAGAGAATATGCATTATAGGTTCTAATCCTAGCAAAAGGAAGGAGCTTTGAATGAATAATATGTCCAGTCTGGCGGCAATATAGCCTGGACCTATTCTTTTGTTAGACCAAGTGTACTTACCGGAGATTGGCTTGATGTCCAGCAGGTCCCAGTCCTGCATTAGATCCTCTGGCCATTCCCTTACCGGATCTTGAACAACGCTACCTCCTCTCTTATCTGACGAGAGAAGAGTGAGATTGAGATCACCGACAATGATGATATTTTCCAAGTTTACTAGATCTGCTTGGCTTATCATAGAATCTGAGCAAGCCTTTTTTTCCCCAGCATTGGTTGGGACATACACATTGAAGAGATAGAAAATCTCTTTTGTAACCAGGTGTTGCAGTTGTAAGAGCATCCAGTGAGTATTCTGAGTCTCAGAAATAATTGAGAACTTGCTAGCATTCCAGAGGGTGCCCAACCCTCCCGAGGCCCCACAGCTAGAGATTGCTTTTGCTTCACTTCTATTCCATAGTTTCTTACTTGCATGTAGGAAGACTGTGTCTTCCAATTTGGTCTCCTAGACGAGAAGTATGTTAGGGACTTCTATCCTTATTAAGCCTCTAATGGCTTCTTCTTTGGCTCTGCTCCCCATACCTCTACAGTTCCAGGAGATGATCTTCATTATTTATGTTTCTGGTGGGCTCCCTTGGAGCCTTGGGGCTGATTTCTCGCCATCTTCGGTTTTGAAGCTAACAGCTTCTCGAGAGTTGGCTGGCTGCCCTGAAGCTTTTCTTTATACGTTTCCTGCTCTCTTTTTTCCCTATCGGTCTTGTGGCCTCTTGTGGATCTCCTTACCGAGGCTTGAGACTCTCCTATTTCTCCTTCCTCCTCTGAGTCTTCCAATTCTTGTTCTTCCTCCTCGACTTCTAAAGGGATACCTTTGGAGATTTCTGCAGCACTTTTTCCCTTGAGAAAAGAGGTGGGAGTGCCTTTGTTTGGAGAGACTGGTATTTGGATCTCGACCTCCTAAGAAACCTCTATTTGCTAGCTTAGAGGGTCAAACTTGTTTTCTTGCCCCTTTTTGGGAGGAGGCTTCTGAGCGAGGACCTGAAGAGGGCCTTTGCCATTAGGACCTCTAGGATTTTGAGCTTTGCGAGAAGTCTTTGAACGCTTGACTTGGTTCCAGCCCTCCTCCTTACCTTTCTCTGCCTCAACATTGGATGGGCATCCTCTAGCAAAATTCCTGTAGACATGAAATTTCCGGCATTTGAAGGGCAGCTGTTCATAATCAAGTTTTTGCACATGAGACCAGTTGCCAACATTGATTTTAATGGCCTCCGGGAGGCCCACCTCTAGATCTACTCCTACGCAGATTCTGGCACAGTCATATTGGTCTTTGTTGTTTGCCCGATCTATAAATTTCCCAAGGGCGTTGCCGATGTGCTTCAAGGAGTCCCAGTTCCAATAGTGATCTGGGAGGTTTGGGAGCTGAACCCACACCAGGATTTCCATGGGAACATCGACAGTAGGATTGAAGTTCGACGTCCATTTGTTAAGATACAGGCCCCAAGGGCCCATGAAGTAGGGGCCGTTCTGGAAGATCATATCCTTATCATATTTTGAGGAGAACTCAAAGAGGAAGAACCCTCGCCCAAGGAAATAAGAGCTAACGTTGTGCTTAATCAGAGGAGCCCAGTTCCCGTTAACCCATTTCTCGATAGATTTTGGAGAGGGCCAGAGCCCAGTGAATTGGCCAATGAGGGCGCAATCAGCCAAGGACATAGCTACTTGAATGGGTGTCTATGGAGGAAGAGATATTTCTGGAATATCTTCAAGTTTCTTCACAAATTTGGCTACTTCACTTTGTTTCTTTTGGGGTAGTCCAACCAGAAGCCAGTTGAAGGAGTCAATGGCAGAAGGAGGAGGAGGGGGCAGAGGAGGCTCCTTGGGCGAGCCCTGCGCCTCCATGAGGGCGAAACCCTAGGGTAGGTTGCTGCTCAGGAATGCAACCTAGCTGCGCAGATCAGGAAGAAGACGGACCTCACGCGCACGATCGTTGATGGATCATGTAATCTGAAAAAAAAAGTATACGTATTTATTTACTTCGATGTTAATACTGAATACTTCATATTAATAACTTGTCTAAGTATGAGAAGTAAATCAATCTTTAATAGTAGGGTTTTTGGATAAGTAATATTTAGAAATTTTCACATCTACTGCGCTTAACCTTCACATCATGACTTTTATCCAATTCAGAATACATAGAAGTTTTATTATGAACTTATCATCCAATTTGACCTACACTCACCGTGATCACTTGGCTATCATTAGTTTCCATCAATTTTCATTTAAGAAGCATGCATATATATGTATAATATTTCAAAAACCATCACAAACATCACCAATTTTTGCTTCTGTATTTAGCAAAGTCATCAACATATTTGGCCATGCACATGGTTAGAAACCTGCACTCAATAAGAGTTAGCAACATTATTATATCTCATCAACAATAGCTTCAAAATTTCCAAGGACCCAGCTAAATGGTTCACGTGGTTCCATTATAAATTCCCTTTCATGGAGGTGTTAGCTATTTACATGGTAATAATATCACAAAACCACAAGGCCTTTTACATTTTCTTTTAAAAATTTTAATTTCCTTTTTCTTAATAATTCAAATAAAATGGATTACAAATATTATATTATCATACATAGTAGCATTACTACGTTCTTATGCTTTTATCTTACATGTGCAATGATGCAGGAGAATCTTCTCTCCAAGACATCATTGAAGACCAAACATGGAGGGGCCTTGTCAATTCCATGAGGAACTAAATTCGTTGATTGGAATATTGTAAAAATGTAAATTTTTATAAGTTATTAGGAGATATTTGGAAAATGGGTCATTAGGGTAATTAGGATGAGTGTTAGTCATAGAGTCATTAAATAAGAAAAAATATCTTGTAACAAGTTGTGATATGTGTTAGCATTCACTGGGCTAAAAAAAGATCTAGGTATGAGTCATTTAGGATCAAGTTTGGTTTCTATTTACAAGAGTCAATTACTAAAAATTAGGAGTTAGTTGAAAATATCAATAAATAGGCTTGTGTACAAATAGAACAATGAACATAAGTTGTAGGGAGGATGATTAGCTATAGAAAGGAAGGATGTTGGTCAATTGATCATGTCACAAAAATGAATCAGGTTGATGATATGTATGTAAAATATTATTAAGGAATGAGTTCTGAGTATAAAGTATGTAGAAAATTGTTGAATGAATAGAATTTCATTGTGTTTCATATTGTCTGTCTGTAAGATTGAATTGAGGAATTCATTTTGTGGGTGAAATATGGAATTAGTGATCAGGAGATCATGTATTTTTCTCAAAATTGAAAGTGCTCGAAACTGTATCGAACCTAAGCGACCGGAAAGGTCTCGTCGTTGCGATTCTGGCGCCATGAACGGTTCGAAAAACCAATGTCGTATGAGGATGATATTGTGTTCTGTTCATTTTCCCAAACAACTAAATCTTTTGTGACTGGGATGCCCAGTTAGCATGCAGGTACAGTCAGCAAGTGGCATATGCTGGGAATATTCCTTTTCTCATATCCAATTATATTTCACCTTGTGGCACAACCAGGACCATTGGATGGAGTTGAACTTGTTTTAATTGGAACCGTTGGATGGGCGACACGTGGCAAGCCCGAACGCTGCCACGTGTCCCCAGAAGGTTAGGCCAAAATTTTGGTGGAGTCGGGGGGTGGGGGTCGACACCGTGACCTCCGGAATGCCTGCATAGTTCTCCAACCATCTCCGCTATCCAATTTTTCTTTCCTATATAGTATTCCACTTTAATTTCAATTGAAATGTATTGCAATTCGGAGGGGGGGGGACCACTCTGGCAGCCCCAACATTGCAGTCACATGACATTCTAAACTGTGGCATCTAACGTTACACCTGTGGCTTGAAAACTTAAATCAGGCAGCTCCGTCAATCCTTATCACATGTGATATTCTCCGATAGTTACATAACTGGCGGTTACAACAAACTCCTAATCTGACGGTTTCTGTGGATGAGGTCACATCTCACGCGGTGACATTAAAACTTCAACTTATGGTTTTTGGGCGGCTAATCCGACGGAGACTTAAAAGCTGTCACATGGGTGTAGTTTGATGGCTTTTTAATGCCACGGGTTTTCGAAACCATGTGACTCCGGGTTCCATGCCATATGCGGAGTTTCAAACATTTAAACTGTGAAGAATTAGGCGGGGGATCGGCATGTGACCACCCTGCCATAACTATTTGTATTCAATTCAAACGGTTTAAATGGTGGGAGTTTAGAATGCCTCTTAAAATTAGGTGGATTTTACCAAAATAACTACAGTTAACTGCAGTTCTCCACTTTTAGTGGAGTTTTTCTAGCTGATATTGGGAAAAATTCATTGGGAGGTCAATTTTCGAACAATTTGGGTGAAACAAGAGTATACCTAGACTAATTTGAGAATTCTGGAGCCATTGGTGCAGAGAAAACAACCATTATAGGCTTGTAAACACATTTATTTTTCAATTTTGAGCATAATGACAAAGAGGGACATGCCATTGGGAGTTGGACCAACAGATGTAGCCCAGGAGGGGTGAAATGCTTCATCATGCCTGCTGTGTAAAACTTATGTGTGATATTTATTCTATGGTATACACTATTGTATAGTGTTATTTAGGCTTATTTTCATGCTTAAAACTCACAAATTCATCTATGTTTTAGGGTTAAAACACTCATTCCTTAAGCAAACAAATGGACTCCTTTCAGATCAGGTTGGTATCAGAGCTAGAGTTTATTCTCTGGTGTTTTTGTGTGCAAATATTTTTTTAACTGTTTGCAAGGGTTTTCATGCTTACTAGGCTCAAGCTTAAGAGAGGAGAAGACAAATTGTTGGAAGCAAGAGGTTCTCAAAGTGATCCACAGAAAAGGAGGGAAAAATTTCCACATTCTCCACCACCTAGTTCACCTCCAAAAGAAGTAGAAGAATCAATAAGCATGCCTCCAGGAGAAGAAGAAATCTATGAAGAGGTGGATCCCAAAGAAGAAGAAAGAGTGTTCAATAAAGCATTCCTTGACATGGCTAAAATGGTGAGAGTCCTTTATCAAGAAAGGAATGAAAGACTAGAAGGAGAAGGATCCAAAATTCACAAGGAAGGTCAGGGATCATCAGGAGGTCACAATGATGAAGATAAATCAAAGAAGGGAAATGAAGGAAATGGAGGTAGTGGAAAGTCACCATCCTCACCCTCATCATCATCATCCTCTACTTCATCTTCGATACACCAGTCACACAAGTCAAAGAACACTAGTAAAATTCCTTTTCGAAAACTTGATGTTAAGTTTTAATTGCCAATTTTTAATGGTGAGGTCAATGCAGAAAAGCTTGATAATTGGATTAGGAAATTGGAGGTCTATTTGAGAATTCAAAACCTTCACGATGATGATACCAAAATCTAACTAGCTTCAAAGAGGATGGAAGGTACAACTCTTGTTTGGTGGGAAGCCAAGACAAAGGAGGAGATAAAAAAACATGGTAAGATCATCCTATCATGGACTTATTTCATTACTGCAATAAAACAACAGTTTTATCCATTAGCTCACATGCAGAAAGCCATAATGAACTGGAAAAATTTTAGACAATTGAAAGGACAAAATGTACAAGACTACACCCAAGAATTTAGGAGAAGAGCTCTCTTATTAGGGGTTGGTTTGTAGAGGCAAGATGCTTTTATCAAGTACATATGAGGCTTACATAGCTACCTAAAACATACTATTCTCATTTTTAACCGTACAAGCTTAGATGAAGTTTGTAATCAGGCCACACATCTAGAAGCAAGAGGGAAAAATATTATTGATGAGAGTAGGAAGAAACCTTTTAAGGGGAAAAGAAAAGGGAAGACCTGAAAAGGTAAGGGGAAAAATAATGCATCTCTCAAGAAAGAGGGAGAGAAATTGGTTTGTAAAAATTCTTCAAGAGAAGGCCATGAAGAGAAAAAATGTTGGAAATTACATCCTGAAAAGAGACCCAAGTATAACAATAACAAAGGGAAGCAGAAAACTGTAGCTACAACTCAACATTACTTAGGAGAGGATTTAGGTGATGAAACTAAAATTATAGCCATGGGATTGAAGAACATGAAGGGGAAAGAAATTGAAGCCAAACCCAGTACTAGTACATCAAACTATCACATACAAGCTCCAAATGAAGAAGATAGAATTGAATTGTTTCATGTGAGGGTCATATCAAAACATACCAAGATTGATACACTGTTTGACAGTGGGTCACAAGAAAACTTAATCTCTAAAGACTTGTTCAATAAAATTCATATTGAGACCATTCCACATCCAAAACCATATCCACTTGGGTCGATTTGTAAGGATTCAAATTTACAGGTTTCAAAGAAGTGTATATTGCACTTTGCAATAACTGCACATTTCGTTGGCACAGTTGAATTAGATGTGGTTCCGCTTGATATTACAGGTATTGTGTTGGGAATTCCTTACTTGTATGAAAGGAAAGCGATCTTCCATCTCCATGAGAAAAAATACCATTTATTCAAATATGGCAAGGAGTTCATTGTTAGATCACATCACAAGAAGACAAATATTGCAATGGTAAATGTTGGATAGGTAAAGAGGCTGGTGAATTCAAGTAAGAATTTTGTTCTTCTAATTATTAAGCCTAAAGATGATGTTAATCATGATTCATTTAAAGATTGTGATCCTAATTTGAAATCAAATCTATATGATGTACTTGATGCACATCATGAGATGTTTCAGGAGCCAACAGGATTGCCTCTTAAAAGGGAGATTCAACATGAGATTTAGTTGAAACAAGATTTTCCTCTTCCAAACATCAGCATGTATCGCATGTCAATAATGGATAATTATAAAATAAAGAGGCAAATCAAGGACTTGTTGGACAAGGGACTCATAAGGCCAAGCACTTCGCCATGTGGTTCACACATAGTCTTGATTCCAAAGAAATATGGGACTTGGTGCATGTGTGTCGATTTCAGAGCTTTGAACAAGATAACGATAAAGAATCGATACCCACTCCCAAGGATAGATGATTTGCTAGATTAGCTGAAAGACAAAAATTTTTTCACTAAGTCAGATTTACGAAGTGGATATCATCATGAATTGCAGAAAGTGCCATATGGAAGACTGCATTCAAAACCAAACAAGGACTCTTTGAGTGGTTGGTTATGCCATTTGGTTTGTGTAATGCACCGACGACTTTCATGTGTGTTATGGATAATGTTTTGCGTCCATTTCTTGATGAATTTTTGATTGTGTATTTAGATGATATACTCATTTTCAGCAAAACAAGAGAAGAACATGTCTTGCATGTGAAAATGGTACTTGAAGTTTTGAAGAAAGAGAAATTATTTCTTAAGATGTCAAAGTGTGAATTTGGAAAGACTTATCTGGTTTATTTGGGACACATTGTAGGAGGAGGTGAATTGAGAATTGATCCTTCTAAAGTGGAATCCATTGTGAATTTTCCCACTCCCAAAAATTAATCAAGGTAAGAAGTTTCTTAGGTGCAACTCAGTATTGGAGAAAGTTTATTGCTAACTTTTCTGCCATAGCAGCCCCTATGCATGCAGTGACAAGTGTGAAGAAATTATTCCAATGGGGAGGAAAACAACAATTTTTTTTTGAATATTTAAAAGACAATATCAGTTCAGCTTCGGTCCTTGCATTACCGAATTTGAGACAACCATTCGAGATTCAAACTAATGCTAGTGATTATGCCATGGGCGTAGTACTTTTGCAGCATGGGAAGCCTATCGCTTTTCATTCTGAAACATTCATTGGTGCTGTAACTAATTATCCCACATATGACAAAGAGTTGTATGCGTTGGTAAAAAGCGTCAAGAAGTGGAAACACTACTTGATGGGTAAAGAGACGATTATACATACCGATCACCAACCATTATAGTACTTGCAGTCGCAAACAAAATTGCAGCAATCACGACATTTCAGGTGGATGAGATTTGTTCAACAGTTTCACTTGGTTATAATGTACAAGAAAGGTATTTTCAATAAAGATGCTGATATGATTTCAAGGCCAATTATAAGTGCTTCTACTTTACTTAAAAATGATTCTATTGTACATGAGAGTTACACAGAACAATATGCATCTGATGTTGATTTTCAAGATGTGTATGCTAGTTTGAGTGAAGGGAATCAAGTTGAAGAAAATGATTATCACATGCATAAAAATTTGTTGTTTCATTTGGGAAAGTTGTGTATACCACAAGGAGAGAGACTTAGTGTCATGAGGGAGGCTCATTCGTCTCTTATTGCTAGACACTTTAGGGTAAGCAAAATAGTGGCGCATCTACAGAGGTATTGCTATTGGCCTCACATGTTAGAGAGTGTGTCACGTTTTATAAGAGGTTGTTCTATGTGTGCAACAAGAAAGCCTAGCAATAGGAAGCTTGGGTTGTACAGGCCACTATCGGTACCATGAAGGCCATGGGAGATTGTCTCCATGGACTTTGTTGGAGGTCTACCTATGTCAAGAAAACAACATGATTATCTTTATATAGTTGTGGATAGATTCAGTAAAATGTCTATACTTATGCCATGTAAGAAAACCATTACTGCTGAATAAACTGCTGAACTTTATTTTCAACATGTATGGGTTCATTAGGTTTGTGAACTTCTATTGTTAGTGACAGGGATTCCAAGTTTGTTGGGAATTCCAATCTTTGGAAGATGATGGACACAAAGTTGAAAAAGAGTACTACTTTTCATCCGAAAACTGATGGGCAAACTAAGGTGGTGAACAAAACCATTGTGCATCTATTAAGAGGATATTGCAGCAAACATCCCAAGTTGTGGGATGAACAACTGCATTACATTCAACACGCTTACAACCGGGCCAAGCACTCTTCTACAAATACTTCACCTTTTGAAGCCTACTTTGGGTTTTTGCCGAAATCACCATTAGAATTCATCTTTGAGAAGGATTTTGCAATTGACGGGCATAGTGATATTGACAAGGCTCGGAATTTCATTGGGAAAATTCAGATTATTCATCAACAACTTCAAGAACAACTTGAGAAGAGTCAAATAAAATACAAGGAGAGACATGAAAAACATAGAGTTGATCACAAGTTTCAAGAAGGAGATGAAGTATGGTTTCACATAAGAAAAGAAAGGATGCAAGGAGAAGGTAAAAAGCTCAAGCCCATTCACTATGGTCCATTCAAGATCATCAAACAAGTTGGTAATAATGCATTTCAACTTGACTTTCCTTCATATATGCAAATGTATTCCGTTGTCAATGTGGAAAATTTACGTTTCTTTGAGACTCCTTTGATAGATGATCAAGGGAGTGATATTCAGCTGCCATCTATAGAAGATTTCTCGCCAGAATTTCTAGACGAGCTCAAGGAGGATTCCATCCTTGACAGGAGGACACACACTTCTAAGAGTGGAAGTGTCGATTATCTTCGAATTGGGCTCAAGGGCAGCAAACCAAGTAAGGCAAGGTGGATGGAAGTGAAAAAGGTGAGAGAGTTGTACCCTCATCTTTTGAACATGTAATTAAAGTATTTTGGGGTCCAAAAGCTTCCCAATGGGGAGGTGTGATCAGTAGATCATGTGTTTTGCTCAAAATTGAAAGTGCTCGAAACTATATCAAACCTGAGCAACCGGAAAGTTCTCGTCGTTGCGATTCCAGCACCGTGAATGGTTCGAAAAACCAATGTCATATGAGGAAGATATCATGTTTTGTTCATTTTCCCAAATAGTTAAAATTTTTGTCACTGGGATGCACAATCAGCATGCAGGTACATTCAGTAGGTGGCATATGCTGGGAATATTACTTTTCTCATATCCAATTGTTTTTCGCCACGTGGCGCAACTAGAACTGTTGGATGGATTTGAACTTGTTTTAATTGGAATCGTTGGATGGGTGACACGTGGCAAGCTCGGAGGCTACCACGTGTCCCCAGGAGGTTAGGCCAAAATTTTGGTGGAGTCACGGGGGGGTCGACCTCATGACCTCCGGCATGCTTGGATAGTTCTCCAACTGTCTCTGCTATCAAGTTTTTCTTACCTATATAGTCCACCGCTTTAATTTCAATTGAAATTTATTGCAATTTGGAGGGGGGGACCGCCAGCGGTTCCAACCCGCTGGCGGCCCCAACATTGCAGTCACATGAAATTCTAAATTGTGACATCTAAAGTTACACCGACAACTTCAAACCTTTACTATGGTGGCTCCATCAATCCTTATCAAGTGTGATATTCTCCAACACTTACATAACCGGCAGTTACAACAAACTCCTAATCTGATGGTTTCGGTGGATGAGGTCACATGTCATGCGGTGACATTAAAACTTCAACTGACGGTTTTTGGGTGGCTAATCCAGAAGAGACTTAAAATCTGTTACATGGGTGCATTTTGATGGTTTTTTAATGCCACGGGTTTTCGGAACCATGTGACTCCGGGTTCCATGCCATATGCGGAGTTTCAAACATTTAAACCGCAGAGAATTAGGCAGGGGGTCAGCATGTGACCACCTTGCCCTAACGATTTTTATTCAATTTAGATGGTTTAAATGGTGGGAGTTTAGAGAGCCTCTTGAAATTAGGCAGATTTTACCAAACTAACTGCAGTTCTCCACTTTTAGTGGAGTTTTTCTAGCTGATATTGGGAAAAATGCTTTGGGAGGTCAATTTTCAACTAATTTGGGTGAAACAAGAGTCTACCTAGACTAATTTTAGCATTCTAGAGCCATTGGTGTAGAGAAAACAACCATTAGAGGCTTTTAAACACATTTATTTTTCAATTTTGATCATAATGACAAAGAGGGACATGCCATTGGGAGTTGGACCAGCAGATGTAGCCTAGGAGGGTTGAACTACTTCATCATGCCTACTGTGTAAAACTTATGTGTGATGGTTATTCTCTGTTATACACTATTTTATAGTGTTATTTAGGCTTATTTTCATGCTTAAAACTGACAAATTCATCTATGTTTCATGGTTAAAGCACTCATTCCTTAAGTAAACAAATGGACTCCTTTCAGATCAATTAGTGTGAGTGTCAGTCTCTGTATATGTAATTGAAACAAATGATAGATAACAATAAATCTTTCATGAGAAGAGAGTAGATCTGTATTAAGGATCCAAGAGGGAGCTAGAGTCATGTGCATAAGAATTCTGTGTGAGAGCTGATGTCAAATTCACATAGTTCGAGAGTGGAGGAGATCCCAAATTTGCATGTGTATTAAGAATTGATGCTGTATCAGGAGAAATATATCAGTGAGAGGGATAAATCCTAGAGAGGATTCAAGGCAATTCATAGTAAATTATAAGAGAAGGACAATGTACATGTAATTGTCATCATATGAGACAAACAAAGAGGAATTTATGTTATAAATAGAGGAGTCGAGTTGGGCTGAGAATTTGAGATTGAGTTATAGATCAATTCACGTGAGATTATTAATTGACAGAGAGTGGATTCCCATTTATTGTTGGATTGGATTCTTAGATAAGATTGACTGAAGCCCAAAAGAAATACCTGAGATTTTGGCTCGAAGCCAATGTGTTATTGATGGCCAAAGACTCACAGTTTTCCAAGAATTGTTATGAACTAAATTCTCTATCACAGGAATGCGCTTTTGGAAAGAGAAGCCAGGTGAAATTAATTTTTTTTTACTTATGAGTGTTATATATGAAATGTAATCGATGAGAAGATCTCATTGCCCAATTTGATGAAAATTTGGCCAGAGGTGAAGAAAGAGAATTTCTTAACAGAAGAAGGGAAATTTGTAAGGGAAAACCATCATCAAACTTGCGGCTCAATTTATGATCAAAATTTGAAATTCTACCATCTGCGTTTTGTGTAGATTAGGATCTATTTCATAATGGCGAGTGATTTTACAAAAATATCCTTGGTTGAGGAGTTCTGAAGTGATATTTAAACTATGTTTTTGCAGACTACGTGACTGGGAAAAAACGACTTCTTGTTCCTTTGCACCAATGCTTGTGTTTGTAGAGATAGGAGCCATCATGCAGTAGAGCCATCATGCAGTAATCATGCTTACATGGAGTCTAGGACAACCTAATTTTCTTTCCATGTTCAATATGGCTATACTTCCATCTTTTTGTCCAAGTAGCTCCTTTATGTACCTCATGGATTTCTTGCTGTGTTTTTTTCATCACACGCCAAAGTCAACATTCCCTTAGCGTTATCCCCTTTTCCCATGTTGCATTATAGGTGAAGGATAAATATTGTATGCAATTCACTTTCCTGTTTGGTCATGAAATTTATCTTTTACATTTGTACGTACATTAACTATCCCAAACTTCTTCGATAGTGTAGTGTAGTATTTTCATTATATATATATATATATATATATATATATATATATATATATATATATATCTTAATTCTTGTCACATCATTCACGTCATTTCATCTGTAGGTTAAATATAATACATTTAACGTATATGGTCCTATGGATTGTTAAAATAAAGGAAACACCAATATTAGCTCAACAAGGGATTAATTATTCATTTCACACTAGCCACACTTATTATCATCATCATTTTGTTACCCTATTTTTTTTAATGTTTGAGGGAGATTCCTCACTTTATCCCCATGATGGCTTGCAACTAAAGATCCTTTCTTTAGACACCATAATTATCCCAGAATGTTGTCACAAAAAATTACCATGGTTCTAGGACAAACCGGTCCATGATAAGGGTTACCTTTTTTCTTTGTCCAGGTAGACTTGATTCTTCCCCCATTATTTATTCGCCTGTATTTTTACATAGAAGTCTATAATAAGAAAAAAATGTTCTTTCCATATACCACAAAAATTTAAAAACACAAGATAATATTAATGGAGTCACCATGATGACTTAAGATCATAATTTTGAATCATATGTCATGCTTTAAAATCAGTGAAGGAAGATTCTAAATGCACATTGTTAAATTTTGCAATAGTAATTTGTTGTTCGGCCTCATTATGAGTTCCTCTTAAACCTTATCTTGGTGTTACATCTTTTTGTTTTTCACTATTAATCAGGGTGTCTGAGAAATATTTGATACGCCATCTGACATGGTAATTTTGTAGGAAAATTCCATTCTGGTCATTCACTTGACCAAAATTAATTTGTATCTATCGTGGTAATGTTTTGGGTACTCATCCAGGTAACATTAACATGTGGTATGTCACCCTTTCCAAGTCGTAAGGCTTCTCTTAATGTACTATGATCCCCCTTTTATCTTTGAATTTTACTAAGATGAAATGTCACATTCCTTCATTATCTTACCCAGTTATCTGTTCATATTCAATCATCATTTATCTAAATCATCTACCCATTTTCAAGGCATGTTTAGACAACGATATCTTAAAAATACATGTGTTTGCGGTCATGTGTATCTCACATATACATATACTTATATTCTTATATTGTCCTTTTCATTTTTATGATGTTGGTCAAATATTTTTTTTTTTATGTAAAGGAATCAGACCAGTAAGGACCTAGTTAAGAGTTACTTTCGTAATTTACAACTATATCATTTGGTCTTTATAAAGTTTCATGCACTTTCACTAACTTACCCATACTATTTAGCATATATAAACTTATCTCAAATCTCTTGAATATCATGGTGATTGCAATTAATCAAAATTCTATTATCATTTTTGTTTTCAATCATAATTGGCCTTCTTAGTCACCGAGCAGTTATAAAATAAATCTTTTAGTGATTCATTCCGGTATTTAGCATGGCAAGTATCCATCTCACAAATCCCTTGGGCACTCTACACACACCAGGGACGAAATTTTAAAATCTACCTAGATTCCTTTCCCAAGTTCTAGGGACATTATACTCCTTAGTAAATTCTCATATTTTGACTATGATCTTACTTGCACTTACTAAAATTTGGCATAATACAATTATCTTTTCTATATATCAGCTGCAAAGTTTGGATGTGCTTCCACTTCTATTAGGTGTCGGGAATAACAAAAAGATAATTACCATGGACCTTTTAACTTGAATATTCCAATTATATTATTTATTTTATTATTTCGGAGGTTTCTTTTCTTTTGTTGTTTTTATCACAATTTATCCCCATTTTGCTGGTTCAGGTATTTTTATCCAGCAATTTCGTTTCAGTTCTCAGTTACTTGAATGTTACCATCCTTCTCACTGATAGTGGTGCCAATTTGTTTATTGTTTTAGCCATTCTTTCTATGGCTCCCTTTATGACCTCTTTTTGTATCAATTTTTAAATATGTACCAGCTATTTATTATTGCATTAGACTTATTCACACCTAAAGTGTGTTATATCTCCATTGATTTATGTATTTTCGGGCTCTCGAATTCCTTTATTTCCCTTTGAAAATTCAGAGTATATTCCTTCACTATTATTCTATTATAAATCTCAAAGTTCCTTTTTCAACTTACTTTACATAAAAAGGTAAGGTTACACTTTTCTTTTTTTGGGGCCAAAAAATTTATTTTACTACCAAGTATCTGTGAGGTTCTTGGTCAACATTCCATGCAAGCAAGTAGTTTATATCAACCAATTTAATTTCCAAGTGTATTTGGTATACTTCATTAAATCTTACTTGACACCAACGATACATTTTACCCATTATTATACTTATCTCCTTTAAAAATCCATACTAGATTTTAGTTCAAATTCTCTATGATTAGTACTATTATAAACTATGGAATATATATATATATATCCAGGTGCAATTTAAAAGAAATATTTTCAATTAGAATATATATATATATATATATGTGTGTGTGTGTGTGTGTGCAATTTAAAAGAAATCCTTTCAATTAGAACAAATAATAATTATGCATATAACCTTTAAATTTTCAGGGCGATTTTGTATACCACACCCCACCATCTCTTTTAACATAACCATTTGTTATTTCATGTAAATTGACAAAAAAAATTCACAACTACTAACAAGTAGTCTTACAAGCAACACTTGTCACAACCACTAACAAATAGTCTTAGAAGCAACACCCATATCTCTTCTCAGGTGTGTTCATACTGTACTTAGTTTATCCATATTATTCTTCTGATTTGTTGGCGCATACGCTTCCTCATCATTTCAGATTCATAATCTTTTCATTATCCAATCAGTGATGGTATATGATTTGCTTAACTATCATTCATTGTCAAGTAATTCTCTCAAGCAGTTGCTTGTTTTTCAAGTCACTTAATAGGTCAATATTTGTAGATAAAGGTGGTCTCAACAATGAGTCAATTAATACTTTGATAATTGATAATTCAATAATTGAAATCATGTGAGGGAATCACTCCAATGCACCCTTCATATAAAGCTCATTTTTCCCTTAATCAGGCCATAGTGTTGAACCCTTAAGCTTTGATACCACTTGTAACATCTCCCGACACTATTTTATTTATTTTTCTTAAATGCTCACACTTGGTAACTAATAATTTAGCGGTAAGTATAATGTGTTTAAAACAGAGATATAATTCGTGTTCCTTAATACCTCTTAAATGAAGGTTAATTACTTGTTTAATGAAATTTGCATTAAATTGTGGCTACTTACAATTTTATATACATAATATACATGCACGCCTCCATAGGTCCAACATGGCCCATGCTAACCTGAAATTCTATGATTTTCATTACCATTTATTATGGATATGTATACGTTCTCAAATCTAAGATAAGAAAGGGAACTCATTTGGCATTATCTTTGAAATGGTAACTAATATTTGATGTATATTTCCTACAAGAAACCCAACCTATTTTTTATTTAGGTAATGCGCATTATTTTTAATGTGACGAAACCTTGTTAATATGCCTAAATATAATCTTACACATAAATAAGTAATTGGGTCTACATTTCTTATAGAAGGTTCCGACGTATACTCCACCTTACTGCTTAGATTAATATGTTATATCTAACCCTTTTAGATTTTTCGAGAGGCTACTGTCATGCATCTCGTTGGTTTATTGGTTGATTGTGCCTCTTACATCTGTCACGATCTCCACTGTCAGAATATTGGGGTTGGGATCAGATGGTCCATGTGGGAAGAGGAGTTACAAAGGTAATTACCTCTCTCACCCTTATACGTTGCCTCACGTCAGTTGCATATTTTCCTTTGGAGGAAATTTTCTCTGTAACTAGTTATCATTCCACTGTTTTTAGCTATGTGTCCCACTCTGATAAGTTTCTCCATCTAAGCATATACACATGTATTTTAATATTAACTATTTTTCTTACCAGACTATTACCTGTAGCCAGTGTGAGGAGTCAATTCCTTTCCAGGGAGTGTTTCCAATAGTTTCCACATTTGGTAGTCATCTTATTTGAATATTGGTTATCTTGGTGGTGCATGAATAGGGTTTTAAGGTAAACCATTTAAATTCCCTTTTGCTTAACTTTTCATCTCTGAATTAAATATATTTGATTTCCTAAAAAAAGGTTGTAGGTTTTTTTTCCTTGCAGGTAAGACTCCATTAAACTACAAGAGAACTACATATAGGAAAATCAAATCTAATTCTGGACTTGCTTTCACAATGGGGTTTCACAACCATTCGAGTGATTGAGACTATTATTCATTATTTACTTAGAAATATTCCCCAATCTACTTGGTTACCCTCAGTTCTAAGGTGCATATATTAGTTGGTTCTATTTCCACGCTATCACAGGTATTTGCTTCTAGATCTTAGAGAATTCCCTAGTTGTGTGAATTCATCTAACTCAGTTCTCAAACATTGAACCCAATTCTCAATGCTTATTAAATTTTTTATTACTTATAGGTTTGCGGGGCATGGGGGGAAACTGCTTCCTATCAGAAGGTCTTCTTAAGGTAAATCCATAACCCTACCCTAAAGTTTACTTATTTCTTACCATCGTATCAATTGCAGAGAACCCACAAGCTAACATGTTTCTTTCCAGGTGAGGATTTCGCTCACTATTTAATAGTTTAGAGGTTATGACTACTTGCAACTTCTAGGTTCTAATCCTTTACAGTCTCTCTTTTGTTCATAGGGTTTTTCTCATTTCTAGCTCCAATATTACAAAGAGAGGGTTATAATGTGACTGATTCTTTGTCAACTTGGATGGTCCATTTATATGGCCAAAATTTCAACTTAGACATAGTTATATATTGTTATATTTGAGGGTTCCTCCCTCTGCTAGGAATGAATTAAAAAAAAGCAAAAGCTTTCATTTGTATAGATATATTTGTCTTTTAATTCCCTTACAACTTATGGTAATTCTAGAGTTATTTTGTTAATAAATGGACAACATTATTCCAGTATCCATTGTATTTTCTTATGGATTTTTTCCATATTCACTATTTCTTGCTAATTTTGACTATAATAGTAGATATGTTATTATTTCTGAGAAAAGGAGTGTTATCACTCTGCTAGATTCCCAAGGCTGAAGAAGGAATCCCAACAGAGGTAACCACAAACCAAGCTTTTGACTTGATAGCTAGCCCTATCAAGTTGGAGAGGGTTCCCTCCGAAAGGGTCATGGCCAGGAGGGCTACAAAAATTAGGGTTTTTAGGCTAGATATAGAGTGCAGGGGGTTGTTTGAAGTTGATTTGGTTGGGGAGTCACTTGATGAAGGAATTAGGTCAAGGAAAGCAAGGTCAGGGAAAATGAGTTAGGGTTGTAGGGATCAATGGGGAAGGTAGGTAAAATGTGTTATCACTCTAATAATTATTAAGTTGTGAGATTTTGATTTAAAGTCCAAGAACATTAGATGTAACCACATACCAAATTTTAAAATCTAAGATCTAGGATTCTTAGGGTTCAGAGAGGGCTCTCTCTATAAGATTTAACTTTGTTTTAATTATATGATATTAGGATAGTTATGAAGTGCAAATTGATTTTGGTTTGGTTTGGTTTGCTGAGAAAAAATCACTTAATGAGATGGATAGTGAAAGATATGTTTGTCCATTGGGCTAAGGAGTCAAATGTCAAGTAGACAAGACTAGGATCAAGGTCAAAAGTCAAATGTTTTCAGGGCAAGATAGACAAGTCATTGAAGATCTCGGAAGGTTGATTGATGAAGTGGTTTGATCAGGATAAAGAGCAATCAAGGATTATTTGATCTGGATAAGGAAGGAGTAGACAGAGGTAATTCGAAAGAGGGCAAAATTAAGGGTTACCTACTCTGGAAATTAGTAGAAAACATAGAAATGATAAATTGTTAAAGACGGGGTGCTTTTAACAAATTCTGTAATAATACTCCTAGTTCGTAATTGAAATTTGGAGCACATATATGGATGCATGTAAAACTTAAGAAGATTAAACAATGACAATATAAAGTACTTTGATTCAATGGCTCATCACATGAATCATGAATTCCAGGTACAAAAAAAATGACTATAGAAATCTTCAGAAATTTATTCCACAATAATACTTCAAAAGATGAAGTATATATACAAAAATGTTTACAAAATATCCTAGAATAATCATAGGATTTTTATAAGGAAATAAATTATATTTTACAACAAAATAGTGACAGCTGCTTAAAAACTTAGCAAGTTGTCCTATTTATCCAAATAAAATAGAAATGTTGTTGTGGATTGGGTTTAGTTGGCTACTTTTCTTTCTTCAATGCTGGCACAAGATCTTTTGATTTGTTTTGCAATATTATCTTTTATTTGATACTCTTTATCTCTGATACTCTTTAATCACTTATATAATTTTACCATTGTTTAACTACCTTACTGCTGTAAAATATGTTTTTGACTGTGTAAAATCAGCAAACTGTTTTTATCCTTTTTACTGCAATTTGACATTTAGAGTAAGTCAGTGGGTGATTCCCAAGATTATTCATTAGGAATTTTGATCTTTTTCAGCTTCCTAAAGTTCTCATATGCCTCAGTGTACCTAGAAAATATTGGTTTTATAACAAATAGGTGTTTTATCTCATGTTGTAGATAAAACAAGTCTTCAAAATTTTTATGTAAAACCTTTCCTATAGGAATTCCTTGTCCTTCTGTTTTGTCTACCTGCTCTTTTGCATGATCTCTGATCTTCTTGTTATAGTCCTCTTGTGGCACGAGTTTATCATTAATAACAAGGATGTTTGGCAAACCTCTTTGCCTCAAAATCTCAAATTTAACCATAAATTTGGTTATGGCTATGTTCATGTTTTCACATTTTTCTTCTAGCTACTTCATTAAAATCTTTTTTGAAATTACTTTCCTTATCTCAAGGATTGTCTCTGTTCTATTTGTAATTTCTATCTCCTCTAGCTCTTGCTTATTCTTACTGTTGAGAAAGTTGATTAGTTCTAGGGCCTGTTCAGGTTTGGCACCTAGTTCCTCCTTTGTTTTCTGAATCTCTTTTTGGGTTGCCTTTAGTAAATCCTTTTGCTCATATATTACCTGTATTGATGGCCAAACATCATTGATGGATTCAATGATTTTACTCCATAGTTGATTCTTTACATAGGACATTGGCTCTTTCAAGGTTAAATCCTTTTGTAGATTCTTCAACTCAACATTTAACCTATTAGCCCTTTGTTCCTGAATTTTAGCATTAATTTGGGCTACCTTCTTAGTGTCTTCAAGATTGTCAATCACTTTCTTCAATATATTGATCTCATTGGTTTGAAGTGAAATTTCCTCCATGGCTTTGACAAGCTTGCTAGCTTCATCTGTTGGCTGCACTGTTGATGTAGATGATTATGTGGCTAAGGTAGTAGAAGATGTCACTGGCACTACTGTGGCTAGTGGTACTTTTGGTGCCAACCCTTTTGCAAGAGTTGAAGGCACAACTATAGTTTCCATGGGAATTACTGTAGGAGCTTCTTGTGCTTTTGTAGTTTCTCTTTCATGGACAAGCTTGTCCATTTGGATTTCCATCTCTTTTATCTATGCTTTCAATTGTAAAATCAAGTTCATCATATCATCTTTTTGGCTTGCCTATTGTACAATTTCCTTGCCTTGTGGGTGTTCTATTGGTGGAAACTTGAGTGGTTTCCTAGGTGTTGTAATGTCAACATTCTTTTTCTTCACCAACTCTTCTGCAGCCTTTACATTTGCAGGATCATATCCTACTTGAATAACCAACTCTTCTAAAGACTTAATCCTAAGATCTTTAGCATATGAGGAAGCCTTTTCAACGTTCATTTGATCTCTCATATTTATTATTGTATTTTGGAGCTTATGGACACTCATGGCCTTTGTAGTAATGGTAGAATAAAGCATCTCAAAAGTTTGTCTGTGAAACTCAATTTTATCTAATCTGCCACTGTTTTGGGATTCTTAACTATTGGTTGAAGCACTGACATAATCAACTTATTTTTTGAATAATCAAAAGCTGATAGAAGTCTATTCTAGATCCCTGGTGTTTTTTTTAAATATTGAGAATAAATCTCATTCTTGATTTCTTCATTCTTAGCCTTTATCTACTTATATTTCTCCCTGATGTCAATATCTTTATCCTCTACTGGCTATGAGGAGGATTCCTCCATACTCTGTTTCTTCTCTATTACCTGTGTGTTTGAATTATCAAGATGCTCTTAATTTAGAATCTCTGTTGCTGGCTCATTTATAATGATTGTAGCAACATCTGTGTTTATCTCCGGAACATCTGTATCTTCCACTTCTATTGTCTCTTTTTCTTTATCAGCTGGGTTGATCTTAGGCTTTTTATTATACCTTAGTTTAAACCTAGTCTCAATGGTTGTTTCAGCAGTGTAGGTACCTTCTTCTTTGACTTTTTTGGTAGCTTTATCTTCTTGATTCATAGTTTTCAAGGTGTGACTAGTATCAACCTATTTAACTGCTTCAATCAAGGTATTTTCTAGCCACTCTGCTTTATTAGCAAATTGTTCAATCTCTGGTCTTTTATCATGAATATAAGGTGTTAGTTTTCATTTAACCCTCATTTTGTTGAGAATTCCTTGAGGGTCATAATTCCATAAGAAGCTAAATTCAAATTTGTACTCCAACAATTGTTTTGCTACTTCTATTGCTACATCTCTATGATTACAAATGAAGGGTCCTATTTGATTTTTCAATTTAAATTGGGTCTTATTTTTGGCTGCCAAGAAATTGATTGAATCTGAATTGAGAATTTTCCTGATGTATTCCAAGGCAAAAACTCTCATCGGCACATACGTACGTAGTTTATAGGGTAAAATATTTGACCCAAAAACTCTGATTTCTGTATGGTTCTGATATAAGTACCAATCTCCATTTTTACTTTGTTCTGGCAGCTGTAATATTTTCTTTATCTCATCATTGATTCTTGGTTGTACATTGTTTTTCAACATGTTTATCAATGGATGAATAAAGGAATCTGTAAACTCTTCATAACTAAACTCTGTGGACTCTTTTCTGATCAAAGATGTCCAAAATATAATTGAAAGTGTATTTCCCTCTACATCCAGCTTCCGAAGTGTTATTGGGAACTTGTCTGCTTGGAAGTATAAGAACATATGAGAAAGAAAGGAAGTATACCTAAATATTCCTTCAGTTGGCAATTTGACAAGTTGATCATGTATATTATCAGCTATGTATTCAGCATAACTCTAAATGATAGAAGGAGGTTGTCCTTGTACAAAGGTAGATAGAAAACCTAGGATTGATTCATCTGTATGCTCATCTATAAATTACCCTAGGATGAAGGACAACATGGATATGACATGCCTAGACCCTTTAGGAAATTTTGAAGTACAATAAGGAGGGTTTAGTTTTGGAATTTCAACAAAGGCAGGCATGAAATTTTGGAAAATCTGAAATCTTTTCAGAAAGTCTAGACCAATGTAAAGCTTGGTGAGTGCTTCTATGGATAAAGGAACTGCATTGGGATCTAGTTTGAGTTGAAGCATTAGGTTAATTGACTCAGCAGTAATTGTGAACAATACTTCTTTATTTTCATTAACCATTGCTCTTTGTTCAGGAGAATAATAATTCTGACACAACCTAATGATTTCTGGACATTGATGAGTGAGTGGAACTACATATTTGGGTAGGTTTGACTCACAAATTTGAACTTCATCAACTTGATCTAATGACTTTTCAAGACTCCAGCAGTGGAGGTCTAACAGATTAATTTCTATCATTGGATCAACTATTTTGTAATCCACATCAGCCAAGTGTGCATTTTCAATGTCTACAACAGGAGGTTGTAGAGGGTTTACAACAATTGTGGTTTTGGAAGACATTGTTGGGTTTGATTTTGACATTTTCCACCTTCTGGGTGCTTGAAACTCTGTATTTTGGCTTTTTGAACTCTTCTGTAAGATTTATTTGTTTACATAAGTGTTTTTTGACTTTAACAGAGGTTTATCGATAAAAATAGGCACAAATTGGATTTATTTTGATTTTAGACCTTTCAGTTTGGCTTTAAAATTTATCTTCAGACTCTTACAAGTTGAAGAAATGATAAAACAAGGGTTTTCTTTTCTTTTTTGGATAAAATGGACTGAAAATGGTTCAAATTGGGCAGAAAAAGATTGGGTTTATTTGCAAAGGGTTTCTAGATAAATTCGAAGTCTTTTTTAAAGTCTACAAAGGGTAAATATATTCATATTTGCTTTTAAAAACCGTATTCGGTATCGAAACTGGGGTTTATCAAAGTTTTTACAGAGAATTCATTATTTTCAGGCAACTACAGGTATTTTTGTTGATAAATGGGCTTTACAAAGCTTAATTTCTCGGAAATACTCCTTTTCAAATGATAAACAGGTTGTTTTTCTATGAAGAATACCTATTTGTGCAGGTATTTGGTCTTTTAACTGATTCTGAGGCGTTAAAGAGGTTTGAGATGGATTTTGAAGTCTTATGGAAGTTGATTTGGAAGCTTCAAGTTATCTTGACAGTAGCTGTAATCGCTTTCTGGTTCTTTTGAGTGTGAAAACAATGTACATGGCTTCATTTTTTCTGTCGGAATGGATAAACGCACAGATAACAAATAAAAGGGCTTTCCTATGCATATGAAGCTTTTTATAAGGTTTTAGGTTTAAAGAGGATTGACATTTAATGCGGTCATATCAGAGCAGAGGGCAGTTTTTACGCTTGAGGCAGAAAACCATTAGTGGTTTATCGCATGGGCTGTGGGAAGTAAGCTGTTTCATGGGATCGAATGCGATCCAATCATATGTTGCCGCGCGGAGGAGAGATAAGGGCGCAAAACTGCCCATTTCACAAACATGAATTTGATTGTTGATCGCACAAGTTGAAATGCAATATAGTGTTTGGGTTGTCAGATCTGGGAGGATGTGTGCGAATGGCTAGGATCAAATGAGGAGTTGATTGGATGATGTGGGCATGGGGCCCGGGTCTTATTATGTGGCAGGGTTAGTTTTAATGTTTAAAACGTATATTTTAACATAAAGCAAATGTATTGTTTTGATAGGCGGGTTATGTGTTTACCTTAAAAATAAAACATTCACAAATGTTTTTAAAACATTGGGAGCGAGTTTTAAAATGTTTTAACCTATGGGGAAAGGTCACAGAAATATTTATCACATGGGTAATATAAAACCATAGGTTAACGCTAATAAGTGGGCTTTTTGGGATATTTTAAAATGAAGGAATTAATAAATATACGAGAAGGGGTATTTTTAAAGGGATTTTAATACATTATGTTAAAGATTAATATGAAATTAAATGTAATGAATGAAAATATAAAATAAACTAAGCGAAGTGTAAAATAGGCATTTTGAGCATAATAATGACCTCATTTTAATATTTACACATAATACTTAGGGTAAATTGTATTTTATGGGTTTTTGAGAATTTTTGGATGAAATGAAATTAATTAAGAGGTGATTTTACTTTTCTAAGCAAAAGAGTTTTTTTACTTAGGAAAAGGGATTGTATTTTTGGAAGAGGGTGAATATGTTGAGAAAATGGGCTTTTATGAAGGGAATCTAGAATTTTTTACCATTCAGTCACTAAGCCTTGGGTCCGGTCCCAACAGAAGTTAGAGAAATGCTCTGAGCCTCTTTAACTGAAGGTTTTGAATACTGGATCATTGTGGGGGAGGGAAAATTAGTAATTTATCGGTGATGCTTAATTACATGTCTTGCATAACTACTTTCTACCTACCCATCATTATTCTAACATTTTTTATTTCATTTGCATGGGTGCATTTAAGCTTGCAACCCTAAATCCATTTTTTTCAAAAGCATAAAACTATCTAATTATAACCTTATTTCATCTGAGGGCTCAGATTAAACTGTTGAACTCCTTATTTCTTCTCTAACTATCTACTGATTTGTCAAGTTTAAACTGTTTGACATATTTTTATTCTTTATCTAAAACATGAAATTCAAAGCATGAAAAGTTAAGATTAAACTATTTAACTGATCATGGATTATGGAATTTTGAACAATCTGCACATAATCATTATTTTTGCAATAAAAGTAAATAGTAGTGGCAATTTGAATTTCTCACTTTCATGTCTTATTCTTATCTCTTTTTTCTTTTGGGGTTCATTTTTTATTCTCTTTTTTTAAGTCCTTTGATCTTTCGTTTAGGACTTTTACCCTCTTTTCATTTTTTATTATTTTTCAAATATGGGAAAACAACTTGCGGAAGGCAAGGTATGTACATATTTACAATACTATCAAAGTCAATTAAAAAATTATGAACCCTATTATTATAGGACCCTAATAGTGGCTCCACACGGGGATGGAATTTCCTGGTGAAATGTCAAGAACTTTAAGACTAGAAGCCTTTGAATTTTGACTATGATGAACTTGAAAATGTCTTCTAATATCTGCAGTTATTTCATACTTATGATATTTTACCTCTCAAAGCTTAGGGCCTTCTCTCCGGGCTTCAACTCTATTAGGAAAAAATCCAATCCAATCTAAAAATCTTCAATTTTTATGTACAATGGTCATAGTAAATAAAACTAACTATTTTTTATCTCTGAGGAGTAGTAGTGCTTCAGCATTATGCCATTGATTGGTCCACCTAGCGAATCTGATCCATCCATTTCTTTCAAAAAGAAAGCATTGTTACCTCTGTAACCATAAATAACATAAGGTCCTTTCCATAGGAAATCAAATTTCCCATGTTTACCTTTCTCTTCTCTTCTTGAATCCCATTTTAACACTTTGTATCCAATGTAGAAATCATCTTTACTCTTTTTTGTCAAAAAAATTCTTTATCTTATCTTGGATAACTTGAGACTTAAGATAAAATTCTTCTCTTGTTTGTTGCAACTGAATGGTTTGATTAATCCTTCTTTGAATGTCATTTGTCTCAACCTGTAATTCTTGGATTATCTTCATTACTGGTACTCCTAAGGAGGATGGAGAAACAACATCCATTCCAAAGACAAGCTGGTAAGGGGATGTACCAATATATTTTTTGGTGGTAAGTCTATCTACCCGTAAGACATTGACTAACTTCTTGTTACAAGTCTTTTTTTTATCTTCTAATAATTTCTTGATGATGTTTACAAGGCTCTTATTGGAAGATTCAGCTAGGCCATTACCTCCAGGGTAATATGCAGTAGAATGGCCTAGGGTAATGTGATATTTATCGAAAAATTCAATCATCTTTTTGGATTTGAATGCAGCTACATTGTCAGTAATAATATTTTGGGGACATCCAAATCTTGAAAGTATGTTTCTTTCTAGAAATGAGATAATGATAGTGTCAGTGGCTTGCCTAGAGGGTATGGCTTCAGTCCACTTAGTAAAGTAATCCGTGGCTGTTAGAATCCACTTGTGGTGAGCTGATGATGGAGGGTGAATTTCACCAATGAAGTCAAGAACCCATTGTTGAAATGGCATTTCTGTTGAGATTGGTTTTAAGGGAAGGGGTAATAGCTTTTTCTTACCCTCAAATATTTGACATTTGTGACAGGAGGTCACATACCTTTTTACATTTTCAAACAAAGTAGGCTAGTAAAAACTAGCTCTCAGGATTTTTTCTGAAGTATTCTTCCAATAGAGATTTCCTCCACAGTCACCTGCATGAAATTCTTATAATACTTTGTCAGCTTATTCTTTTAGCAAACAATTCAGTAAAATTCCACTATGATCCTTCCAAAAAATTAGATTGTCTAATATACAAAATCTTACTACCTTAAGCTTTAAGAATATAGCTTTTGTTCTTGATAATCCAAGAGGAGCTTTTAAGTTTAGTACTACAAATATGATATATTCATACCATGGTGAGTCTGAAAAGGCTTCACTGATCTCTGGAGTCGCCATCTCTTCCTGATCATCTACTTGGGCAATAAAATTTATGTCTAGGGCATGAAAATTTGATTCAGCCATGATTTTGGCTAAACCTTGACCTTTTATAAGTTTAGTGGGTTTTATTTCTATGTCATATTCCAAAATTGTGGCAATCCACTTGCCTCTTCTACCATCAGGACCATCCCAAGTTAGAATGTCTTTTACTACTGCATTTGGAACATATGCAATGATGTGAGAATAAAGAATGTACACTCTGAAGTCTTTAATGGCCTTTACAAAATCTAGGGCTTGTTTCTCCATGATATTGTACTTCAAAGTGGCATCTCTAAGTGTTTTCATAAAGAAAGATATGGGCTGCTCATATCCCTAGTCATTTTTTTGCAGTAAAACTGCAACAATGGTGTGTTCTGAAGCAAATGAAAAAAATGATGAAATCCTTCTTAAAATTAGGACTTATAAGGACTTGGGTTTTGGTTAAAGCCTGTTTGATAGATTCAAATGATTTTTTGGACTCAATAGTCCATTTAAGAATTGAATCCTTTTTAATCATGTTGTTAAGCTCTCTGATTATTTTAGCGAAATTGGAGATGAATCTTCTTAAGAAGTTAATTTTTCGTAGAAAAGCTTGTAACTCTTTTATGTTCCTAGGAGGACTAATGTTAAGAATTTATTCTATTTGGGAGGATCTATTATAATTCCTTCCTTAGATATTATGTGCCCTAGTAACTTACCTTCTTCTAATCCAAATAAGGTTTTCTTAGGGTTTAAAGAGATGCCAAACTTTATGCATTTAATAAAGACTTGTCTAAGATGATCCAAGTGTTCATAATTAGTCTTAGAAAATACAGTAATGTCATATAAGTAAATCACTAAGAATTCATGAATTTCCTTTGCAAAGGCTATATCCATAGCTCTTTAAAAGGTAGCCCCTGCATTCATTAAACAAAAGGGCATTTTTGTATACATAAAAATGCTCCAAGGAGTAGTAAAAGTTTTTTTGGCTTGATCCTCTGGTTGGACTAAAATTTGGTTGTATCCTAAAAATCCATCTAAAAGTGAAATATTAGAAGAACCAACTACCCTTTGTAAAATGTGATCCATCTTTGGTAAAGGATAATTATATTTTAAGGATACTTTGTTTAGATTCCTAAAATCAACACATAATCTAATTTCTCCTGTCTTTTTTCTGGTTGGAACTAGATTAGAAACCTAATTAGAATATCTGATTGGTGCAATTATCTGTGCCTCATACATTCTTTTTACCTCTTTTTCAATCAAAGGCATCAAAATAGGGTTGATCCTTCTTAAATTTTGTTTAAAAGGTTTTTGGTCTTCTTTTATAGGGATTTTATGCTGTATTGTATTAGTGTCATAGGATTTTAGGTCCTCATAACTCCAAGAAAAAACATCTTGAAATTCCTTGAAAAGAGCAATATATTTTTATTTTTCTTGTTGAGGTAAGGCTTTGGAAAGTTTGATCATTTTGGGTTTTAAATCTGTGCCTATGTTACATTCCTCAATATCAGATCTAAGTGGCTCCATTTTGGGTTTTCTAGGAACATCATTTGAGTCAAATAAATATTCTAAAGGGGTTAAGCCTTTTGGTAAGAAATTATCTTTGAGATTTAATATATCAGATTCATCATCAATTATCTCATCAATTTCTACTTTCTCTAAGTTATCTATATCTGATTGACTAAATTTAGTGGGTCTAGCCAACTTTATGTTGGAACAGGGTCTCCTACAAAGATGCGAATATGATCCATTTTGTATATTTTTTATTATATTTATTCTAGCGCAAGGGTTTTGGGGTGGATCAAATCCCCTAATACATTGTAACCGGGTCAAGGGTAGACCAAGAGTCTGCAAACGACGTTTTGCAGACCATTGGATGTGTAGGCTAAAGTAGTATAAATAGTTGAACCTTTTTGAGTCGATAGGCAGAGAACGAATAGAGATTGATGCGAAGTACGAATTGCTAGATCTTGGGTTGGGTTGTTTGGGTTAGGAATCATGCTGGCTATGTGTGCGGAGATCCTCTGTCCTGCTGTGTGCAGACCCTACTGGCTGTGTGCGTAGGTGGTATTGGGGGAATGTAAGAGGATTTTGATAAGTAATGTATGTGAAGTATTTCTGAAACATGTGATGTTATCTGAATCTGTTCTTTATGATTGATGCGAACTAAGATTGTCTGACTAAGTTGCGAACTCGTCTATTTTATCTCTGTGATATGAAAGTATATGAACTTAGTATATTACTGGGGTATGACTATGGTTGCACTTCCTAATTGCATCTCTATTAAGGAACGTGACCTATCTGTGTTGACAATATTGGCTACGATTATGTTGTTTTATGGTTGTAATTGATGATACGCACGTGGATGCGAAACTGCTAGAGAAGATATGATAAGAACTATAGTTTGGTTACGTTCTGGAACCCTGCAAATCACCCTTCGGTGTAGATATGATAATTGTGGACCTGCATTATTACCTACTCTCTCTCAGGGTGCAGAAACCTAGTTCCAGTACCCTCCCATACTGCTTCGGGTGGGACGTGACCTGCACAAGCGGGTCACTGCCGAAAGGGCCAGTATTATAGGGGTTTGTTGGCAAAACTTCACCTTTGAACCTAGGTCAGGACCCCTTGAGCCAACAAATGGTTCCATTGCTGGGACCGGGAGCATTTTGAGGGAGAGATTTTGTAATTCCAAGGCTATATTGGAAGCTTGATAAGAAAGAAATTGATGAGTGGTTTGAAAAGAAAGTTCAGAAATTTGCTGTAAAAGAAAACCGAAGTTGACCACAAAAGAGTGGAAGAACATGTATATTTTCATGAAGATCTACAGATATTCTTTGTAATAATTATGATCAGGAGTGGCTTTCTAAAAAACTTACTGATCAAGATATTACTGTGCGAAGAGAGTAGTCTGTGTAGCCACACTGAGTGAATGACCTCTGATCTGGATGAGAGTACAACACGAAGTGGAAAATACTATCGGACCAACCAAGAAGGAGATAGATCTGCCTACAGTCCGGTAAGGGAATTGGCTACATAGAGTCCTCCAGCCACATCACTTTCAAACCAACATAGGGGAAATAACTAGCCTACAACTTCGCCACAGCCAGAAGATGGCATGTTTGCACACATGAAGTTACCTACCTTTAAGGGTGTGGGAGATGAAGACATGGATCAGTTCTGGTTTGTCACAAGATCTATATGGACTACGCAGAATGTATCTAGTGATGCGGTGAAAAGGTTACAAATATTCCTTGCCTTTGAAGGAAGAGATTTGGACTGGTACATGGGATACATCGACCAGCATGCGAATGCAACCATTGAAGAGATTAAGAATGCCTTAAAGCAACAGTTCAAGAAGCCTAAGTCCTACTCACAAATTGTGGTGGACCTAAAGGATTTCAAGCAAGGGCCTTCTGAGTCTGTGTGGGAGGCTGATCAGTGACTGAAGAAGGTGATCAGAGAAGGAGGATTTCACTATGATGAAAAAAAACACACAGAATGCTTCATCGCTATGTTGCTGCCTCACCTGCGCATACCTATGGGTCACCAAACTTTCGAATCGCAGGAAAAATCCTTGGGGGTCGCTATGAAGTTAGAAGCTACACCCAAAGATGATACCCAGTTGGGTGTCCAAAAGATCCAAGGAAAATTGGAGGCGATTCACATGGAGATCTAGAATCTGCGAAAGGAGCGAGGAATAGAGGCTAGCCCTGAAAGATGGTGCATACAATGAAGGACGACTAGTCAAACTAAAGATAAATATCCTCAGTTAGTAGACTATATGTAGGTCGGGGGACCTAGCCTGTTGCACCCGAGGGAAACTCTAGGGTCAAGTGGGTCAGCACTATGGTGCAATGATTGTCATGTTGCGGGGCTTCACGACACAAACCACTACCCTTGCCTTGCTGCATATGTCCCAGAGGTAAAGTAGCAATGGTGTCGATTCTGTAGGTCTGTAGGACATGATGAGTCGATAGAGGGAACCTATATAGGGTACAATTGGATCTGTCCTCACCAAGATCAAGCATAGGTGGCTCCCTAGCCAGGGGTAGGGGAGGAGGAAGAGGTGGCAGGGTAGGGTGTGGATGAGGGAAACTAATCTGTTATAACTATGGAGAAGTAGGACACTTTGTAAGGGACTGTCCAAGCCCTACGAGGCAGTCCTGCCGGTATTGCAGACAACTGGACCATGCGATTGAAGATTTTCCAATCTTGATAGAAAAATTGTAGGAGAGGCAACCGACACCTACGCAGAATGTGGAGAGGGTTGAGGCTGAACTTCAAGACAAAGATCCAAACATGAATGTCGTAACACGTAGTGTGATGGGCACCAGGGGACCTAGGGAGAAGGCTACAATTGAACCTCTAATCCAACAAGTAGTTGTCAAACACGAAGGTTTGGATCTAAAAAAGGAAAAAGAAACTTTTATCACAGCTCGCAAAGACTTTGTTGAGGCAGAGGCATCTACTTATCATGCACCTATGAACCTCAAGGCAGATAAGGAGGTCAAACCCTTATTGCAGGCATGTACGAAGCTTCTGCGCAACCCAAAGGTTGTGGAGAATCTTCAGGCATTAATAGATAGCTGCGCAGCATGGCCTAACCTACCCCCAGATTTCAAGGATGTGCACAAACTATATAAGAAACGCACCAGTAGGGAGATGTGGTTGACAATACAGATTGGTGACTACGAAATGGATAAGGTTATTTTAGACCTAGGGTTAGAAGTGACTATACTACCAAAAAAAAAATGGCAACGGATGGGAGAACCTAAGTTTGAGTGGTCCACTATCCAGCTGCGTATGGCCAATTAGCAGAAGATCATACCCTTGGGGAGACTGTCGAAGATCGTGGTAGATATCACAGGAGTCAAGGTCCGGGATGATTTTGAAGTAATTCAGGTTGTAGAAGATGCAGATCCCTATTCTGTGCTCCTAGGGTTAGACTAGGCCATAGATATGGGAGGAATCATTAATTTGAAGAAGAGAAGCATGGTGTTTGAAAATAATGGTATAAGGGTGATAGTACCATTAGATCCTGCGGAAGGCGAATGATATACCAAGTTGGTGTGCGACAAAGAAGATGTAGATCACATTTATAGGTTGACTGCGTGGGATGAATATTGGATCAACCCCATGGAAAATGGTGTACTATGCTGGGAAAAGGACAGTGAATGCTTCTCTGACTCCGACGGGGAGATGGAGAACTGGAAAAATCAGTTACATGATGTCTTTGCGCTATGATGTCTTCAGGTCTCAAAGGACTTTTGCTGCATTTCCTCAGAGGTAAGAGACATACCCTATTTCGATGGTTCTGGTAATGTCAAGGACTTTTTGCAAATATTCGAAGCCGAGGTTCCCAGAGAACAAAGGTTATGGGCCCTTAATCTAGCTATGCGTGAAACACCTGCACAATGGTGGGATATGCATAAAGGGGCATTCCAGGACTAGGAGGGCTGTCAGGACATGGTGCTCCTACGATTTGAACCTCTGGCGGGGATGCAGTTCAAGACGTTCCTTGGCCCAGGGGATCCACATGAGCACTTGGTTGCATGGATAAAGACGTGGGGCGATCAAACTACATAAGAATGGGTCCACTTGTTGATTCATACGTCGGGTCCAATCCCTACTACATGGTACCTGGGTGCGGAGCTCCATCAATGCACCTGCCATTGGGTAACTCTGAAGGATGAATTCATAGGAACATTCAGATTGATAGGGGGTTCAGAGGTGCTTGACGAAGCTCTGCAGGATATAGATACATTTGTATTTGGCAAGTTCGGATCCTCTGCATCATTTGGGGCACCGATGTGGGAAACACAGATGCAGAATATTGTCAACTACCGCAGCTTGGCAAGGGATGAAGGGGAATATGTCCTGCAGTTTGTCTCTATCTCGGAATCAGAAGGGGAGCGCGCCATTGCGGGACCTCCACTGCAAGAGGTGGATGTCACTAAGCCTCTCAAGCTGCGCGAAGTCAATATTGGGATGGAAGAGAAACCTAAGTTGGCTAATATTTGGGACTATTGGGATGAGGATACAGTAGGCAAAGTGGTTGAAATACTCACAGAATACCAGGACTAGGGATCACGGGGGACTTAGGAGTCATGCATATCACTCTCAAACCGGATGTGCACCCTGTGAAGTAGCGACCCTATAGGTTGAATCCTAAGTATAAGCAAAAGGTCAAGGAAGAACTCGATAAAATGACCGCTGCTGGCATCATCGAACATGTTGAGTAGTCAAACTAGGTTAGACCGATGGTGGTTCAGGAGAAAAAGACTAAGGGGGAGATTTAGATCTGTGTGGAATTGCACAAGTTGAACGATGCCTATGTTCATGATCCATTCCCTAAAGCATTCTTAGACGAAATCTTGGACAGCATGGGAGGGTAGGAAGCATACTCCTTCATAGACGGGTTCTTAGGATACCATCAGATCAGAATCACACTTGAGGACCGCAACAAAACCATGTTCGCCACTGAGTAGGGATCTTTCTAGTATACTGTCATGTTGTTTGGGCTCAATAATGCCCCTGATATCTTCTCGTGGGTCATTGTCGCAGTATTCAAGGAATTCAACCACAAATTCCTAGAAGTATATTTCAATGATTGGACTGTCTTCGGCCTGGTAAAGGCGCATGTATCAAACCTGTGCATGATTTTGGACACCTGCCGAAAACACCAAATTTCCCTAAATATCAAGAAATGTATCTTCTATGTAACCTTCAGAATATTTCTCGGCCACATAGTTTTCTGGCAAGGACTGATCCAACAATGGAGAAACAGCTACGCTCGATCCTTGGACACACAGACTACTATAGGAAATTCATTCAGGGCTATGCGCTGATTACGACCCCTATGGAAAAAATTCTCAAGAAGGATGTTTCATTCTTTTGGAATGACGAGTGTCAAAAGAGCTTTGAGTTACTTAAAGAAAAGATGGTCTCAATGCCTATTCTCATCTTTCCAGATTGGGAGAAGGTATTTCATGTTCACGTCGATGCGTCGGGCATTGCTCTCAAGGCTGTCGTTACGCAACCGAGAGAAAGAGATATCAACCATTCGGTTGCCTTTGCGAGTAGGAAACTCTCTGGTGCAGAACGTAACTACTCCACTATAGAGCGGGAGGGATTGGCCATGGTGTACGATTTGTAGAAATATTGACATTACTTGTTAGGAGGACACTTCAAAATGTTCACTGACCATTCAGCCTTGAAGTACCTGGTAAATAAGCCTGTGTTGGGAGGGAAAATCTGTCGATGGCTACTGCTATTTCAAGAGTATGACTTTGAAATCATTGTCAAGTCAGGAAAGTTGAATGTTGGGCCGGATCACTTGTCCTGAATTGAGAGTGGCGAGGATCTAACCAACCTGGATGACAGATTTCCTTATGTGCAACTATTTGATATTAAGGTAGTAGATGCACACTTCGCTGATATCATTCTATTCTTGACTACTGGGAGGGCACCTCCAGAGTAATTGGTACAACAGAAGAAAGAATTAGTCACCCGGGCTACAAATTTTACCATCATCACAGGTCATTTATATAAGATGGGAGCTGATGAATTATTGCGGAGATATGTTTTGGAGCTTGAAAGACATGCTATCTTGGAAGAGGCTCATGACGTAGTAGCAAGAGGTCACTACGCAGGGAAAGCAATGACGCAAAAGGTATTGAGAGTTGGGTTATGGTGGCCAACCCTGCATAATGACACTCATGATTATTGTAAAGCTTGCGATACATGCCAATGCACAAGGAGGCCATCCCATAGAGATGAAATTCCCCTTCAACCAAAAATGGCTCTACAAGCATTTGATAAAGGGGCCATCGATTTCATAGGGCCTATCAACCCACCAGGGAAGAAGACGGGTGTGCGATACATTATTACTGCCACTAATTATGTAACCAGGTGGGCCGAAGCACAAGCAGTGAAGGATTGTACTGCGGAAACTGTTGCGCATTTCATCTTTGAACAAATTCTGACTAGATTTGTATGCCCAAAGATCCTCATGAGCGACAGAGGTACACACTTTGTTAATGAAACAATCCAATCTTTGACTGAGGAGTTCCAGATCCAGCATGCGAAGAGCACACTGTATCACCCATAGGAAAACGGCGAGGTCAAAGCTTTTAACAAAATCTTGGAGCAAGCACTGAAAAAGGTATGCAACGTTGATCGCAGCGATTGGGACGTGCGTGTCCGATCAGTTCTTTGGGCCTATCGCACAACCTACAAGAAGCTAACGGGGAAAAACCCATTCAGGATGGTTTATGGTAAGGAGGCCATTATGCCATTGGAGTATATTGTTGCTAGTTTGTGCATCGCAACATTTATGAACATGGCAAAACCTGACATCATGGAGGAACGATTGGCACAACTTATGGATTTGGAGGAAGATCGGTTTCTCACTCATTTCCATCAGTAGGTTCAAAAGGCTCGTGATAAAGCCTGGCATGATCGACATATTCACCAAAAGACATTCGCGGAAGGTGAATTGGTCCTCTTATACGATAGCTAGTTTGCAAATCATCTAGGGAAGTTCCGACAGCACTGGCTTGGTCGTTACACCATTAAGGAAGTCACAGATGGCAGAGTTGTGAGGCTAGCTACCTTGCGTGGTGATATGCTACCAGGCTATGTCAACGGTAGTCAGCTCAAGCCGTATCATATCAGATGACTATATGGACGGAATATCTATGCAGGCACAGGTGGAGAACCCGCCATCACAGTGACTCAAGACGAGTCACAAGATTGTGTTGGGGGACTATTGGAACAGGGTCTCCTACAAAGATGTGAATCTGGTCCATTTTGTATATTTTTTATTATATTTAGTTTAGCGCAGGGGTTTTGGGGTGGGTCAAAGCCCCTAATGCATTGTAAGAGGGTCAAGGGTAGACCAAGAATCTACAAACCACAGTTTGTGGACCATTGGATGCGTAGGGTAAAGTAGTATAAATAGTTGAACCTTTTTGAGTTGATAGGCATAGAATGAATAGAGATTGATGCGAAGTACGAATTTCTAGATCTTGGGTTGGGTTGTTTGGGTTAGGACTCCTGTTGGCTGTGTGCATAGAGATCCTTTGTCCTGCTGTGTACGGACCCTACTGGCAATGTGTACAGGTGATATTGGGGGAATGTAAGAGTATTTTGATAAGTAATATATGTGAAGTATTTCTGAAACATGTGATGTTATCTAAATTTGTTCTGTTATGATTGATGCGAACTAAGATTGTCTGATTAAGCTGCGAAATCGTTTGTTTTATCTCTATGATATGAAAGTATGTGCACTTAGTGTATACTGGGATATGACTGTGGTTGCACTTCCTGATTGCATCTCTGTTAATGAATGCGAACTATTTGTGTTGAAAATATTGGCTGCGATTATGATGTTTTATGGTTGTAATTGATGGTACGCATGTGGATGTGAAACTGGTAGAGCTGATCTGATAAGAACTATATTCTGGTTATGTTCTGGAACCCTGATTATGACCCTTTGGTGTAGATCTGATAATTGCGGACCTGCATTATTACCTACTCTCTCTCAGGGTGCAGAAACCTGGTTCCAACACCCTCCCATATTGCTTCGGGTGAGACTTTGACCTACGCAAGTGGGTCACTGCCGAAAGGGCCAGTAGTATAGGGGTTTTTTGGCAAACCTTCACGTCCGAACCTGGGTTAGGACCCCTTGAGCCAACACTTTACTTTATTTACATCTATATTATTCAAATCAATTTCACTATCTAAATCTTGATCTAATGTACAGTCTGTGTCTATTTTATAGTTCTGAAATTCATCTTCACTATTCATAAAATGGTAAATCTGTTGATCTTGTGAGAAAATTTGCCTATATTTGAGGTTATCTAGAATTATTAGTCTGTGTTTTACTTCTGCAGTATACTTATGATCGGGCTGAAAGGGTAGATTACAGGTACTAAAAAAAGTTGCTAAGGAGTATGCCTATATGTTTTTCTTTCTTGGTATTGCAGAAAAATTACATTCCAACAGTTCATCTATAAAATCTAATATAGTTTCTCTATATTGGCCTAATCTAGGATTATAAACAGAATATTCTCCATTTATCTGTTTTATAATCAACTCTGAATCTCCCATAATTGATATTCTTTTGCCTCCTAAGTTTCTGATAATCTAGAGTCCTAAAATGAGGGCTTCATACTCAGCCATATTGTTGGTGCATTTAAAATTCAATCTAAAAGCATGGCCTTCTGCATGATTATTTTCCATATTATTTATCCAAACTCCTGCTCCTGCTCCTATTTTATTAAATGAACCATAAAAATCTAAATGCCATAATGATTCATGAAAGATATTTTCATTGTCTGGTATTTTCTTTTTGTCTTTTAGTTCAGTTTTGATTTCATTATCAGTTTCAGAGTTATATAAGATGAATGAATCTAGGTCAGTAGGTGTAGTGTAAATTGGGTAATTTATTTATCTTTCTGCACTACCCACCATATATTTCATCAATGTTTCCCTGTAGAGTTTCTTTGGTTGGTCAAAAACTAATATAGTAGCATATGACATATCCAATTGTAGAGATCCCTGTAATTTGGCTCCCCATGAGCGAGATAATAAAATTTCATATTTGGGTGGGATATCAGCTACTACAATGTCCATGAGTATACTTTTACCAGGATATTGAACTAATGTGACACACAAATATTTAATTAAACCTAAACATTGAAATTTGCTTGAATCAAATGAAAAGAGATCTTTGTAAGGCCTTGTGATGTTTAAGTTCAGGCTTTCCATTATTTCTTTGGGTATTAGATTATGTGAAGCCCCTGAATCTAACATTGCATTGTGTAATATTTGGTCATGAACAGTTAAGCTAATTTAAAATGGTGGAACATCTCCATCTTGGTATTTTCCATTAACTCCAGGACCAAAAATTAACTCTGGTTGATCATCATTTAAGTTTATTGATTCTTCTCCATCATTCATGTTTAAGGTTTCAGTGATGGTTGTTTCATAAAAATCATGTTTTACCACTTCTGTCAAAGGAATTGGTATTTTTAATTTTTCAATTTCAGCTTGTATATTGAACGAAGTTTGTGATTTACTAAGCTGAATTAACTCCTCTTTAGTAACTGTAGTTTGAGTAGGTTTGTCTTGTTTTTCTACATTTATCTTTTCATTTTCTATTTGAGTTTCTTGTGTCTTACTTCTCTTAGTTTTCTTTTCAGGAATGGTTTGAGAATCAGTAGATGTTTTTTCAGATTTTGAATTATCAGAAGCTATTTTTGTAGTGGCAGCTTTTGGATCTGTTGGTTTTGGATCAGTAGTGGGGGTTTTGGAATCTAAGTTTGTTGTTTTAAAAAAATTAGGTGTTTTAACAACATCAGATTTTTGTGAATCTATTGATGTTTGGGCAACTTCATTTGTTATATCAACAATCTTGGGACTAGGTGAAATTTTGGGACTAGAAACGTTTTGGGATGAATTAGAGTTTTGCTTATTTTCCCTAGGGATAATTTGCAAAAATTTTGTAGTGGGGGCTTCTACTGTTTTCTTATTTTCTGTTTGTGCAGTTTTCTTAGTAGAATTTTCAGTGTTTTTCTTACTTCTAATGTTATTTTGCTTATGTACTTCATTTATGGCAAAATCATAACCTTGTTTATAGTCAAATAATTCACCTGAATCTAATTGAAGTTGTTGCATTTCAAATAAGTCTTGGTCTTCCTGAGTGAGAAAGATAGTGTTATCATCATTTATACCCATTAAATTTATGGTTCCTTCATCATCAACATTATGTTGAGAACTTTCAGTATATTTCTCTTGAAATGGAGGTCTTATTGTCTAATCAAGAGCTGATTCTTCGGATTTTCCTGTATTTTTATTTTTCCTAAAGTTGGGATTTCTAATTTGTTGCTGATTATCCCGTCGTAGTCTCCTTTCTATATTGTATAATCTATCCATCATTCTCTCTAAAGTTTTAGCTAGCTGATCTATTTTTCCATCTGAACTAGGAGTCTCTTATTTTATGGTTACTCTCCTCTCATTCCTCAATCTAGCTTTTCTGGCCAAAATATTTACCTCTACACTAACATAATATGTTTGCATTCTTTCTAAGGTTTCAGTATTTCTTTCCCTTGATTGAAAAGCCATGTTTGTGTCAAATCGATCAGGGAATTTGAGTAAGACATAATCTGGAGTGGGTTTGAGATTAGCTGGGATTGGATTATAAACACTGTTGTATCTAGTGTAGTAGTCTTGGATTGTTTCATTAGGAGCTCTTTTCATTGCATCAAATTCAGATAATATTTGGAGTGGATTTTTCTTATTTTCCCATTTATTCAAAAATAATCTATGAAAGACTGATAAATCAACTATACTACCAGGATTAAGACCTTTAAACCATTTTTTAACTTCTCCTGTTAATGTTTGAGAAAAGAGCCTCATTTGTACATCGGAATCATCTATTTCATGAAGCTCAAAATAATCTATCATCTTATTAATGCGTTGCTGGGCAGTGTAATGTGTGGTAGCATCAAATTGAGGTATTTTACTCTAGTAATCCTGAGGCATGTTATGTAACTGAGTTGGAAGGACCAAGGGAGCATATCTAGTAGCCGTAGCTTGAATTTTAGCTTGTCTAGGAGGTCTGTTACACCATTTTTTGGTCATCTAACCTGTTTCTATTAGATGGATGTAAGTACACCATGTAAGACCAATTTTACCCTAAGTAAAATTGTTTTCACTATGAAAAATAGCTTAGTAAAACACCTTTATTAAGCTGTTTATGGTCTAAACAAGAAACCCCATGAGGAAATATTAAATAAATCCACATTTGTTTGATTTTCTTCAAGGAATAATTAGTTAAACAACAATTTAATTAATATTCCTGGTCATATTTAACCCAAAATAGGAAAATTAATTAGATAAATTATTATTTATCTTATTATTTTCTAGGAATAATTATTTAAACCTTATTTAAATAATATTCCTTGTTAAATTTGATTAAATCATTTATAAATAATTAAATAAATCATTATTTATTTGATTATTGCTCAACCACATCCTTAAAATAATAAATAAATCATTTATTTATTTATTATTTACAAATAAAGGGATTTGACCAAAGTCAAAATTTTTCCCTCTAACAAAAATAATAAAATATTCCATACAAGTTGGATCTTGATTTGGTTAATAATATTTTAATTATGCACCAATATCTAGACTAACTCAATATTTTGTTATAAATAGAAGGGTTTTTCCATTCATTCATCACCTTTTGTTGCCTAAGATCACTTTGGATCTATACTTTTGGTCTGACTTTGATCCACCATCATTGTCATATTTTTCTATCCTTTTGCTTGTGAGCTCCCTTTGAGTTCCATTTTTGTCTGGGTTTTCTACACCATCAAGAGAGAGGAATTTTAGATCTGAAGTGCTGAGGACTTACAAGAACCCATCCCATTGAGGAGAACTGGTAACATCCGTCTATGTTTTCCTCCTAGCTGCCCTTAATATAAAATTCATTCAACATATTCTTGTCTTGTCTATTGGATGCATGGATTAAATCCTGTTTTATTTACTGCTTAATGTCTTTTGATGCATAGATCTAGATTTTTGCAGCATTTATCTTGATCAACTAATTGCAGATCTGAAGATATTGGCAACCATATTTTGCTGTTAGGGTTGTTTTTTATGCATAGCTAAAGTGGTCTTTTTTTCGTACACTTGCAATTAAGATTCATACTAACAATCGGCGACTCCACACGGGTTTACGATTACGACCGCTGTCATTTTTCTGATCCTTGCATATCCAGCTGCTTCAAACCCTAGGATTTCTCTTCAGCCTCTTGTTTTTATTTTCCTGATGTTGTTTTTAACCTATAAAACCCTAAAACAGGAAAAATTCTAACTTCCGTGTGTTTCCGGACCTATTTCGCAGGTGACAGACATCAGCCGCAGTTGTGATGACACATTCTGCTGAAATCTGCCACCGAGAGTGTCGGAAGTGAAGGTCACATTTTTTGGCCCTAAACCTGCGACGTGGAGCTTTAGGACGCACTTTTCAGCCCAAAAACTGCAACCTCTACAGAAAACAAGTCAGAAACTGCGACCTGGACGTTTTGCGAGAGTTTTTCTGGAATTTTTCTAGGCTTATCTGGGCCTCTATTTAGGGTTTTCTGACCTCCGTCTCCACCCGTTTTGGACTTGTACTTGTCTTTTTTACTCAATTAAGTGGGAAAATAGCCCCCTAGGGCCTCAGTACCCTCCACACTTTATGGAAGAGTTTTAGCTACTGCAGGTTGTCTGAAATTTTCAGAGTGTTTAGCCATTTTTCAGATCTGATACCTCACCTTTAGATCCGCTTCAGATTGGCTATTTTTCCATCCAAATCACCTCATTTAGTTTTTTTGGGTTTTCCTCTAAAGTTCACTCCATTTCCCTCCAGGAGATAGCCTTTCTCCACCTCATTTATAACAATCTTTCCTCTGATTTGTTGTTGTTTTCTGCACCACTTTCTAGCAGATTTTGACCTTTAGATCCCTCTCCCTCCTAACCTTAGATATATTGGCTATTTTGGTGTGTTTTGACTAGTTTTTTTCCAACGTATAGACTACTTGTTGAGAGGCTTGCCTCCTTGGGTTTAGATTATCGCATTATTAGCTGTTTATTTACTGTTATTCTAGTTTCATATATTGTTATCTGCAGGTTTATTTACAATTACACAACACACTTTTTCTTTTTCTCTACAAACGTTTGGGTTTAAAAATTAAAATTTACACACTTTACACACACACCCTAAGCAAAAAAGAGCTTGGTTAACACCACCAAGCAAAGACTCTAAAACATTGAAATCAATTTATCCTGCACCTCTTCGCCCTTGTTTCGACATTCTAATCAGTTGATCCTATACCTCCTTGCCCTTGTCGGTCTCTTATTACTTTGTGTTGTGTTTGTGTCGTCATCATTGCGCCACCAAGGCATTTATCCCGGAGAATTCTTGGCCTTCATCCTCAGTTTCTGGTAGGAATACTTACTCCTCAGCGTAGGATTCGAGTTATTCCTCCACCGAGTACGCACTCTGACTCTTCTTCTGGTTCATTGGGTTCTCCTTCCACCCCTAGTTCTCCTCCTATTACCTTCACCATGTCTGGTTCAGGACCTAACACTGGTGGTAGCCCCGGCCCTAATGCTGGGAATACTACTAGTGGGACTACAACAGGAACTATCCCGGTTGCTCCCTTGCTCCCCTATATGGTAGGCCTCAGTCTTCCCGATTTTGACCAGTTGATAAATGACCCTATACACCATGACACTAGTTGGCTTGCTACGCTGACCAAGCTCCCTTCTAACATCCCCAAGTTTGAAGGCCTTGCTGGAGAAGATCTTACAAATCATGTTCGATCTTTCCACATGTGGTGTTCGTCTAACTCCATTACTAAGGACTCTGTCCATCTTTAGTTTTTCCAACGTACCCTTATAGGCAAAGCTTCTAAGTGGTATGTTGATTAGGCATCATCCTCTCATACCACCTTTGCGACTCTTACTCGGGCTTTCTTGTATTATTTCCAGCTTCCTCTTCATTATGAAATTGTACCAAAATTTTGATTTATTTCCGTCAATCGTCTGCGACCTGCCTATCCGATCATGTCCAGGAATGGCAGAGAAGAAAGAGCTTATGTTGAGCCCCTACCTTTGAAGACCGTGTCTACATGGACTGGTTCCTTAGATCTCTCTTGCCCCCTATCAGCAAATATGTCGCATCGCATTTCCCTCAAACCGAAGAAGCCACTCTCCAAATTGCGTTAAAGTATGACCTGATCTACGCTTAGTCGGGTTATGTTTATATCGTTCTACCTGATCTTCCTAGACCCGGTGGTGCCAACGCACCGGGGATATCTCATGTCGCTGATGGTATCATTGGAGCTCTCTCTCATCCATGCACTCAACCTCCCATGGGATATGGTTTTCCTCAAGGGGGGCCAGCATCTCTTGCCCTTTTCCCCCTCTCGGTAGCATGTATCCAGGATACGACATGCCTCCTCATTTTTCCCAACCTCCTGTTTACCACACTGTTACCCAACCTCCTTATTACCCATATCCACATCCTGGTGCTCCAGCTCCTCCAAAATTACCACCTCGTCCTCCCTTGCCTTCTCAACTCCCATAACAGCAGCCACCGCCCCCTTAGGGGTAGGTGTATGCACAACAAGGTGCGACTAATCCTCCTCCCTCCAAAAAGAAGAGGAAAGACACTCAAAATCAATCTGCTCCCAGTAATCCTGTATGTAATCTTCAAAATAATGCTCCTAACACTACTAACCAGAAACAGGGTGCTCTTCCCAAGCAGGACATGCCTGTTTGCACAAAAAAGCCTTGTTCTTGTTATAACGTTTATGGTTATTACACACATGATTGTCCTCTTTTACCACAGATGAAGCAGATGTGGGAGTCTCAAGAAACATTGCGAGGAAAACAAGCCTCCCCTTCTGTCCCTCCCAATGCTGCGCCTAGTCAGCTGGCTGTGCTTACTAATCCTTTCCCTCAGCAAGGATTTGTGGCTACCCAACCAACTTAAGGTCAGGTGGCCACCCAACCTCTTCCATTTGGTACCTCCGATTACCAGATGCTCATGATGAATTCTAACCAATCTCTAACTGTAGACATCAATCTTTAGACTTGGTCCCGTCAGTACAAAAAGCCTCCCACTACGTCTATCCCCGAAACACCTCCTTTGGTCCCTACATAGACTCTTTCGACACCTAATGGTCCCTTGCAGATCCCTCAGCCTAATGTGGAGGTTCATACCAAGATCCCTAAGGGACCACTATGCCAAAATGTTGCTTCTAGAAAATTTGCCCATTCGTATAGCATAGTAGATGATTTGGCACAATCTCCTGCTTCCATTTCAATGCTGGAACTCCTCCAGTCATTCCCTTCACAACAAAAAGCTTTATTATTTGCCATGGGCATTGTAGATCCTTCCAATGATCGATTGATTTTCTTTGATGTTGACCGGTCAGAACATCCTCCTCTCCCTGCTTCCGTCACTTTCCAAATCCTAGTCAAGGTCTGGAATGCCAACGTTTCCCAGTGCATCATTGATGAGGGGGCATCCACTTGTGTGATGTCTGCTTCGGTTTGGAAGCAACTCAAATCACTTGATTTGGCTCCTTCCACGATCACTCTGTGAGCATGGGATGGCCATGCCTCCTGGCCCATCAGTCTATTCCGCAACTATCCTATTACTCTTGCAGGAAATACTGTTTGCGTTGACATAGAAGTCATAGATGCCCCCTTAGATTACAACATTCTATTGGATCGTAGCTACACCTATGCGATGTCTGTTGTCCCATCTACAGTTCACTGCAAGATGTCCTTCCCTCATAACATAAAGATAGTCACCATTGCCTAGTTGACATATTACGAACCGAAGTATCAGACCTCCCCTAAGTCCATCATATCTTCGGTGGCCAATAAGCAAACCACTGATCCTTTGACTAGTGTCTCACCTAGAGTCTACAAAGAATCCTCATTTCTTGGTACATTCCCTGGTCTTCCTCCTCCTATCTTTGATCCCAGCTCATCGAATTTTAGCATGATACAATTGTCTCAGGCTGCCCTCAAGCAGCATGCTTCGGCAAATCAGCAGCCTCGTCGCCCTCTGCAACCTACTCCTAGCCCTTTGATTCAGCCTTATGGACCTCCTCCTTTTGGCCCTTCACCTACAGCTAGTATACATGAGCCTCTTTACCCTCCTGGAACGGTTCCTCCAAGCCTTAACCATCTTGGAGTCGTCCCACCTAGCCATTACCCCTCCGCTCAGATACTGTTCCTAGCTCCCCCTCTAGGAGTATATACAGTACCTGTCATGGCTACCCTCTCTCTTCCTAAATTGACCCTTGGGATTCCCGTCTGGTATCTTGATCCTCTAGCCGCTACCCCGCCTGCTCGACCCAAACCTTATATTTCTTTGACCCCAGTTCAACCGGTCCCCATGAATTCTCTCGATGCTCCACTGTCTCAGCCACCTCGACAAGAACCACCTCCTATTGCGACCACTTTGGGTAAGAAGGGAAAATCTCGAAAAGAGGAAACCAAAGAAAAGGCCACCCTGACAAACCTTGCCCCTCCTCGGCCGCCAAACCGACTATCTAGTGTGATTTGTGTGATGTTGTCGGTCATGCCACCCATATTTGTCCGGAGTTGCCTCATCTCAAGCCCATGGTTAATGTCATGTTCCTTGAGTCTATGGTCCCGAAAACCTCTGTTCCTTCCTCGACTGTAGCCAGGAACCCCAAGAATATTCACACCAACCACCCCTATGCTTTGTGTGATCTCCATGGCCATTATAACCACCTCTGTCCTCGCCTCGAGGACTTTCACACCTCTCTAACAGCAGTTCGCCAATTCAAGGCCAAGCGCAACGAGTCCACCACTCCATTATTTGCGCGTTTTGCTTCAGCAGAACCAAAGGACACAACGAATCCATAGAAAATCCCCCTCCAGATGTCAAAATGACAGAGTCTTCGGCCACTGTCCACTACCTGTCATCATTCATGAGATCCACGGTGGAAGCGCCATTTGAGACTTCCCCTTCTATTTCGCTCGACCTCCCTTCAATGATCACCCTGAGCTCAACATCAATGGATCCCTTATCTGCTTGTTCTTTCGTCACCACCCCTAACTTTATCTATCTCCCTTTACATTGAACCCATGAATTCGAATCACATACACCTTATGGCCATTACATTGAAATCCAATGCTTGAGTAAGGGGGCACCTATATTTGAGAGTCTAGGAGAGGCAATTCTCCACAAATCTCCTAGTGTATCTGGTCATGTTGACTCTAGTACTATTATTATTCCACATTTAGAAGAACCTATAGAGTCCCATATCACTTCATATCACTCTAGGGATGATACGCCGCATCATTCCTTCATCTTACATCAGCAACCCAGTTCCCTCGACATTTTTGTTGACAAACCTATGGGTTTTTTAGGAGAGCACCAGTTCATTATCTCCAAATCCACTCTTTGGGATAGTGACATCATGTATGCCAACCCAGAAACTAAGTCCATTTGCTTCATATATGTAGTACCAAAGAGATCGGTAATCCTCCATTCCCCTTCTCGAACTGCATAACCATAAAGAAAACAAATGGCGCACCACATTATAAAAATGTGTTTAGATTCCCCCTTTCTAAATAAATTTGGCATGACCATAACCTGCTTGGGGGCACCTATGCCCCTCAACCATAAAAATCCCATATCTCAGCCAAAAAAAGCACTAAAACACCCTTTCTTTGACAGGTCGCACTTTTCAGGTCATTTCCTGGGACAGGTTGCAGTTTTCTACCTAGTAACTACTACCCAGGTCACAGAAAAAACCCCAAAAAGTGCGACTTGGCCTGTTCATGACCTCTGGGTTCCTATCTGAAATTTTGATCCCCTAAAGTGAAAGAGTAGGGTTAGGCCTCTTACCTACAAATGATGGATCTCGATTCCAATGGTCAGTTTTCCTACTACAATCACCGTAATATTTAGGGCCTTCTCTCCTCTCTACATTCACCACAGCTATAAATAAAAATGAGTGAATTTGGAGGGAAAATGCCTTATTAAAAGAGAAACCCCTGATTTTTCTTTCGCCTGCTATGGAAAAATCGTAGCTCAGTTTGAGGAACTATTTGTACCATTGGAAAGCTCTCACCGAGCCCTCAAATGGGTATATGTTAGTTTTTTGTGATTTTATCCTTCACCAAGACACATTTCGTCCAATAAGGGTCACTTCACCACTCCTAAAAATCGAATTTCTTCACCTGCAACACTTGTACTTGGGGCACTAGTTTGCCTTCATACTTGTCCATGCTCGTGTCGATGTGCATCATGAGTAACCATCATGTACTCATGTTTTTATGGTCCCCATTGGACCTTTTCTATGAGGCAGTATCATCGAGTCACCCTTGTTTAGAGCATCCGAGTTGAGTCATCATCGCATTCATGGAGTCTATCCCGAGTCCCTTTGTATCCCGCTATAGTCCTCCACCCTCCATTGCCTTGGTTCCTCTCTCATGTCACACATTATGGCCTTCATTCCTACTGTCCCCTATCCCTCATGATATTGTGTCAGTCGCTGCTAGGTCATCCATGCCCTTTATGCTCTAACAAGGGAAGTCGTCCATCCGCTACTCAGTACACCCCATTTCATCATCATCCCTGGTGTCAGTCTGTCAGTGCTCTACTATTTTCTCTCGTGCCTTAGTTGAGGATCCCTTATTGCCTCACCTATGGCGGACCTCTTTCTGTCGACATCAGATCATTCATTCTAGAAGACAGGTCTAGAGGGCGGTGTACCTTGGTTCTAGCTTCTACTCTTGTTTGGTGCCTCGGATCAGGCAAAGGGACTCCTTATTTCCCTTTGACTTGATTTTTTCTCAGCTCCAGCTCCTTTTAGCATGATCGAGATCCGTATACTTGATGGTTCAGTGATGTAGCAGCTGATATCGGTGATTTCCGGGTGTGTGTGAGATGTTTTCAGCCCTTATGAGGGGGTGGCCCTACAGGTAGCCCCCCACATGCCCAGATGACCTGTTCATTATAGCCTTTGATGCAACTCCATATATTTGATGATGTTGGCCTCAGCCGCTTGCAACGCCTTTTTTTTTGCATATATCAGTCAGATTTTCAGAGCCCTTTCCTGTTTACAGGGGCATTTGGGTTGTATTTGTATCTCATGTACTCAGATATTATTGTATAATTCCTAGCTGTTATCCTAGGCAAAGTATGTATGTGGGATTTATTATCATGTTTTTACTTGGCTCATGTTTATGCCAACATGCACTATATTGTTCAGTCCATTGTTACTAGACGCATTATTCTTTGTACTTTGTCTCGGCGAGCATAGGTATGCCTCCCTCGCCACCTATAGCATAGGTACTCACTCATAAAAGAGACTTGTCACACCTATAAGTCTCGCCTCCTCAGGGTCTAGTCCTTTAGCGCTTTGGTCTACCTTACATTTCTCTCTCTTTGACTTCCCCTTCGGTGTCTTGAGATTGAGTTCTTACAATGTACTTTGGTCATACGATTAGCTCTTAACGCTCGCACGCTGGGGGGAAATCTGTTACACCATTTTTGGTCATCTAACTTGTTACTATTATATGGACCTAAGTACACCATGTAAGACCAATTTTACACTAAGTAAAATTGTTTTCACTATGAAAAATAACTTAGTAAAACACCTTTATTAAGTTGTTTATGGTCTAAATAGGAAACCCCATGAGGAAATATTAAATAAATCCACATTTGTTTGATTTTCCTCAAGGAATAATTAGTTAAACAATAGTTTAATTAATATTCCTGGTCATATTTAACCCAAAACAGGAAAATTAATTAGATAAATTATTATTTATCTTATAATTTTCTAGGAATAATTATTTAAACTTTATTTAAATAATATTCCTTGTTAAATTTGACTAAATCACTCATAAATAGTTAAATAAATCATTATTTATTTAATTATTACTCAACCACATCCTTAAAATGATAAATAAATCATTTATTTATTTATTATTTATAAATAAAGGGATTTTACCCAAGTCAAATTCCTTTTCCCTCCAGCAAAAATAATAAAATATTCCATAAAAGTTGGAGCTTGATTTAGTTAATAATATTTTAACTATGCACCAATATCTAGACTAACTCATTATTTTGTTATAAATAGAAGAGTTTTTCCATTCATTCATCACCTTTTGTTGCCTAAGGTCACTCTAGATCTATACTTTTGGTCTGATTTTGATCCACCATCATTGTCATATTTTTCTATCCTTTTGCTTGTGAGCTCCCTTTGAGTTCCTTTTTTTGTCTGGGTTTTCTACACCATCAAGAGAGAGGAATTTTAGATTTGAAGTGATGAGGACTTACAAGAACCCATCCCGTTGAGGAGAACTGGTAACATCCTTCTATGTTTTCCTCCTAGGTTCCCTTAATATAAAATTCATTCAACATATTCTTGTCTTGTCTATTGGATGCATTGAGTAAATCTCGTCTTATTTACTGATTAATGTCTTTTGATGCATAGATCTAGATTTTTTCAGCATTTATCTTGATCAACTAATTTCAGATCTGAAGATATTGGCAGTCATCTTTCACTGTTAGGGTTGTTTGTTATGCACAGCTAAAGTGGTCTTTTTTTCGTACACTTGCAATTAAGATTCATGCTAACAAGTTTTATTGGAAGTGCTTGGGGTAGGACTGGAAGTACTAGCTGATAAAGTTAATGACGTAGATGATAAAAATGGAATATAAGATGATGTACTAGAAAAAGTGGTGGATGAACTAAAGAATGAAGTTGGGGTGCTAGAAAACAAAACTGAAATATATGAATAACTACTTGGAAATGAGAATGATGTGTTTGAAATTGTAGAATATAAACTAGTGGATGATGTTGATGTGGGAGAAGATGGAAATAGTATTCTAGGTTGTAAGGGCTGTCTAGGGATAAATGGATCTGTAGATTGGATGGTAGTGGAAATTATAGATGATGTAGTGGTATATAAATGAGAAATAGTTGGCCTAGATGTATATGCTAATAATTCAGCTAATTCAATAGCTTCATTTATTTCCTTAAGAATAGTAGCATTTATTTCTTCAAGTTTATCATGAGCTTTAAAAATCTTTGATTCAGAATCTACTGAAAGATTTTCCTGCTTTGTTTCAAGAATTGAAATAAAAACAGGATCTATAAAAGCACTACTTAAGTCACTTTCTGTTAAGTCCCTATATTAATAGTGTAGTCCCTTATTATGTTAGTGTAACCCCCCTTATTGTTATTATTGTACCCCAGTAACCCCCATATTGTTATTATTGTGCCCTTACATTATTATTTTTAGGTTGGATAGGATTACATTGTGGCTCTACGAGGCCCCATGGACTCCTATATATAGAAAGGAGGTTTTGTCATTTGTATCATCCAAGAATTGTTCATTCATGTAATGTATTGGAGGTTTCCTCCTCGAAGAGGCTTATTTCTAAGGCGTTGATATCTCTTTTCTTCTATTTTTGGAGTTGGTTTCACAACATTTGGTATTAGAGCTTTGGATTCTGGGGTTTTGCTGCTCCAAACAGGTCACCATGGAATTTTCACTATAAATTTTTTTCTACCAAGGTTCAGAAGCTGAAATATTTAGAGTGCGAAGCCAATATCCCGAGGAACATTGCGCAAAATTTTAGAGCTTGGTTCGCAATAGTTTTGGAGATATGATGTGTGGAATTTAGGGCTTTTTACAGGCTCCTGAATTTAACCTAAACAGGCATCACGGAATTTTTGCTATAAATATTTTTCTAAGAGGTTTCAGAAGCTGAAATTTTCATAGACTGAAGCCAAAATCCTAAAGAACCTCTTGTAAAAATTTCATACCTTGGTTCGCGAAATATTTGGAGATATGATCTATGGACTTTAGGATTTCTCCAGGCTCCCAAATTTCATCTCAAAGTGGTGACCATGGGAAAAATTTCATAACTCTCTCTCTAAGCGTCAGATTGAGATTCTATAAAAGTGGCCGCAAGAAAACAGACTGTAGTTTCTTCTAGATCAATTTCTGAGCTGAAAGAGGAAAAAGTGACACGTGGCAAGTCGTACAAGTTTTCTCTACCGAACTAGTCCATAATTAGGTCATCATAGGAGATTGTGCATATTTGTGTCTTCAAGAATCAAAATATAGCCAGACCCATGGCATTGGAAATAATATTTAGAGGCATACTTCAGGGCCAAATTTCAGATATTGAAGATCTGAAATCACAAAGATAGTTCAGTTTCAATATCGAGCTCCTCAAAATCAAGAAAAAGGTGTGTATTTGGTTTTTAAAATTGCATAACGTTTGTTTGAAAAAGCAGTTTGAAGTGATTCCAAGGGCATATTTTAGAATTTTTATCAGTATTGGGTTCTATTATGCCTCCAAAAAATAATTCCATACACATTGAGCCCTCAAAAATCTATACTATGACGCATGAAGAGGAAGAATTGCAGTATGAGATATCAAAATTACGGTACCAAGTGCAACAAATTTCGATCTTACGAAGAGAAACCGAAGATGACATAGATGGTTTAAAAGAAAAAATGGAGGATAATTTGGATGTTTTGAAGGATCAAATAATAGCTAATATGGATGATAAATTAGTGGAATATCACATCGAGCATCAACAACAATTTCTCCAACTCTCAAAGGATAACCTAACTTTGGTGTAGAATCTAATGAAACAAAAGGAACATCAACATCACATCGAAAGAAGTTCTAAAGCAGTCACAAAAACAAGAACTCGACAAGTACGATCAATTTCAGAGTATCTCAGCAAGTGGAAGAACTTTCCTGTAGAAGATGCCACATGGGAGGATGAGAATTTTATACAGAAGCATCAAGAAATAATCAAGCGTTGTGGACAACACTTGTTTGAAGGAGAGGGGCATGTTAAGTCCCTATATTAATAGTGTAGTCCCTTATTATGTTAGTGTAGCCCCCCTTATTGTTATTGTTGTACCCCAGTATCCCCCATATTGTTATTATTGTGCCATTACATTATTATTGTTAGGTCGACTAGGATTACATTGTGGCCCCACTAGGATTACATTGCGGACCCATGGAATCATATATATAGAAAGGAGGTTTTGTCATTTGTATCATCCAAGAATTTTTCATTCATATAATGTATTGGAGGTTTCCCCCTCAAAGTGGTGTTGATATCTCTTTTCTTCTATTTTTGGAGCTGGTTTCACAACACTTTCAGATTTATTTCTAAATAAAGAATGTTCAAAATTTAAGTCAAACATTATGTCTTGTATACTCACTAACTCTTTTGGTAATGAATTTTCTATAACTAAGGAAACTTTAGCATCTAAATCTTCTACTTGTTTATTCTTTTTCCCAATTTTGTCCGGATTTTCTACTATAACAGCAGTTTTAGGATCTGAGTTTGACCTGGTATAGTAGATTTTTCTAGAAGCCAGAATTACAGTTTTTTATACTCACAACTTTTAAAATAGTCTTAAAGGAAAAAGGATGATAAAAATGATTTCCTTTATGATCTATTTTAAGATTGAGGATTGGTTAAGTTCCCTGGTGGAGTCGCCAGTATGTTAGCACTCTCATAATTCTTAAGTTGTGAGATTTTGATTTAAAGTCCAAGAACATTAGAGGTAACCAAAGACCAAATTTTAAACTCTAAGATCTAGCCTTCTTAGGGTTCAGAGAGGGCTCTCTCTATAAGATTTAACTTTGTTTTAATTATATGATATTAGGCTAGTTATGATATGCAAATTGATTTTGGTTTGGTTTGGTTTGGTGAGAAAAAATGACTTAATGAGGTGGATAGTGAGAAATCTATTTATCAATTGGGCTAAGGAGTCAAATGTCAAGCAGACAAGACTAGGATCAAGGTCAAAAAGTCAAATGTTTTCAGGGCAAGATAGACAAGTCATTGAAGATCTTGGAAGGCTGATTGATGAAGTGGTTTGATCGAAATAAAAATAAATGAAGGATTTTTTGATCCGGATAAGGAAGGAGTAGACAGAGGTCATTCTAAGGAGGGAGAAATTAAGGGTTCCCTTCTCTAGAAATTAGTAGAAAACATAGAAATGATAACTAGTTAAAGACATGGTGCTTTCAACAAATCCTATAATAATACTCCTAGTTCATCATTCAAATTTGGAACACATATATGGATGCATGTAAACATAAGAAGATTAAACAATGACAGTAGAAAGTACTTCACTTCAATGGCTCATCTCATGAATCCTGAAATACGAGGCTAGATGATTTGATCCAGTCTGCTACTTGAACTTGCTACAAAAAGCCTCCAGGTATAGAAAAAATAACTATAGAAATATTCAACAATTTATTCCACAATAATAATTCAAAATATGAAGTATATATACAAAAATGTTTACAAAATATCCTAGAATAATCATAGGATTTTTCTAAGGAAATAAAATATCTTTCACAACAAAATAGTGGCAGCTGTTTAACAACTTAGTAAGCTGTCCTATTTCTCCAAATAAAATAGAAATGCTATTGCGGATTGGGTTTAGCTGGCTGCTTTGTTGTCTTCAATTCTAGCACAAGAGATTTTGATTTGTTTTGCAATATTATATTTTATCTGATACTCTTTATCTCTGATACTCTTTAATCACTTATACACTTTAACCACTGTTTAACTACCTTACTGCTGTAAAATCCATTTTTCACTGTGTATAATCAACAAACTATTTTTATCCTTTTTACTGCAATTTTACTTTACAATAAGTTAGTGAGTGATTCCCAAGATTCTTCATCAGGAATTTTGATCTTTTTCAGCTTCCTAAAGTTCTCATCTCCTCAGTGTACCTAGGAAATGTTGGTTTTATAACAAATAGGTGTTTTTCTCACGCTGTAGATAAAACAAGTCTTCAAAACTTTTATGTAAAACCTTTCCTGTAGGAATTCCTTGTCCTTCTATCTTGTCTACCTGCTCTTTTGCATGATCTCTGATCTTCTTTTTATAGTCCTCTTGTGGCATGAGTTTATCATTAATAAGAAGGATGTTTGGAAAACCTCTTTGCCTCAAAATCTCAAATTTAACCATAAATTTGGTTATGGCTATGTTCATGTTTTCACATTTTTCTTCTAGCTACTTCATTAAATTATTTTTTGAAATTAATTTCCTTATCTCAAGGATTTTCTTTGCTCTGTCAGTAATTTCTATCTTCTCTAGTTCTTTCTTATTCTTACTGTTGAGAAATTTGATTAGTTCTAGGGCCTGTTCAGGTTTGGCACTTAGTTCCTCCTTTGTTTTCTGAATCTTTTATTGGGATGACTTCAGTAAATCCTTTTGCTCATATATTACCTGTATTGATGGCCAAACATCATTGATGGATTCAATGATTTCACTCCATATTTGATTCTTTACATAGGACATTCACTCTTTCAAGTTTAAATCCTTTTGTAGATTCTTCAACTCAAAATTTAACCTATTAGCCCTTTGTTCCTGAGTTTTAGCATTAATTTGGGAAATCTTATTAGTGTCTTCAAGATTGTCAATCACTTTCTTCAATCTATTGATCTCATTGGTTTAAAGTGACATTTCCTCCATGGCATTGAAAAGCTTGTTGGCTCCATCTGTTAGCTGCACTTTTGATGTAGATGATTTTGTGGCTGAGGTAGTAGAAGATGTCACTGGCACTGCTCTGGCTAATGGTACTTTTGGTGCCAACCCTTCTGCCAGAGTTGAAGGCACAACTACAATTTCCATGGGAATTACTGTAGGAACTTCCTGTGCTTTTGTAGTTTCTCTTTCATGGACAAGCTTGTCCATTTGGATTTCCATCTATTTTATCTGTGTTGTCGATTGTAAAATCAATTTCATCATATCATCTTTTTGGCTCACCTCTTGCACAATTTCCTTGGCTCGTGGGTGTTCTAATGTTGGAACCTTGAGTTTTTTCCTAATTTTGCAATGTCATCATTCTTTTTCTTCACCAACTCTTCTACAACCTTTACATTTGCAGGATAATATCCTACTTGAATAACCAACTCTTCTAAAGACTTAATCCTAATATCTTTAGCATATGAGGAAGCCTTTTCAACCTTCATTTGATCTCTCATATTTATTATTGTATTCTGGAGCTTTTGGACACTCATGGCCTTATTAGTAATGGTAGAATAAATCATCTCAGAAGTTTGTTTGTGAAACTCAATTTGATCTATTGCATGGATACTCTCTGTAGGCACTTCAAGGTCAAATTTTTGGTAATTTGTGACTGTTTTGGAAGTCTTAACTGTTGGTTGAAGCACTGACATAATAAAATTCTTGTTTGAATAATTAAAAAATGACAAAATTCTATTCTGGATCCCTGGTGTTTGTTTTAAATATTGAGAATAAATCTCATTCTTGATTTCATCATTCTTGGCCTTTATCTGCTTATATTTCTACCTGATGTCAATATCTTTATCCTCTGCTGGCTATGAGGAGGATGCCTCCATACTCTGCTTCTTCTCTATTACCTGTGTGTTTGAATTATCAGGATGCTCTTCATTTAGAATCTCTGTGGCTGGCTCATTTATAATGACTCTAGCAACATCTGTGTTTGTCTCTGGAACATCTGTATCTTCCACTTCTATGGTCTCTTTTTCTTTATCAACTGGATTGATCTTAGGCATTTTATTATACCTTAGTTTAAACCTACTCTCAGTGGTTGTTTCAGCAGTGTAGGTACCTTCTTCTTTGACTCTTTTGGCAAATTTATCTTCTTGATTCACAATTTTCAAGGTGTGACTAGTATCACCTTGTTTAACTGCTTCAATCAAGGTTTTTTTATAGGCGCTCTGCTTGATTAGAAAATTGTTCAATCTCTGGTATTTTGTCACGAATATAAGGTGTTAGTTTGCATTTAACCCTCATTTTGCTGATAATTCCCTGAGGGTCATAATTCCATAAGAAGCTAAATTCAAATTTGTACTCTAGCAATTGTTTTCCTGCTTCTATTTTTGCATCTCTGTGATTACAAATGAAGGGTCCTATTTGATTTTTCAATTTAAATTAGGTCGTACTTTTGGCTGCCAAGAAATTGATTGAATCTAAATTGAGAATTTGCCTGATGTAATCCAAGGAAAAAACTGTCATTGGCACATACTTAGGTAGTTTATAGGGTAAAATATTTGACCCAAAAAATCTGATTTATGTATGGTTTTGATATAAGTACCAATATCCAGTTTTACTTTATTCTGACAGCTATAATATTTTCTTTATCTCATCATTGATTCTTGGTTGTACATTGTTTTTCAACACGTTTATCAATGGATGAATAAAGGAATCTTTAAACTTTGCATAACTGAACTCTGTGGACTCTTTTCTGATCAAAGATGTCCAAAAGATAACTAAAAGTGGATTTACCTCTACATCCAGCTTGTGAAGTGTTATTGGGAACTTGTCTACTTGGAAGTATAAGAACATATGGAAAAGAAAGGAAGTATACCTAAATACTCATTCCGTTGGCAATTTGACAAGCTGATCATGTATATTATCAACTATGTATTCAGCATAATTGTAAATGATAGAAGGAGATTGTCCTGGTACAAAGGTAGATAGAAAACCTAGGATTGACTCATCTATGTTCTCATCTGTAAAATACCCTAGGATGAAGGATAACATGGATATGACATGCCTAGACCCTTTAGGAATTTTTGAAGTAGAATAAGGAGGGTTTAGTTTTGGAATTTCAACAATGGCAGGCATGAAATTTTGGAAAATATGAAACCTTTTAGGAAATTCCAGACTAATGTAAAGCTTGGTGACTGCTTCTGTGGATAAAGGAATTGCATTGGGATCTGGTTTAAGTTGAAGCATTAGATTATTTGACTCAACAGTAATTGTGAACAATACTTCTTTATTTGTATTAACCATTTCTCTTTGTTCAGGAGAATAATAAGTCTGACACAACCTAATGATTTCTAGACATTGATGAGTGAGTGGAACTACATATTTGGGTAGGTTTAACACCCAAATTTGAACTTCATCAACTTGATCTAATGAATTTTCAAAACTCCAGCAGTGGAGGTCTAACAACTTAAATTCTATCGCTGGATTAGCTATTTTGTAATCCACATTAGCCAAGGTGTATGTTCAATGTCTACAACAGGAGGTTGTAGAGGGTTTACAAAAATTGTGGTTTTGGAAGACATTGCTCGGTTTGATTTTGACATTTTACATCTTCTGGGTGCTTGAAACTCTGTATTTTGGCTTTTTGAACTCTTCTGTAAGATTTAATTGTTTACAAAAATGTTTTTTTGACTTTAACAGAGGTTTATGGATAAAAATAGGCACAAGTTGGCTTTATTTTGATTTTAGATTTTTCAATTTGGCTTTAAAATTGATCTTCAGACTCTTATAGGTTCAAGAAATGATAAAACAAGGGTTTTCTTTGCTTTTTTGGATAAAATGGACTGAAAATGGTTCAAATTGGGCACAAAAATATTGGGTTTATTTGCAAAGGGTTTATAGATAAATTCAAAGTCTTTTTTAAAGTCTGAAAAGGGTAAATATATTCAATTTTTCTTTTAAAAACCGTATTTAGTATCAAAACTGGGGTTTATCAGAGTTTTTGCAGAGAGTTCATTCTTTGCAGGCAACTACATGTATTTTTGTGGATAAATGGGCTTTACAAAGCTTAATTTCTCAGAAATACTCCTTTTCAAATGATAAACAGGCTGTTTTTCTATGAAGAATACCTATTTGTGAAAGTATTTGGTATTTTAACTGATTCTGAGGCATCAGAGAGGTTTCTGATGGCTTTTGAAGTCTTATGGAAGTTGATTTGGAAGCTTCAAGTGATCTTGAAAAAAACTGTAATCGCTTTCTAGTTCTTTTGAGTGTGAAAATAGTGTACAGGGATTTTTTTTTCAGTCGGAATGGATAAACGCATAGATAAAAAATAAAATGAATTTTATGCGCATATGAAGTCTTTTATAAGGTTTTAGGTTTAAAGCGGATCGAAATTTAATGCGGTCATATTAGAGTGGAGGGCGGTCTTGGCACTTGAGGCAGAAAACCATTAGTGGTTTATCGCACGAGCTATGGGCGGTAACCTATTTCGTGGGATCTAATGCGATCCAATCATATGTTTCCATGTGGAGGAGAGATAAGGGTGCAAAACTACACATTTCACAAATATGAATTTGATTGTTGACCATGCAAGTTGAAATGAGATATAGTGTTTGGGTCGTCGGATTTGGGAGGATGTGTGCGAACGGATGGGATCGAATGAGGAGTTGATCGGCAGATGTGGGCATGGGGCCTGGGTCTTATTATGTGGCGGGGTTAGTTTTAATGTTTAAAATGTTTGTTTTAACATAAAACAAATTTATTTTTTTGATAGGCGGGTTATGTGTTTACCTGGTAAATAAAACATTTACAAATGTTTTAAAACCATTGGGAGCGAGTTTTATATTGTTTTAACCTATGGGGAAAGGTCAGGGAAATATTTATCACATGGGTAATATAAAACTATAGGTTAACGTTAATAAGTGGGTTTTTTGGGATATTTTAAAATAAAGGAATTAATAAATATACGGGAAGGGGTATTTTTAAAGGGATTTTAATACATTTTGTTAAAAATTAATATGAAATGAAATGTAATGAATCAAAATATAAAATAAACTAATAAAAGTGTAAAATAGGCATTTTGAGCATTATAATGACCTCATTTTAATATTTACACATAATCCTTAGGATAAATTGTATTTTGTGGGTTTTTGAGTGTTTTTGGATGAAATGAAATTAATTAAGAGGGGATTTTACTTTTCTAAGCAAAAATATTTTTTTTTACTTAGGAAAAGGGATTGTATTTTTGTAAGAGGGTGAATATGCTGAGGAAATGGGCTTTTATGAAGGGAATCCAGTATTTTTTACCAATCAATCATTAAGCCTTGGGTCCTGTTGTACTGTACAACAACCCCCCCTTTTTTCCTAAATTTTAGAATAAAATTCATTTAGAAATAGGGTCCCTTTTTCTTTTTATGTAGAAATAAAAGATTTAGAAATAAAGATTCATTGTTTTGAATGAATCATTGCATATCTTTGTTACCAAGTATGTAAAAATAAATACAACATTCAAAAAAACTTCCAATCCGATAAAAAATAAAAGACTTTATTATAGAAAATAAATCAATTACAGAAGTCTCATGAACAGTAATCGGAAATCGGAAATCGGAAAAATCTTTGAGAGAAGTTTTACATACATGTTCAAAAATCTCTGATACGATTAGTCCAATCGCAAATCTCCAATCGCAAAGGATTTAAGTTATTCATTTACATATCCCCAATGCGATGCGATCAATCACAATCGCATGATCGGAGCACTTTTTATAAATTCTTTGTGGTCAATTGAAAATTCCTCGATGCGACGCACTTTATTATGAAACACTTTTCAAAAGGAAATAAACATTTGTTTCGCTTAAATGAGAAGAATATCTATATGGTAGACCCCACCATATCGCAATCGGAAATCGGAGAAAGCCATTGATTAGTCTTTTCGATTGAAACTCCCCGATGCAATATACCACCATCTAATCGAAAATCGGAGAAGTTTTGTAAACATAATCGAAAATCGGAGAAATATTTATTGTGATATTTATACACCATTTGAATACTTCCGGTGCGATTGACATTCATATACTATATACTTGTCACATCGGAAGAGTTCATAATAGGTAATTTAATATTATTTTCACAAGCGCTAAAACTCCAATAGTACGATCAACATTGAATAGCAAATCAAACAATATTGGTTTACGATTCTGTTTTTTGAATACGTGAGTGTGACCCAAACAAAATATTTAAGTGTTACACGGATTCAATAAATAATGAATCATGAACCCATAATTTTTATCATCGTTCTTTTCAATTGCTTGTTTATCACGACTGAGAGCTTATTGCCTTGCAGAATCAAAGAACACCAAATCCTTTCATTCGCAGATAGAGGGAAACAATATCAGACACAGAAATGTCGAAGAGAACGAGAAGAACCAAGACTGCTGTTGCCGCTAAGTTTGTTGAGATTCCTACAGTCTCAAAGGAAAAGACAGCAAAGCTGAAGCTAGTTACGGATACATCTTGTCAAGGGCTCGGCAGAATGACATGGGAAGGAGTTTATAATCTATTGGAGAGTGAAAACCCTAAAGTCATAATAGCTAAGATATCAGTTCCTGATGAAGATAACTCAGATTCTGACTCTGAAGTTACTGATAGAACACTTGCAAATTCATTCCTACATCGAATTGTAGCCAGAGAAAACATCATGCCTTATTATCATGTGATTCGATGGGTCATCAATAATGTGGAAATAAAGAACAGAATGTTTATTTCGGCTTCTGGAGCATCTTTTGGATCATTCAAAGCAGAAGACCTTAAAGCAATGTACCATCTCCCTGATCCGTAGAAGGTTTATAACAAAGAATTTGTCAAAGAGTTTGCTGACAGTAATAAAGTTCAATCTGAACCTATCAAGGAATGGAGGAAAAATCCTGAAAAACATGAAAATGAATCATCCGGTATGTATTCAGTAGATTCTCTCTTACCCCCGTACTGCTATGCCGCTGCTATGATGTGTAGATTATTTGGCAATAACAATTCTGCTAGGTTTTCTATACAAATGGCTCCTTTAATCCTAGCTGCTCTCAATTCCGAAATTATGGACTGGGCGGTTATTCTTTCTGATAGGATAGCTAATAGGATACTCGAATACAGACAAGATAAAACCACTGGAAATACCACCCCCTTTTTCTTCTGTGCTTATATTCTAGACGCTCTTTGTTTTAATTCTGAGTTTCCCTTGTTAAGATGGAAATGGACTTCCAAAGATCCCACTCCGATTCATATATATCATAAACTCCTTTGGAAAATTCATTTCAAAGATCATGTGTATAGAATATGTCATGGTTTCCTTATTCCAGTCTTTCAAACCATTTTCAATCGCTTTCCCCCTAGATTCTCCGACAAAGCTAAAGCTGAATTATCCTCAATAGGAGATTGGTTTGGAGAAGAAAAATTCACATATGTCAGGATTTTCGAAGGTATTGTGGAACCCCACGTTCTCCCTCTTATTGTCCCAGATAAACTTCTAGCCCAGGAAATATCCCATCAATTGACAGTTGAAGGAATGTCCAGATCTCTGAGCAATAGTAAGAAAATAATGTGGCCTTCGTTTCCATTCAATTGTGGACATTTTACTTTGAATGACTTCAAGCATGTAGAAAATGAAGTCGCCAAAATAAAGGATTTTAAATTCGTAACAATCCCAGGGAGACAGTATGATCCGTAAAAGATAGCTTTTAATGTTACTTCTTCAGTTTCGATTGCTCGATTCGACAATGAACCGGATGAATTTGATGATTTTTTTGTTTCATTAAATGACTTTTCTCAAGTCTATAATTTGGCCAAGTCCAAATTTCAGAAAGAAGAAATGAATAAATTTATGTTATTCAGAAAGCAAAGATTGTTGAAAGTTCCTCTAGATCAACTAAGAGTTCCTATGCAAGACGCAGAGATAGAAGATAAATCTGGCAAAACAGCAGAAGAAACATCTTCTAGTAAGGCCATTACATAGTCATATACTGGCCAGCCCATTATACAGACACAAAAAGAAGAAACAGGAAATGATCTGATTGTACATATTCAGAAAGAAATCACTGATGGCAAACCCGATGAAAATACTGATCAACAATCCATAGCTCAAACAGAGAAATCAGATACACAACTTGGAGGAAACAAAGCTACTGAGAAAATAGTAGACTCTGTTGATCCTAATGTTTCCTCACAATTGTTGAAACAATATAATCAATTTTCTCATCAATTAGGACTGCAGGATAATCCTGAAGAGGAAAATCCAGAAGATTAGAATGTTGAAATCATTCCTGGACATCCTACAGGGAAAATTATATTTAAAATTGAGGAAATACCTCCTCTGGATGTATTCTACAGTCCTAAACATAAGGCTGTTGTTAAAAAACAGAGAAAAAGAAGGAAAACGGATCAAGACACAATTTTTGCTTCACAGGAGGAATTCATGAGTATTGTTTATAAGAATGCTCAAGTGAATCCATCTAAGGATTTCACTAAGTTATCCCAATATGCAGGAGCATACAGTGCTGCGAAAATAGATAAAGCTGCAGAGGTTTCTCAGTTGATGACTCAGAAAGATCTACATCTAGCTTTACTTGAAGAACAAACTAATGAAAATCAACAGAATATTGCTCAATTTGAACAGCAATTTCAAAATCAAGAGCTCAGAATTAAAGAGCTAGAAGAGCAGCTGGCCATAGAAAAGGAGAAAGTCGATGAACAAGCTCTAAAAAAACAGCAACAGATAAATCAAGAAATTTCAAAGTTACAAAATTTGTTGCAAAATGAGAAAAATACAAAGATTGTACAAGAAAAAGAATTTCAAGAAGCTTTAGACAAATTCAAGGATTTTCCCAAATTAAATGAATTCAAAGTAGAAGCTCTTGAAGCCAATAAACTGCTGTCTTAGCAGTTAAATAATTTTTGTATAAAATTGACTCAAACAGAGCCATTTATTGATATCACATCATCTTTGATACAGGACATAGTTACTCTTGGGCAAGAGATTGATGATGCCGATGAAAGGATTTCTGAATTTCTTACTTGGAAAGATACAAAATCCTATAGAAGGAATTGAGAAGAATATTCAGACACCCACTACCAAAATTTCAAAAAAATCAGACAACCAAAATCCTGAGTCTCCTGAAGTACAAGATTTAATCCATAAATTGAAAGGATTCTCACTATCTTTAGATGAGTCTGAAATATCTGAAGGTAGTGTAAGCTCAAAATTTGTTCCTTCAAAACCTCTTACTAGGCTACAAAGTGAAAAACTTGGTATTCCTCCGAAAGACTTCCCTTTACCTAGTAGAGTCAAGACAATAAGAACTCAATCGGAATCTGAAAGTGATATAAGTTCTTCATCTCATATTCAATCACCTGTTTCCGAAACCCCAACTCAACAAAGTGCAGTTGTTTCCACATCATCTGCTCAATCATCATCAATCTCAACATCATCTATTCCAAAAAAAATTGTTCCCACATCACCAGTCTCTACTACTCCTTCAACATTTGTTACAATAATGTCACAGAGACCATGGGCTAGTCCAGGGGCTGTTAACATGCCTGCACCTTTACATGGTGTACCTGAAAATCCTGGAAAATGGCTTCCAAATTTCAGTCCAGAGCTTAACGTTCAAGTTGAAGAACACATCAATAACTTTACGCTGGCTGTAAATTTGGATGGAGTCGTAGAAGAAGATGTTGTAGTCAAACTATTCCCTTATAGTCTTTAAGGGGCAGCAGGATCATGGTACTTTCATTACCTTCAGGATCCATAACACGTTGGGATATTTTTGCAGATCATTTTTTAACCAAATTTGGAGATGAAAGATCAATAGCTACTTTAATAAACGATCTCTCAAATTTGAAGACAGAACCCAAGGAGCCCATTAAAGATTTCAACGCTAGATTCAACAAACTTTTGAACAAAATCCCTACATATTCAAAGCATAGTGAACAAGTCAGAAGTGAATGGTACATAAGTACTTTGCCCTCAAACATAGAATTTTTTGTAGATAGAGCTGCAAAACCTACTTTAGCCGAGAATATGAAAGAGGCTATTGCAGTAGAAAAACGAATTATTTCTCTAGAAAATAAAAATGCTATTGAGGAAACGAAATCCAAGAAGGTCAGCTTCAAATATGATTCGAGGAAAAAGATGGCCAAAGACCCATATGACATCGAAGGTTTACAGAAATTTCTTAAAACCATGTCAAATGAAATGGTTGAAATAAAAAAACAAGTAGCTGAAACTTCTACCAAAAAACCATTCCGAAATTTCAAAAGAAATCAAGTTGAAACTAAACCTCCCAATTCAATCTCTAATGCAGAATCAGAAGAGGAAGAAGAAGAAGATACACCTCCAGTATCAGATGAAGAAGAAACGAATGAAGAAATAGCTGAATTACATGGAATGTGGGATTTTATTCTCCCTAATTCTGATAGTGAGGTAGATCAAGAAGCCATGCCTGTAAGTACTAGGAGTAAATCTACATCGGAGCCTGTACAAACAGTTCCTAAAAAGAAAACTACAACTCCAAGTACCAAAGACAAATCCCCTGCAAAGAGAACTTCTCCATTACCTACTCAAAATCAGCCATCTTCTTCTAATCCTCCTACATCAACATCAAAGACTTTAGTGGTATCAGATCCTATGGATTATAACATTGTTGAAGACATGAAAAAGATTAAAGAAAACATTTCCTTACATGAACTCAACAAACTTAAACACCAGCAGAAGTTGCTATTAAAAGAGTTAAATGCTACACCAATTGCTCCTTTACCAAGTGGTGTAGTTGCAAAAGCAGCTAAAGGCACTGGAAAACCACCAGATAAAGTAGATGCTACTGATACTGTGCTCATTGGAGAAAGATCAAATTCTCAGACTCCTCATTTTCTTTTGACTTATGAAATGTACAATAAGAATCTGCATAATTGTTTAATCGATTCTGGAGCATCCTCTAATATAATGCCTACTTCTGTTTGTGCCAAATTGAATATTGAACCACAAAAATCGGCAGTTCATATTGTTCAATTGGATCGCTCTAAAGTTCAAGTTGTAGGAGAAATCAATTCAGTTACTATTAGACTAGCTTTCGATCCTAGGATTGTCCAAAGAATTGATATTTTGATTGCAGATATTCCTGAATTCTATGGATTAGTTTTAAGAAGGGACTGGTCTGCAAAACTTAATGGATATATCGCAACTGATTATTCACATATGTGGCTTTCTTACAAAGGGAAACCAAATCAAATCAAAGTTGAACGAGAAAAACATATGATGCACACTATCACTGAATTTGAACAATCTAATGAACCTGTGGCTTTCAACAACAATATTCTTGGAGGTTATTCTGCTGAGTCATTCCTTGGAAACTTCAAAGCACCACAATCACCCTTTTCTGTAAATACTTTTGTTTCTCAAATAGAAAATTTTTCACAATCTGATTCTTTCAGAATTATAAATATTTCTGATGTAATTATAGATAAGCCAATAGATAAATCTTTATTTTGGTCATTATATTTTGATGGATCAAAATCTAGTGATGGAGCTGGAGCAGGATGCATCTTAATTGATCCAGATGGAGAGAAAACCATGCTATCATGTAGGTTAGAATTTGAGTGTACGAACAATACTGCGGAATATGAAGCCTTGATTCAAGGACTTTATAAAGCTATAGGGTTAGATGTTAAATACTTGAAAGTCTTTGGTGATTCCGAAATTGTCATAAAAAAAGTTAGTAATACTATCCATTGTCTTTCAGGACATCTTAAACACTATCAAACCCTAGTGCAAGATCTTACCACTCATTTTTTAGCATTCAATATTTATTCTATTCCTAGGAATCAAAATACATCAGCTGACTTGTTAGCTAATGTTGCATCTAAACTCCTTCTTGCTGAAGATTGCAGTCCTGATAGATTTTCAGTAGAATTGATTTTTCGCCCATCTGTTCCAGATAATATCACAAATTGGAGAGTATTTTACCATGATCAAGATATTTTAAATTTCATGACTTCAAAGAAATCATATGATGAACAAATTATTGATGAGGATGATCATGATTTGCAAATTGCCTCAAAAGGTAATGAAAATCCCATTCCGAAATCTGTTGTTAAATTGGAGGACTTATACGATATAAAAAAATAGATTCAAGAAAGTTACCAATGCTAAACTTCAAAGTTCCACTTTGAAATTTGAATTAGTAAATCTTAGTTCTGACTCTAATCCTCAAAATGTTAATTTAGAATTCAATTTAACTCCAGAGGAAAGGAATGCTTTCATTAAACTTCTGAGTAGGTATAAAAATATATTTGCTTGGAATTATGAGGATTTAAAGACCTATGATACTTCTGTTATTCAACACACAATTCCAATGCTATCAAATGTTAAACCTGTTCAACATAAGTTAAGAAAGATCCATCCAAATCTTGAAGGTCAAATCAAAACAAAACTTAATAAAATTTTGAAAGCCAAAATCATTTTTCCTGTAAGGCATTCCAATTGGGTTTCCAATATGGTACCTGTAAGGAAGAAAAATGGTGATATAAGAATCTGTATTGATTTTAGAAATTTAAACAAGGCATGTTTAAAAGACAATTTCCCATTGCCAACCATGGAACAGATACTTAAAAAAGTAGTTGGTTCTGAACTCATGTCCTTCCTTGATGGTTTCTCAGGCTATATTCAAATCTTAGTTCACCCAGAGGACAGGTTGAAAACCACTTTCAGAACCAAATGGGGAACATATGATTATCAGAAAATGCCTTTTGGTCTAATAAATGCAGGAGCAACTTTCCAAAGAGCCATGGACATAGCATTTAAAGGTCTGGTCAATAGATCAGTTATTATTTATCTTGATGACATAACAGTATTTTCAAAAAAGAGAGCCAATCATCTACATGATTTAAAGCAAATATTTGAAAGATGTAGAAGGTTTGGTATTTCCTTAAATCCAAAGAAATCTTTCTTTGCTCTTGATGAAGGAAAAATCTTAGGATTTGTTGTGTCAAAAGATGGTATATATATTGATCCAGATAGAGTGAAAGAAATTTCTGATATTTCTTTACCTCATAACAAAAAATCCATGCAATCATTTCTTGGGCAGATCAATTTTGTAAAAAGATTCATTCCTAATTTTTCTTTAATTGTTTTACCTATGCAAAATATGATCAAGAAGAATTCAGTATTCAAATGGGGGCATAAAGAGAAAGAAGCCTTTGAGGCAATCAAACAAGCAATCATTAATGCACCAGCATTGAATACCCCGGATTTTTCTAAATATTTTACTTTGTATACTTTGGCCACCGAAACATCTTATGCAGCTGTTTTAACACAGCTCAATGATCAGAAAATTGAGGCACCAATTTCTTTCTTTAGCTCAAATCTGCAAGGAGCTGAGCTTAATTATTCCGATGTTGAAAAACAAGCCTTTGCTGTGTTTAAATCAATCAAACATTTGAGACCTTTTCTCTTGAAAACACATACAAAAATCATTGTCCCATTCTCTGCAGTGAGGCAATTATTAATTCAAAAAGAAGTAGGAGAAAAGAGAGCTAACTGGGTAACATCTTTGCAAGAATATGATATTGATATTAAACCAGCTAAGATTGTTAGAGGACAAGGTTTTTGCAGATTATTGGCAGGAGCTCATAACATACCAGAAAATCAAGATCCAAACAATGATATTCAAGTTAGTCAGATAAGTGTTACAGATTCTGAATCTCAGTATGCTGATCTCATCTATTACTTGAAAAATGGGTATGCTCCTTCTAATCTTAGCTATAAGAACAAACGTGCTTTAAGATTGAAGGCTATTAAATATGAGATCATTGATAATGTATTATTCAGAAAGAATTATGATTCAATCATATTAAGATGTCTTGAAAAGACTGAAGCTGAAAAGGTGTTGCAGGAATTGCATGATGGACCAGCAGGAGGTCATTTTGGAGGTGATACCACAGCTCACAAAATAATTCATGCTGGTTATTACTGGCCTACCCTTTTTAAAGATACTCATGATTATGTGAGGAAGTGCAAAATTTGTCAAACTGCTAGTGGAAGACAAAAGAAACCAACTTTTCCTTTGCAACCAGTAAATATTGAGCAACCATTTGAGCAATGGGGGCTTGACAGTATTGGTGAGATAGTACCTCATTCTTCCAAACAACACAAATACATCCTTACAGCAACAGATTACTTTACAAAATGGGTAGAAGCAATCCCTTTGAAGGTAGCCAATTCTGATACAATTATTGATTTCATAGATCAATTCATCATAACCAGGTTTGGTGTACCTAACGCTCTTGTCTTTGATAATGCATCTTATTTTTCTGGAAACAATATAATGGAATTTGCAGTCAAAAGAGGTTTTAAATTGAAATATTCAGCAAATTATTATCCACAAGGTAATGGTTTGGCTGAATCCACTAACAAAAAGCTTATCAAAATCATTAAAAGGACCATTGATCAAAATCAAAAGAATTGGCACAAGTCTTTAATCTTTGAACTATGGGCTGATCATATTACTGAAAAAGCTTCAATAGGAACTTCACCTTTCAATTTAGTTTATGGAAAAGAAGCTGTGATACCGTCAAATTTAGCTCTTCCATCATTAGCGCTGGTGCAATTTATTGAAGAAAATCCTTCTTCATCCATTCAATTGAGATATGATCAAATCCTTAAACTAGAATAAAATAGAGATGAAGCAAAAGCTATTCATGATAAACATCAACAGCTTGTAAAATATTCTTTTGATGCAAGTTCTACCGGCTCAAAGATTTTGTCAATTGGTGATATTGTTCTGAAATGGGATAAAGCACATGAAGAAAAAGGTAAGCATACCAAGTTTTAGAAAATGTGGCTTGGACCATTTCAGATTGTTGAAAAGATAGGCTCAAATACATTCATACTCCAAGATTTAACAGGAAAGAGAAAATCTCTTCCTGTAAATGGGCTTGTCTTGAAGAAATTCTTTTCATAAGGAGGTAACCCCTTCTTACTTGTACATATTCCTTTCTGCAAAGATTTTAATTGTTTTGCAAATAAAGGTTGTTAATAAGTCTCTAATTGACTGTTTACTATTAAGAAAATTTCTTAGGAAGAATATTATAAATATTTATTTTGTGTAAATAAGAATTTTTAAAGAGATGATCACAGTCTTTGGATATTTTAAAATAAGATGTTAAACTTTGAAAGATTATTTCAATTATTTGCATAATCTTTTGAAAACTTGAGGAAAATGTAAATCGTTATAAGTTTATTGAGCAGAGAAAGGTTATCTATAAAAGTAAAGATTTTTCATGTCTTGGTACTCAAGAAACTCTGAAAATTGTCATCCGTTGATTCTTAAGGATAAAACTGTTTCACCCCATCCATTTAAGTTGTGATTTTTTAGAAAGTAATTCTAAGAAATTATATGAAAATTTTAAGAGATAAGAGGTCTCATCACGAGCCTGCTTACCATGTTCATAAGAAGTAATAAAACTGACATTACCAATACTGCATACCAAAACAAGGTAATGGCTTATAAATATAAGACAAGGGGTCTCATCACGAGCCAACTTGTTCATTTTAATTACAACTAGTGAATGGCATTGTTATTAACTGGCTACCAAACTAGAACAATGGCTCTTAAAAAAATAATAAAAAATAAGTAAAAGACAAAAAACATGAGATAATATGTCTTATGAATTTATCTTTTAAAAAGTCATAATCTTAGTTGGATGGGACAATGCATGGTTAATGGTTAAAAAGTAACCCTGTCGAGACTATGAATGTTTGTAGGCAGCAGAGGCAATACCTATGACAATAGAGTATATTATAAAAACCAGACTTAGAAAAATTCACTTACTTCATTGATTAAAAACCAATCAAAGCTTGAGATAACCCAAAAAAAATTTTGTTCTTAAGGAATTAGAAAGAAATTGTGAATAATTTTATTTCTTTTTCATAGTTAGATTTTATTTGGATTATCCTAAGATAGTTTTCATTATCTTTAAAAATCTTTACTTACTAGAAATATAGTGTTTATTTTATTTTTTCAGAGATAACTGTTTCTTTTAGTGAATCGCCAATTGTTGTACTGTACAACAACCCCCCCTTTTTTCCTAAATTTTAGAATAAAATTCATTTAGAAATAGGGTCCCTTTTTCTTTTTATGTAGAAATAAAAGATTTAGAAATAAAGATTCATTGTTTTGAATGACTCATTGCATATATTTGTTACCAAGTATGTACAAATAAATACAACATTCAAAAAAACTTTCGATCCGATAAAAAATAAAATACTTTATTATAGAAAATAAATCAATTACAAAAGTCTCATGAACAGTAATCGAAAATCGGAAAAATCTTTGAGAGAAGTTTTACATACATGTTCAAAAATCTCTGATACGATTAGTCCAATCGCAAATCTCCAATCGCAAAGGATTTAAGTTATTCATTTACATATCTCCGATGCGATGCGATCAATCACAATCGCATGATCAAAGCACTTTTTATAAATTCTTTGTGGTCAATTGAAAATTCCTCGATGCGACGCGCTTTATTTTGAAACACTTTTCAAAAGGAAATAAACATTTGTTTCGCTTAAATGAGAAGAATCTCTATATGATAGACCCCACCATATCGCAATCGGAAATCGGAGAAAGCCATTGATTATTATTTTCGATTGAAACTCCCCGATGCAATATACCACCATATAATCGGAAATCGGAGAAGTTTTGTAAACATAATCGGAAATCGGAGAAATATTTATTGTGATATTTATACACCATTTGAATACTTCTGATGCGATTGATATTCATATACTATATACTTGTCACATCGGAAGAGTTCATAATAGGTAATTTAATATTATTTTCACAAGTGCTAAAACTCCAATAGTACGACCAACATTGAATAGAAAATCAAACAATATTGGTTTACGATTCTGTTTTTTGAATACGTGAGTGTGACCCAAACAAAATATTTAAGTGTTACACGGATTCAATAAATAATGAATCATGAACCCATAATTTTTATCATCGTTCTTTTCAATTTCTTGTTTATCACGACTGAGAGCTTATTGCCTTGCAGAATCAAAGAAGACCAAATCATTTCATTCGCAGACAGAGGGAAACAATATCAGACACAGAAATGTCGAAGAGAATGAGGAGAACCAAGACTGCTGTTGCCGCTAAGTTTGTTGAGATTCCTACAGTCTCAAAGGAAAAGCCATCAAAGCTGAAGCTAGTTACGGATACATCATGTCAAGGGCTCGGCAGAATGACATGGGAAGGAGTTTATAATCTATTGGAGAGTGAAAACCCTAAAGTCACAATAGCTAAGATATCAGTTCCTGATGAATATAACTCAGATTCCGACTCTGAAGTTACTGATAGAACACTTGCAAATTCATTCCTACATCGAATTGCAGCCAGAGCAAACATCATGCCTTATTATGATGTGATTCGATGGGTCATCGATAATGTGGAAATAAAGAACATAATGTTTATTTCGGCTTCTGTAGCATCTTTTGGATCATTCAAAGCAGAAGACCTTAAAGCAATGTACCATCTCCCTGATCCGTAGAAGGTTTATAACAAAGAATTTGTCAAAGAGTTTGCTGACAGTAATAAAGTTCAATCTGAACCTATCAAGGAATGGAGGAAAAATCCTGAAAAACACAAAAATGAATCATCCGGTATGTATTCAGTAGATTCTCTCTTACCCCCGTACTGCTATGCCGCTGCTATGATGTGTAGATTATTTGGCAATAACAATTTTGCTAGGTTTTCTATACAAATGGCTCCTTTAATCCTAGCTGCTCTCAATTTCGAAATTATGGACTGGGTGGTTATTCTTTCTGATAGGATAGCTAATAGGATACTCGAATACAGACAAGATGAAACCGCTGGAAATACCACCCCCTTTTTCTTCCGTGCTTATATTCTAGACGCTCTTTGTTTTAATTCTGATTTTCCCTTGTTAGGATGGAAATGGAATTCCAAAGATCCCACTCCGATTCATATATATCATAAACTCCTTTGGAAAATTCATTTCAAAGATCATGTGTATAGAATATGTCATGGTTTCCTTATTCCAGTCTTTCAAACCATTTTCAATCGTTTTCCCCCTAGATTCTCTGACAAAGCTAAAGCTGACTTATCCTCAATAGGAGCTTGGTTTGGAGAAGAAAAATTCACATATGTCAAGATTTTCGGGAGTATTGTGGAACCCCACATTCTCCCTCTTATTGTCCCAGATAAACTTCTAGCCCAGGAAATATCCTATCAATTGACAGTTGAAGGAATGTCCAGATCTATGAGCAATAGTAAGAAAAGAATGTGGCCTTCGTTTCCATTCAATTGTGGACATTTTACTTTGAATGACTTCAAGCATGCAGAAAAGGAAGTCGCTAAAATAAAGGATTTTAAATTCGCAACAATCCCGGGGAGACAGTATGATCCGCAAAAGATAGCTTTTAATGTTACTTCTTCAGTTTCGATTGCTCGATTCGAGCATGAACCAGATGAATTTGATGATTTTTTTGTTTCATTAAATGAATTTTCTCAAGTGTATAATTTGGCCAAGTCAAATTTCAGAAAGAAGAAATGAATAAATTTATGTTATTCAGAAAACAAAGATTGTTGAAAGTTCCTCTAGATCAACTAAGAGTTCCTATGCAAGACGCAGAGATAGAAGATAAATCTGGAAAAACAACAGAAGAAACATCTTCTAGTAAGGCCATTACACAGTCATATACTGGCCAGCCCATTATACAGACACAAAAAGAAGCAAAAAGAAATGATCCGATTGTACATATTCAGAAAGAAATCACTGATGGAAAACCTGATGAAAATACTGATCAGCAATCCACAGCTCAAACAGAGAAATCAGATACACAACTTGGAGGAAACAAAGCTACTGATAAAATAGTAGACTCTGTTGATCCTAATGTTTCCTCACAATTTTTGAAACAATATAATCAATTTGCTCATCAATTAGGACTGCAGGATAATCCTGAAGAGGAAAATCCAGAAGATCAGGATGTTGAAATCATTCCTGAACATCCTACAGGGCAAATTATATTGAAAATTGAGGAAATCCCTCCTCTGGATGTATTCTACAGCCCTAAACATAAGACTGTTGTTAAAAAACAGAGAAAAAGAAGGAAAATGGATCAAGACACAATTTTTGCTTCACAGGAGGAATTCATGAGTATTTTTTATAAGAATGCTGAAGTGAATCCATCAGAGGATCTCGCTAAGTTATCCCAATATGCAAGAGCATACAGTGCTGCGACAATAGATAAAGCTGCAGAGGTTTCTTAGTTGATGACTCAGAAAGATCTACATCTAGCTTTACTTGAATAACAAACTAATGAAAATCAGCAGAAGATTGCTCAATTTGAACAGCAATTTCAAAATCAAGAGCTCAGAATTAAAGAGCTAGAAGAGCAGCTGGCCACAGAAAAGAAGAAAGTTGATGAACAAGCTCTAAACAAACAGCAACAGATGAATCAAGAAATTTCAAAGTTACAAAATTTGTTGCAAAATGAGAAAAATACAAAGATTGTACAAGAAAAATAATTTCAAGTAGCTTTAGACAAATTCAAGGATTTTCCAAAATTAAATGAATTCAAAGCAGAAGCTCTTGAAGCCAATAAACTGCTATCTCAGCAGTTAAATAATTTTTGTATAAAATTGACTCAAATAGAGCCATTTATTGATTTCACATCATCTTTGATACAGGACATAGTTACTCTCAGGCAAGAGATTGATGATGTCGATGAAAGGATTTCTGAATTTCTTACTTGGCAAGATACAGAAAAAGGAAGAAAAGCTAATCTTCCTAAAATAGAAGAAAGACATAAGGAAATCCTGTTTACAGAGTGGGAACAACAGTTAATGAAAGCCGAGAGAGCTATATCAAGAGCTAGAAGCATGATGGGTAATATAACACAGTTTATCAATGACAGCTTGTATGCATGTAATCTCATTTCATATTGTGTTCCAGGCAGTTTACTTAAAGTCGAAGAAACTGATCGCAGATGGAAAGAATAAATAATGAATAAAAATCAACAGATCAATAAGCTTCAAACAATATCTTGGGATAATATGTGGACCTATCTGATTAAGCCACTCAATCAAGAATTAGCTATTAAATGCCTATCAAATGCTGTTGATTGTTTGATTCCAGAATTCTCCGATGCCACATACGCTGGACAGTTACATTCCAAGATGAGTCATCCGTCAGAGGTCCAGGAAATGTTGAAAATTTGCCACCTGGCTACATTGAGCGAGAAGGAAAAGCAATGAATCAGTTCCATTTTAAGATAGTGTTTATGTTTTCAAATTGATAGATTGTAGCAGTAGTAGTAGGATTCTGTTTTCATGTAATTTCATATTTAAACCCCTCTCATGCATTGGAGAAGGGGTCCTGAGTTGTAATATTTTTGACTTGGAGATTACATTTCTGTACTCCACTGGCTCTTATATTTTATAAAGGATCACATCTGGTGATTTTATGCGGAATTATTTTTAAAGAGTTGCATTTCTGTACCTTGGATTTGATTTTGCATTGGAATTACTGGATCAGAGTATCAGATTTCATTTGAAACTTTCAAGATGGATAATGCATTTTTATCTATTCACTGTTAATTTCTTTTGTTATATGATATTCTCTTTTAAATTTGCTATCATTTATGTATATTTCGTTCTCACAATATTTTTTTATATATCATTTTTTATTATATTAGAAATATTCACTTTTCATAAATGTATGTAAAATGATATACAATGATGAATACAATATTCTAATATAACTTTGTTTAAATTCTTAAACAGAGTTATCTTTATTTGTTACTGCACAATTTCAATTAAACTTTAATACATTTTTATGGTTATTGTTCAATTGGAATAATTTTAAGTTGTATTCACATATGATACCCAGGTTAGTTTTAGAATTTCTTTATCAGTATTTAGATTAAATTAGATAGTTTTATTTCAGTTATTTAGTCCCATTTTCACTCATCCAAATCAACCCATCACCAACCCATTAGTTATAAGGAAACTGGTCCTTTCAATCCAGTCGGAGCCACCATACCAAACGGATAAGGAGCTGTCCTAAGGTCCCGACCGGGTGGTTTTCCCCAATGTTTGAAGTAGAGATTTTCTAGGCTTCAACAGGTCCGGTCCCAACAGAATTCAAAGAAATGCTTTGAGCCTCTTTAATTGAAGGTTTTGAATACTGGATCATTGTGGGGGAGGGGAAATTAGTAATTTGTCGGTGATGCTTTATTACATGTCTTGCACAACTGCTTTCTACCTACCCATCATTATTCTAACATTTTCTACTTCATTTTCATGGGTGCATTTAAGCTTGCAACCCTAAATCCGTTTTTATTTTAAAGCATAAAATTATGTAATTCTAACCTTATTTCATCCGAGGGCTCAGATTAAACTGTTGAACTCCTCATTTATTCTCTAACTATCTACTGATTTGTCGAGTTTAAAATGTTTGACATATCTTTATTCTCTATCTAAAACATGAATTTTAAATCATGAAAATTTAATATTAAACTATTCAACTGATCATGGATTATGGCATTTTGAACAATCTGCACATAATCGTTATTTTGCAATAAAAGTAATTAGTAGTGGCATTTTGACTTGCTCACTTTAATGTCTTATTCTTATCTCTTTTTTCTTTTGGGGTTCATTTTTTATTCTTTTTGATCTTTACTTTTCAAGTCCTTTGATCTTTATTTTAGTACTTTTACCCTCTTTTCATTTTTTATTATTTTTAAAATATGGGAAAACAACTTGCAGAAAGCAAGGTATGTACATATTTACAATACTATCAAAGTCAATTAAAATATTATGAACCCTATTATTATAGGACCCTAACACAATGCTTATCACTTGAAAAGGATAGTTATGGAATGGTGTTGAAGCTGAAAGAAATTTAAGAAAATCATAGGAGATATATTTTTCTCAGACAGAAGAAGATGAAGAAAATATGATCATTTACCCAAAACAGAGCATGTGCAAACATGTATTATGATTATGTAACTTGTAAAAGATAATAAAATGGAAATGAAGTGAACATGAATACAATAATTTCAAACATATGATACTGAAGAAGAAATAATGATAGACATTCAATACCAAAAGTATCCCAAAAAGTAGTTGCACCTGCTCTTTACTAGCTGGCCAAAATGAGTACAAAGTTTCCTTGATCAACAAGCAAACATACAAGTTGATTCCAAACCTTCAATAGTGTGAAGAAAAGAGCTAAATAGACATCAAAAAAAGCTTCACTCATCCTCAGGGGTCGAATCTATGAGGTGAGGATGAGATCCACTAAATGCTGAACTGAAAACTGAAGTGTGGGATGGTCCAACTGACTCACTCCTCATTATATTGAACTGATTCATCATGACTCATTAATGACTTTAACCCAATGAATATACCCTTGGTAAGTAATCTTAGACATAATTAAATTCTAACATGATTAATTACATGAGTAGAAAGATGATTTGCTGAAGAAAAGTCAAAACGTGAGAGAAAATTTGAAAAAATAAGCAAATTTGATATTTGTGCCATCCATTGTGCATTTGCGCCATCCTAGTGTCATTTGTGCCATCTGTCTTCAGGGCCAGTTTTGGAGGCCTTATCGGTGTCCAAATGAGGCCCAAGATAGCTTTTTGGAAATCCATGCTTTTCCTCTTTCGAAAAATGCCTCAAGTTCTGAAAATGGAGGTCATTTTCCCACTAAAAATCCAATCTCCCAATGTTGGTATTTGCATAGCGCCAAGGTGAAAAAAGGGGCAGAAAGGTCATTTTTTGGTGGTTTTTAGGATTTTCATCCATAAAAAATGCAAACCAAGGCTGGAAACATGGTTTTATGAGATGTATGAGTCAAAATGCATCCAATGGTGCCTTCCTTCTCGTCAAAAAGTGTGCCAATTATTTGTGTAGTGCCTAGGGTGTTGCGTAAATGCCAAATTTTTTGCTAATTAAATGCCTCAAAAAACACAGAGTTTTGCAAAAATTGACAAGAACTTGGAAAATGTCTCAAAACTGTTGGAATGGCTGAGGAGGGTGTGTTTAAGCTTGTAGGGATGCCTCAAAAAAGATATCCAAATTCTTTTCCTCCTCCTTGGTCAACTTTTCAATTTTGGCATAGACTCTTTTGAGCTTGGCCAATGCAATTTTCTCTTTTTGGGCATGAAGTTTGACCTTCCTCCTCAATAATTCATTGTCTTTATTAGAATTCTATAGAAGCTTCTCCAAGTGTTTTTTGGCACTATCATGCCATGGCTCCCTGTTCTGATTGATTTCTATGGAAAGCTTCTTATCTAGGGTTAGTTGGTCAACAAGCTCAACTTCCCTTTGTCTCTCTAGAGCTAGAGCTCTTTTCAGCCCTATAGTTCTAGGTATCTACCTTGGTACCTGTTCTTCTTCCTCATCAAGCCAGACATACTTCTCCAATGCTTCATCTAACATGACTTTGGCCTTTTGAGCCTCTCTTTGAGCAGTGAATTACTTCACCTCATCAATGACCTGCTTGGTTTTCAAATACTCATTTTCTTTCTCAAGAAAGTTTATAACATATATAGCCTTGTCAAGATTAGTATGTATCTCACTAATCTTAGCATCCTTACATTTGATTGCTGCATTTTTTATTTTTTCCTCTTCATCTTTTTCTAGGACAACAATATGAAATTCTTGCTCAGTTTCATGATTGTCCTCCTCATCATGAATGAGTGGCTCAATGACCTTTTCTTTACCTTTATCCACCTATTGTGTTGATGTTGAAGGCATGGCCCCTTTCACTCCAAGTGAAGAAAACACATGCCTATAGCTTCTCTGGTAGGTTTTTGGCAATGTCTCAACCTCAACCAAACTAGCCCACTTAGGCTCAATGTCATCTATCCTACTAGGTGACCCAAAATCACGATGAGATGGAGATGAAGGGGGTAAATGGGACTGATCTAATGATTATGAGTGAATCATGGGTTGAGATGATGAAGAGAGATGTGGTGTATGATGAATGGATGGATCAATAAAGATATCATTGGATATGAAGGTGCTCCATGCAATGTTTAGTTCATCAAGATGGGTGATGACTATGATTTTAATGAGGGAATGATGGATTAGGATTTTCATTTTTTGTTCATAATCCTTCTTCTAAGAAATGTATGCCATATTTTCTATACTCTAGAGAAGAAAATAGGGTATGTTAAGCATCCTTACCCTAGTGAAGTGCATCAAGAGCCGGATGTGATAAGAATAGAGCCTTGAAAATCTTCCTTCACATGAGAAATATTTCATTATAATATTCATCATAGGTGAATATCTGTCCAAGAGGCGTGAAAAAGGGAAAATATCCTTGATTGATTTTGATCTCTGGGTTTGAGGAAGAAGTCATAATCCTATTTCTTTAATATGCCTTTATTGAACCATTTATCCCCAACATTAGGGATCCCTATAGCATCTAAAATGACAGCAGTAGATAAGGTAAAAGTGATCCCAACTAATTCAACTTTATTTCCATGAAGTTCTAATATGAATAGTCTAGTTAGACTGGGGTGGTGTTTAACCCTCTTAACTTTCTCACAAAAATCATAGCAGCAAACATGTTTAAAGCATGTGACAGTAAATGGAGAAGCTAAGAGTTTTTTGGTGTTATTAGGTTCAAGTCTGAGCACTCTTACTCCTCTCTTTGACCGCCTTATCTGGGTTTTTTCTACTTCAGTGAATCTTGTGTTTTCCTCTTTTGTTGCCATGGTATTTTTGTCTAAAACCCTAGGGATTAGGGAAGAAAAATAATATAGGGAGATGGGAAAGGAAAACTGATGGAGATCTCTGATAGGGATATGTGATATGGGAAGGGGATAGGGAGTAATGTTTAGGGATATGAGAAATAGGGAAGGGAATAGGATAAAGAGTGACGGGAATTGGGATTTAGGAGCCTAGGTTTAGAATAGCACATAGGGCTTAGGGTTTTAGGAGTTAGTAAATTAGGGATGGGATTTATGATAACAGGGTTTATGGAATTAATTTTAAGCTTGTAGGAATGGTATGGAGTGTAAGGGAAGTGGAGTTTTGGGACTTATGGGTGCAAGGGAGAAAAACTAGGGTTTTGCTTCACGAAAAACTCCAAATTACAACTTCAATTGCAAACCTGAACATATATAACTTTGAAAAGATGATTTTTATGGAAGATTCCTATTACTATATTTCTAGAGGTGAAGGGCTGATTTGAGAAGATTTGGAAGGCAGTTTCTGATCATTTGAATGGTTTGGTAAGTTTGCTGGTCATTTGCACCATGAGCAACATTTTTACGCCATCAACAACGTATTTGTGCCCTCTTTTCGGGATATTTTCACCCTGTTCAACTGATTTTCACCCTATTCAACTGATTTTTACCCTCCATAACATATTTGCGCCCTCCTTTCAGGATATTTGCGCCCTCGCTTATGCTCCTTTGTCAATTGTGCTCAGAATTTCAAATTTTTCGACTGCTGGAGTGTTGGATCGATCTTTTAAAGAGGAAAATGAATATGATTTGATGTTTTTAGTCATAAATAACAAAGTGACTTTAAATTTAAATTTAAAAACCCACTTTTCTAATGTCTTTTTTCACTTTTTTGAGCCATTTTTTTATTACCGTTTTCATTTGACCTTTCTCTCTTGCAGGATGATGTTGCTAGAGTTTGTCACTTTTCTCTTTCAGTTTGGCATGCGTGTTTCGAGTTGGAAGTTAGGAATTGAAATTATTACATATATAAAACATAAAATTACATAGGAAATTAAAAACATTACATCTCTGTTTTCATATCAAAATGGCATTTTGATATGAAAATGATAAAAATCCAAAATTATAAATTTAAAAATATGATATTTGCATGCTGATGGTCTTTTGTAGATGAAAATAAAATGTTTATTGAGTCACTATCAAACATTTTTCTCACTTTACTGAGATTAAATAGTGCATTTTTGGACCTTGAAAAATAAAACCTAATGACCTAATGGGACCTTGAATGACCTGACTTCCATGATTGACTTTGACTGAGATAATACATGGTGAAATGAGCTTTTCAAAAGTGTTATTATGCTCAGCAATACATGAAGGTGAGCCATAAAGTGTGAGTTTCTGAGGGAGAGTGAAGTTTTATGACTGGAGCTACCATCAGTGAACCAATTTTTAGCATGACCTAATGGAATGATATAAAAATTTCAGAGTGGGACATCTAAAATGAGAATGAAATGAGTGATTTTGATAAATAATGGAAGAATGCATGTTCTAGCACTAACATTGGCCTTATTGGGGATGGTAGCTCTGAAAGAGGTGTCAAGAACCACAAATCTCTGAATTTTGCAGATCAATGCTTTTTCCATTGGGCCAATATGGTCAAAAAATAACTCAAGCTGAAATGAAGGACTAACTATTGACAACTCAATGACACAAACTGACTGAAACTTACTGAACTTGACTCAAACAAAGACTCAAAAATGAACTTACTCTTGTGAAAAATTAACTTGAAATAGTAGAAATTAAATGAAGCTCCATGGCCTTCACTTCTGGCTCCAAACTCCAATGCTTTTCCACTTCACACTTGAAGGAATATCAAACTAATTTATACAATGAGGATGAAAAAAAAATTCATAATTTTAGATCAAAAGAGATAGTGCTTCAGGATCCTACCATTAACTGGCCCTTCTAAGCAACTTTTCCCATCCATTTCTTCCAAGAGATATGCATGTTGTGCATGAGAAGCTGCAACCTTAAAATGACCTTTCCATAGGCTATCAAACTTCCCGTGCTTACCTTTGTCTTCATTCCTGGCATCCCATTGGAGTACCACATCATTGATCTTGAAATCATATTGCTTGGTTTTCCTGCCATATATCTGCTTGATCTTATCATGGAGCTTGGAAGTGTTCTGAAACACTTCTTCCCTTGTTCGCTGCAGTGAACCATTTGGTTTATTCTGCATTGTATTTCATTTTATTCACTTCCAAATTATTGTAAGAGATTCATGACTGGGATAGTCAATGAAGTAGGGAAACTGTATCCACACCATAAACTACTTCAAATGGAGACATGCCAATGGATCTCTTGCTGCTTACTTGATCTACCCACAATGCATTTATTAGCTTCTTGTGTCAATTATTTTTGTTAGGCTCCAACATATTTTTGATTATGCTGATAAAAGACTTGTTGGAGAACTCTTTCGATCCATTGCTCTGTGGATAATATGTTGTATAATGACCCGATTTAATGTTATACTTATCGCATAATTATGTCATCTTATTTGATTTGAAGACTGCAGCATTATCCGTGATGATATTTCTAGGACAACCAAACTGGGACAAGATTTAGCTTCTAGAAACTAAATTATAACTGAGTCTATAGCTTGCTTGGTTGGGATCGCTTCGATCCACTTTGTGAAATAGTATGTGGCCGTAAGTATCCATCTATGTTGAGAAGATGAGGGTGGATGTATCTCACCTATAAAATCTAAGCCCCACTGCTGGAAGGGAGTTTAAAATAAAATGGGTTGTAATGGTAAAGGAAGAATCTTACGTTTACCTTAGAAAAGTTGGCATTTATGGTAACTCATGACCGTCTTGTACAATTATGCAAAAAATGTAAGCCAATAGTAACCCGCTCTCAGTACTTTGTTGGCCATGGTTTTCCAGTACAAATGACCTCCACAATCTCCCTTCTGGAAATCATTCATCACTTCTCTAGACTCATCTTCTACCAAGCAATTGAGTAACACTCCTCTAGGATCCTTCAAATAGAGTGCACTATCTAGTATGCAGTGTTTTGAAGCCTTAAGATTCAAGGACATGATATTACTCTTTGACATGCCCAGAGGAGGATTAAAATGTTGTAAAACATAAATAGAATTAGCATATCGTGGATATTATGAAAAGAGATCTAATACCTGAACAAGACTTACACCTTCTTCGTCATCGGACAGTGCTGATATGAGATTGATGTCAAGTGCATGTAGATTAGGCTCAACCATGAGCTTGGCTAAGCCTTGGAATTTGATCATATTTTTCGGCTTGATATCAAGGTCATACTCTAAAAGCTCTATTATCCACCTACCTCTTCTTCCTTCTGGATCTGTTTTCATAAGTACCTCTTTAACCACTGCATTTGTAACATATGCCAAAATATGTGAGTACAGAATACAAACATGGAAGTACTTGAGCGATTTGACCAAGGGCAAGGCCTATTTCTCGATTATGTTGTATTGGAGGGCTTCATCGCTTATTATGCGACTAAATAATGATATTGGTAGCTATGTCCCATTTTTTTCTGCATAAGCACCGCTACCAAAGTATGCTCAGAAGCAAAAGAAAATATAATGAAATCTAGTGAATAATCAGGACTTGTCAACCTTGGATTAGTGGGCAAGGAAAATTTTAACGATTTGAATGACTTACGAGCATTTTCAAACCATATAACATCATTATCCTTCTTTAACATGTTAGTTAACTCTCTAAGATGTTCTTCTAGGTTGGGAATGAACCTACCTAGGAAATTCATACTACCATTGAAGGCTTGAATTTCCTTCTTGTTTCTAGGGAAATGAATTTTTTGTATTGCTTCAACTCTAGTAGGGTTTATCTGATCCCATATTTTGAGATGATGTTACCCAAAAACTTACCTTCTTCCATAGAAAATAAGCACTTTTTAGGATCTAGGGAAATCCCAAACTTTCTAAATCGCTGGAACACAACTCTCAAATGGTGTAAATTCTCATCATCTAAATTTGAATAAACAAAAAGGAAGACACCTTTTTCATTACCAAAAGCTATGTCCATGGCACGCTAGAAAGCGGCCTTGACATTCTTCAAACCGAACGACATCTTAGCATATTTAAAGGTACCCCATGGTGTAGTGAATGATGCCTTATCTTAATCATCTTCAAGTACAAGGATCTGATTGTAGCCTGAGTAACCATCCAACAATGACATTATGTTGGCTCCTACAACTCATTGAAGTATGTGGTCCATCTTGGTTAGCAAGTAATTGTCTTTCAACGACACTTTGTTCAGATTTCTGAAATCTATGCATAGTCGAATTTCACTGGTCTTCTTCCGCACTGGAACCAAATTGGAGATCCAATATGAAAATTTGACTAGAACAATGATGCCTACCTTATAGAGCTTGTTTACCTCCTTCTCAATGGACGACAACAACTTTGGATTTATTATCTTGAGCTTCTATCTAAAAGGCTTTTGATTTGGCTTGATAGGGATTGAGTGTTGAATGATATCTTTATTGTACTCCTTTATATCTGAGTAATCCCAAGCAAACATGTCAGAAAAATCAGTAAAAAAATAAACATATTTAGGCTTTACCTCTGATGGCAAAGAATATGAAAGCTTGATGAACTTTGGCTACTCCATTTTTCCAATATTAACATCTTCTATGCCTTTTTCTGTGGGGACCAAAGTAGGTTTTCTTGCCACATCATCTTGATCAAATAACTCTTCCAAAGGTATGAGAAATTTTGGAATGTTATTTTCCTTGAGTTGAAGTATGTCAATATGATCTGCCTCAATAACTTGGTCATCCTTTCCATACAGTTCATTCATAGAACAGTTCTCAAACTCACCTTCACTCTGAAGTAAATTGTTAACTTGTTTATCGTCCCAAAAAACTTGCCAAAATTTCAAGTTATCCAGAACAATGGGCCTGTGCTTTATATGAATCTCAGAATTTTTGTTTTAAAACATTGTAGATCTGAAATTACTTGTAGCAGTGGCTAATGAATCAGCCATCAAGTTTTGCAATCTTGGAACTACCTTAAGTGTATATTCTGAAATCATTCTTAAAATTTCAAGTGTTTCATTCCTATATTGCCTCATACTTGGGTGGTTAGCTTGATACTCATCTTTGATTTATTTAATCACTAGCTTTAAATCACTGTACACTGCAATTCTCTTAGCTCCCATTTTTTTCAGAATTTTCAAACCGGTAATGAGCACTTCATATTCAGCCTCATTATTCGTAAAATCAAATTCTAGTTTGTAGGAACACAACCTCACATTGTTTGGGACCTTATTTTTATGTTGAAATGGGTTGCGGATCCATAAACCAATGCCAATCTGTATTTTCCAATGGAACCATCAAATTCCATGCTCCAAATACCATCTTCTTCTTCAAGGTGCTGAAACTCTTGAATCTAATTTGACACAATTTTCTGATCTGATTCATTATGTTGTTCTGAACTTTCATTTGCCTTCTGTGATGGTTGTTTCGATATAGTAGGTAGATTATCTTTCTCTTTTTCTAACACTATTCTAATGCAATCTGAAACTTCAGGAACATCCTCTATTTCTACTAATTGAAAATCTACATCATTTAATCCAGAATCATTGTACAGTATGAAGGACTCTAAGTCTGTATGTACATCGTTGATAGGATGATTATTAGGCCTTTCCCTGTTTATGATCATGTACTTCATTTTAGCCTCATGGTATAGTTTTCTCATTTGAATTAAGACAAGAATAGTGGCATAGGAAATGTCCAGTTTTAGTCTACCTCTCAATTTATCTCCCCAGGATCTTGACAACGGCATACCGAAACGTGGTGGAATATCATAAACTACCACATCCATAAGGAAATTTTTGGTTGGGATCTGCTCTAGGAAGACAACTAGATATTTTATTAGACCCAAATAATGGACATGACTAGAATCTAAAGAATATAGAATATGATATGGGCAGGTTATGTCAAGGATAAGCTTCTCCATAATAGCTTTGGGCATAAGGTTGTGGGAGGCCCTTGAGTCTAACATAGTATTATGAAGGATGCATTGATGGAATTTAAGGCTCAGATAAAATGGTGGGACCTCACTATCTTCAGACTGGCCATCGATGGAGGGACCAAATATTAACTCGGGCTAATCATCCTCTACATTAACTGTTATCACTGGAAAATCAGACAAGAAAAGATGACATTATTTAATGTCAGGAAGAAGGATTTACAGGGTTGAGAGACATTAGAGAATATGAAGTATTTAAGAATATATAAGGTCTAAAAGGAAAAATCAAATTACACATAGAAATAACCAGTTAAATGTGCCTTTGCGCACATAATTTTTCGATAAGCGTGCCTTTGCATAGATTTTCCTCAAAAATCCGCACGGTCCTGAGAGTGGTGGAAATCACTTTTCGAGACCACAAGGCACACTCTAGGACATTGATCCCACACTTGAGGCCACCTAATGATAGACACCCAAGCCTCCTTAGGACCTCAAGGGAGTACACAATGGAATAAATGTGGCACACAATGGAATCACTCTCCTCTCTTGGGTCACCATCCATAATCTACCAAGAGAGGGAAGGAGGATTTGAATTCTCCTATAAAAGGCCACCAAGAGATGAAAAATATGAGAACACATTATTATGATGCAAAAAATTTCCCCAAGCAATACCAGCAGTGTGTGATCCGAAGCAGAGATAGAGGGGAATCAATTGTTAGCCATGAAACAACTCCAGTCCACCATAGTAGAGAGAGGGAGACTTTGCGCCAAGGTAGCTCAGAAGTAAAGACATCCTTGGATTGGGACTTGTAGCTCCATAGTTGCAAGGGACCCTTGTCAAGTGGGTTACAGTTTCATCCTCATTTCCTACCAGCACTCAATAAGAGGGGACGTAAGTACCGCACCGTTTGGATTATTGAAGTTTTTTGACTTTATTTAGAGCTTTTGTTTTATTTGTTTTAGTTTTAGTTTAGTTTTAATGTTTCAATATGCATGCTATTTCTCTATCAAGTATGTTTATGTTTAGCATGTTCCAGTAACCTGCTTGACTCCATCTATTTTCTACCCGTGACCAATAACTTAAGAGCGAAAAACCACCCCTCTTAATCAAGTGTGATTTGGTACATTCCAGCGCCAAACACACTAACACAGGGTTGGCGACTCCACTAACTTTTATTTCCAAGTTTATGGGGTTGTGCCTTTTTTTAGAGACCTTCGTCTTTGTTGTGGAGTTGGGCTGGAACTGCCCCCTTTCTCTCCTTCACTGCCTGGTTCATCCCTAGTGACAGGATGAAGTTGAAGAGATCCCAAAAATTTACTTTGCAAGAAAATTGTGCGGCTTTCTTACAGACAGACGTGCCCTAGTGGGTACGTTTAGAGGTGACCTGCGCGTGACCTTCACGCTTGTTTCAAATTTTTCCACGTAGAAACCAGAAGTTGGATTTTTTCCACTATTTCTATTTTTTATTGCTAGTAAAAAGTGACTGGCAGCACATAATACATCTGCTAGCACTGGTTGAGGTGCCCTGCAACTTGTTAAAGATCACTTTTAGCTGCTTTTTTTAGTTTAGGTGTTAGTTTTATTTCAAGTTGATTTTCGAAAAGTTAACACATAGTTTAAGTAGGAGGCAAATTAACTTGCATTCTGAAATCATTTATGTTTTGTGAATTTAGGTACCAAAACACCTATTTAATTAGCCATTTTTTTTTCTAGTGTAAAAGTCATTAGTTTAGTTCAATTTTTACACTAGGATTTCGGGACCGAGATCGAATTGTCGGTAGAAGAGCAAGTAATATTTGCTACCTTTGCACCCTCGGGTGATCCTAGGCAAGAATATGAACACTCCCTATTGAAAACTCACCATATCCCTATATTTTATCATATAGATTAACTAGGAAAAATTGAAAGCGACCCATATCCACGCGTTTTTTTCTTTTGAGCAAGCAACAATAGAACATAGTTTAAATAAGGGATTTTGAAAAGGATCATCACATATCCACACGTTCAAGCTATGTGCTTTTTCACCTTTTGTTCACACACATCCAAACCCTAAGTAAAGAAAAGACACCTAAAAATAACTTAACAAAACTCACTAAATTCTCCCCAGAGGGGCCAAAAAAGAATTTATAGTCTAATTTAGGACCAAGGGGGTAGGCATCCAATAAGCCGCCTTGGTCAGTATTCATCTTGAAACATAGAAGTTGATTGATTAGGGAACTTTCAAATCCACCTATCTACCCATGACAAACAAAACCCGAGTGCAACAAAGACTCGATTCAGAGAGGGTTAGACTTAGGCCCAGGGCGTGCGATATTAGTTGGGGTTACCTGACCCAGCTGATACTCGGTATTGGTATATGAACTACCAAGAAGCCCAAGACTTGAATTCTCATGTGTGATGGTGGTGCTTAGTGGCAAAAATTAGGGCATCCTTTCCCTATAGGAGATGGTTGAGGTAACACTAGATCCTCTACCCTTACCTTGGTGGATTTTCTTCGGTTGACTGGGGGCGTTGCCAGTTATTTCGGGGTGTTGTGCCAGCATTCGCAAGATATATTCTCAAGGCTCAGTTATATTTGAGTATGTGAGGATGATTTGGTCTTCTAGGATTTGAGTATCATACGAAAATAACAAAAAACCATATTTTTTTGATTGACTGATCACCTAGCATTAATTTAAAGGGAAAAATTATTTTATTTTAGCTTTGTTTTATGTATGTGATCGGATTTTTTCTTTGATTATAATCTCTATCCTCTCGAGTATTTACAAAACCATACCTAGTCAACACTAGAACAAACACAACTGGACCTCGTCGATCTAGACGCCTTTTGGACCTCTCCCCACTACCTGGAGGGGTTCCAGGTCTTTCGCCATTTAGGCTTCAAAGATAGAACACTGCCACCCTTATTGGTTCATTCTTTATCAATGCATAGTTAGTTGGGAACCCTACTCGGTTTCCTAATGCCACACTGGTGAATGCCCCCGCAGTGTCACCACATACCACTCCTCCCACAACCCCTAGAGGGCATAGGAGTGTTACCCATTTGGGAAGCCAGGTGAACACATAGCAGTGTACGTCACAGAAAAACCCTCTTCCTAACCAAAACATTTTTTTTTCACAAGTCACAATGGCTACAACCTCGCAGCCACCTTTTATAGCTTCGTTAAATCTACCAGATTTAACCAAATTGACAAACGACCCCATTGCACACAACCCCATATGGCCTCCCATGCCCACGAAGCTCCCTTCAAACATTCCAAAATTTGAAGGGAAGCAAGTGGAAGACCCCATAAATCATGTTATGACTTTCCACCTGTGGTGTTCGTCGAACAGTATCGTTGACGATACTATTCGACTAAGACTGTTTCAATGCACTCTAACTGGAGTAGCAGCGAAATGGTATGTGGAGAAACCCTCTGCTACACATGAAACCTTTAGCGTCATCGCTACTGCATTCCTGACCTATTTTTAGTTACCTTTCCACCACGATTCTGGAATGGAGTTACTAACCCACCTTAGGGAAACCCCCCCGTCCATATCTCGAACCATCTCCATGAATGGCGGCGACGTCGTAGATTGTGCAAATCCAAACTCGAGAATCGAGTTCTGTTAGACCTGTTCCTAAAAAATCTCACCATAGAGATTTCAAAGGATGTGGCGTAGAAAAACCCCATATTCGAAGAGGACACCATCATCAAGGCCCAACACCTTGAGTTGATCTATACATAGTCAGGGTATATTTTCAATATCTTGCTGAATGGCCCGCACCTGCAAAATTACAAAGAATTTCTAGGCGCGTCGAACTCTGCAGATGGTTTAATTGGGTCGTTGACCCAAAATCACCTAAGCAACATCGTTCAATACTGTGGTTACACGTATGATTCTACCCATAACATACCACGACCCAACTACCAAAGCCATCCCATGCCTCCACAACATTTCACCAGTAGGGCATCATCATACCACCATCAGTATGGAGGACCCTATCCTCTGGCTCAGGGGACCTAGTGTTAGGAATCTATAATTAGCAAGATTGGAAAAATCCAATCACAAAAAAAACATCGTTTCAACCACTTTGGGATTCTAGGATCTAGCCCTCCTGAATCCGGAGAGGGATCTCTCCAATAAGTTGCAAAGATGGATTTGTCTTTGAAAGTTTATGGTAATGATGTTAGGCTAGTTATGAAGGCCGAGGGTTTTGTTTTGTTTTGGATGGTTGAGCATGATTATTGTTTGAGGTGGAAAGTCCTAAATGCAAAGAGTTTCAAAGGTGAGAAGTTGCAAGCAATCAGAGTAAGCTTTGGCCAAGAAGATAGATAATTGCAGGTTTTAGTCCATTGGGCTATGGAGTCATAATAGGGTTTAATTGAAACAACAAGAGGCAAGAGTGGTCCATGGGGCAAGTCATCTATGTCTAAGGATCTCTTTAAAGTTGATTTATGGAATGAAATGATACATAAAGAAGGGGAATTAAACAGATGAAAAACAAAGAGTAGCCCAGGATCTGGTAAGTACTTTGAAACTATTCAAACTTTGACAAACACTTAAGAAAAACATAAAAGCAATCCGAGATCTAGTAAGTACTTCGAAACTAGCCAACCTTTGATATACTTTCAATAGAAGACACTTAAAAACAGAAGGGAACTTGAAGGCAACTGTTGGAGTAGAAACTAGCGGGCTGGGCTCACCACAAATCCTCTCCTAGCTCTGATTTACTTGGTAACTTTCAAGACAAACACAAAGATAACAAAGAATGGCCTAAGATCTGGTAAGTACTTTGAAACTAGCCAGCTTTTAACACATTCCAAGGGAAACTTTCAGACAGTCTTTTGGGATAAAAATAGGACCAGGGCACACCATATCTTCCTTAGTTCATCTCTACTTGACATGAAATGAAAATAACATTCAAGAAAAATATTTAGCTAAGAAAGGAGGACGAGGGAACACCAAAATTCCTACTGCTTGAACTGAATTAAATCATTCCTAAATAACAAAATTTGGAAGAAAACATACAGATAAAGATTTTCAGTCAGAGAAGGGTACTAATATACAATAGGTCCTAACTCTATGCATGCTGTTCTTTATAAGAGAAGATGAAAAAAGTGAAAGCAGAATTAAAATAACAATTCACAATAAGAAATAACATCACCGTTGACATAGACCAGGATCCCATCTATCAACTTGTATTGATGCTCCAAACCAGTTACAACTTTAAGTCCAATGCTTTAGTTTAGAAATCATCTACACTTCCGAGACTAACTTATCTATCACAAGCAGAGCTCCAAGAGCCAGTGAACACTATTTACAAGTATAAGTCTTAAGCTCAAGTATATTTCAAAGTTCAGCAACCAACATTTTCTCATCTTCTACAGCAGTACTTATAGAAGGATGAGGAGGTGGGAGAGGATAAAAGATCTCCCAAGATAATTAATACAATTTAATGACTTCTCGGCCTTTGAGGGGCTCGATGGAGAAGTTTACAGATGTTCTGTCTATATTAATTGTTTTACATTAAATATTAAGCTCGGTGGGAGCTTTTGTTGACTTTTGAGGCTCTGTGTCATGTTGTAATAACTCTGCTGATATTTTGTCATTAAATCCCTTTTATAAGAATTAATTGTTTGGCTGCGCTAAGGAAAATATCTGATTTTGATCAATAACTTCGGTCTCTGTTTGAATTCTTGTGGCTACAGGTGGCACTATGGTATTTGAGAGGAATCAATTCACCTCTGTTGAGGTGGTGGAGGCCTTTCTGTCTGTTAACACTTATGATTTTATTTAACTGTGTTTTAATTTGGAGGATTAGGATTTTGATAATCAATCTTAGCTGTAATCCCCAAAATTGTATTCAATATTCTGTTCTGGTATGTTTTATCTTCGACACTGATACTCTTTGATTGTGATTTTATTCACTGTGTCTTGTTGATGTGTAGTGCTGCGCAGGACTCGTGAGGCATCAATGCCCATGAAGAAATGACGAGACATGGAGTAGAGCCCCGTGAATGGTTCCCTTTGATAATTCAAAGGCATGGGAATCATCATTCCCAGCCTTCGGCTTTCTCTTTAGTATGACGGAAAAAACCATTCAAACCTGTAAAATATGAAAAGAGTTAAGAAATCCTGCATTTGTGGGTTTAACTACTGCAGAGGGTGTGGGGAGAGAGTGTGGCCATTGGATGGCATCATCCAATGGTGTAGATTCATTAGAGGAGGTAAGAAAGGAGAGTAGAGGGAGAAAATGAGTCAGATTCGTCGATCGCATAGAGATCGACAGTCGGGATTGAATCTGGGGGAAATAAAGCGAAGGGGTCACTTTATATGGAAAAGGCGGAAATATAAAGGAAAGAGGGAAAATGGTTTCGGGGGTGAAAACCATTGTTTTCGCATGGAGGAAAGGTGGGTAGGTAGTTTTTCCCTTTGGAACGCGATACGCATCCCCGCCCAATGCGTGGCCTCAAAAAAACACTTATATCGCATGACCTTTGAGAGATTAACTTTTGTGCTTAAAATTATGCGACTTGGAGCACGAACCGTTAGATATGTGATCTCAGATCCAACGGAGGAGAATGAGCACGATAAGTGATAGATGAGCGGGCGGAAAAAGGATAGGTGGATTGATTATGGGTCGTAGGATCTAAGATCTGAATGGTTGAGATTAAATCTGGGGCTAACATGAAAAGATATACAGGCAGAGGAAGGATGAAAGAGGAACATTAATCTGCAGAGATCAACGGCTGTAATTGGTCGAAAAACATTATGAGCGGGGCCGCATAAATTTAACCAAAGGCGGGAAACACGATCTGGATCGTCCGATCTGGACACGTGGACAGTCCAGATGCAATCGAAGGCATTCAATCGGCGGGGAAATAAATTTCACAGCGCTGAAAACTTGCAATGCGATTAAGCGTTGACCTTCAATCGGTTATAGATCAATGGTTGGGAATGAATTGGAGGATTTTGAAGCGGAGGTAAGACTTGTGATCGGAGTGAATGAGGACCATTGGATCATGGAAGGCGGGGGGAAAATCAATGGCTCTTGATTGATCGGGGGATGACCAATCAGGGGAAGAAATAAAATGCGCCCGATGAAAACTTGCGATGCGATGATGCGCGGGCCATTGATGGGCTTAAGATCAACGGTCGGGATTGTTTCAACTTATGCACCAGCAGAAAACCTTTAAAACATAGGAAAACCCAACTTTGAATGAAAAGCAAAGGTTTTTATGCGTCGGGGCGGGTTTATATATACGAAAAGGATAGGCGCCTGACTGCGGGGCCTTGGTCTATATGGAATGATAATAGGCCCAGGGCGTATACAATAAAGGGCCAACCACAATTGGAGCTTCGAGCTTGGGCTTTTCAATCTAACCATTAAAATTTTCTGATGCGATAAGCGCCACAAGGACTTAGCGCCTAGTTCCAACACCAAGGCGAATGGAGTGGAAGTGGTTTAGGACTTAACCCAAGGGGGCTTAAGTCTACAATACAGAAAGGTGTTTTTTATGAATTTTTTTCAAGTTTTTCAATGAATTTGGGGGTTTCGGTATAGCTTAAAAATGAGTTTTAAACTATGAAAAAATGTTTTTCATGAATGGAAGAAGGGGAATCATGAAAAATAGAGGAATTTTATGGAGAAAAAGGGGAGAAAATGAAGGTTAGTTTTGAGTGGAGGAAGGGGAAAAATGATGATTTTGCAGCAGTGTTTTCTCATGAAATCAGTGGAATTTCTGAGTATAGAATGGGAACAGCAGTGAATATTTGGACAGAGGCATGAAGCCTTCAAGAGTCTTCAAGAGATAACATCTTTTATCAATAAAACTTGTTTCTTGAAGACTCCAAAAATGTTTTATATAGCATTTGATATAACAAATTTTATAGCTGGCTAACACCCAGTACGCAGATAGACATGCTGATGAAAGATCTGCCCCCCAACAACCATTTACAAACCAGGGACCGCAATATGCCCAGTCTCCAGCACAGGACCCACCCATGCAGAATAATGCACAGGTGAACTTTGTGCAACCATCCCAAAACCAACCATGCCAACCATATAACTATGAGAATCCAAATTATCCTCCTAATGAGGTTAATAAAAAAGGAAAAAAACAAGCCTAAAGGAAATCTTGGACAGGGGGGCAACAATCAACAACACCCTTCACGATCTAAGACTGGAGGAAACTCTAACCGAAATCAAAACCAAGAGACAAGAAACCCTGAAAGGCAGAACAAGAGGGCAATTATTCGGACGAACCATTCTTGTTCCATCTGTGGTGAGAACGGCCATTACACTAACCACTATCCCGACCTCCCTGAGCTGAAGAAGCTAAAGTGTAACCATGGATAAGGGGGATCCTCCGAGCAGACAACAGTCATGCAAGAGCCTTTCGCCCATCAAGGAATAGTTAGCATGCAACAATAAACTCCTGACGATTCCAGAAAAAATAACCACGAAATCTACATGACTGGTGAATAAATGTTTTTTTAGACACGGAATCAAAATTACGATGCCCCACCAGACACCAACACGTCAGGGGCTAGTACAAGTGCACCAAAAAAAACTTTGACCATATCAAAGATGCCTATTGAACCTTTGCTGAAAATGGGTAAGGGACCAACTAGGTGGGTAGGAAACAATTACAAAGAAGCCCATAGCTATTGCATTATGGATGATTTAGCTCAATCCCCCACCATTATGTTAGCTTTGGAGGTGTTACAATCATGCCCAAAGCAACGGAAAGCCTTACTTTCCACATTAGGCACCATCGACCTTGCCGATTCGCGCTTGATGGCTTTTGATTTAGAGAAAGCCACCCCTAAGCTTCCTTCAATGGTCACCTTTCAGATACCAGTGTCAGTCCAAAACATCACCATTCACCGATGTATCATTGACGAAGGTGCATCCACATGCATAATGTCAAAGAACATTTGGAAAAAGTAAGGGTCTCCCGAACTAAAGCCATTAGACATCATGCTTAGAACATATGATGGTCGCCCTTTAGCCCCCATCGGTCTCTACCAAAACGTCCTGGTCTGCTTAGCCAGAAAGACGGTCCTTATAGACATTTAATTCTTGGACACCCAATTGGAATACAATATACTCCTTGGCCAGAGTTATATGTACGCCATGTCAGCCATCACCTCCTCCGTATTCTGAACTATGATGTTCCCCCATGAGGACCGCATCATTACTGTTGACCAATTGACACATAGCGAAAATCGGCCCCTAACAAATACCAATGTCATTCTACCCTTTGTAGACACATTTGTTGACATGCTTACATGGTACAAAGAATATGGTCCTGACCAGTTCAAACTGTCTTCCATCTTAGAGTCATTCCTAGGAGATCCCCATGTTATACCTGAGTCATCATCTAATGTCACAGGGGCTCCAGTGTGCATGATGTCCACATCAAGCATAGAAAATAGTCAAGACACAGAGACGAGTAGTAATGACACCGAGTCCTCGGCCATGATAGGCTCTGTAGCCTACATCGCTTCCCAAAATACTTTCCTCTTTCCTCCAGCTAGTTTTGTGTCACAACAGGTCATGGCCATGGTCGTCCAACCAAAATTATCATTTTCAATACCAGTTTGGTGCCTAGTCCCACCCACTCCAATGGGAGTTTCGCATATCACCTCTACAGGGTTAGTACCCCTCAGTCCTGAGGAGGCCCCACCCGTTTAGGGGATTGTCACAAACATCCCTGCAAAGGAAATTCCCATTGGAAAACTGATTATTACGACTAAGAAAACTGAGAGAAGAGGAAAGAAGGTGGAGACTCCCACCACACAACAGGAATCACCTATGCACATCTGCCCAGAGCTGGACGAATTAAAACCACTCCTTAGCTCTACGGTAGGAGTCACGGCTCCAAGTTCCTGAAAAAAGGAAATTTCCATCAAAATCAAAGGAAAAGAATTATGTACTAATCACACATGTGCCATCTACAGCAATTATGGACACTATATCCATCATTTCCCAGATATCCTGTGATATAGGGATGCCTTACATGCCATCGAGAAATCATATTAGGAGGATCCCTCCACCCAATCTTCTGGAGATGAATCTCACACTGTTCTATACCTGCAAGAGGAACGAAAGTTGCCAGAAAGACTCTCATTCATATTCCCCCCTCCTATCATACGTTGCACGATGTGCGATGAACATGGTCACTTCATTGAGGAATGCACAACCCTGGAACTCATCCACAAATGGTATCCTATCGAGCGCATTTATTATGTGGGTTTGCGAGAAACACAATTCACATGTACTTTATGTGTCGACAACCACATTTTATAAAATTTCCATTATATCCCTTGATTCCACTTAGCACTGGCTAGTTTGCGATTAGCTACAGTCTGCCTCTCTCAAGAAGATGGATCAGATTCAGAATCTATGAATAGCTTGAAAACCCAAGAAGATGTGATGAGTAGATCCATCCTGTTTCTGTGAGCTGAAAAGTGACCAATCATGGAACCCATAGTTACCCCCAACTTCTCTCTGCAGAGAAGACAAAAAAGTGTGTTATGTAAAATGCCCAATCAAGTGGTTGCCACTTGCCCTCACTTCAAAGCAATATACCACTGGTACCCAGTCACGCCACCAAATGAGCAAGATGGGGACCCCATATCTAGGTTATTTTTCCTAGTATGTTAGGGTAATCACGATGAACAATGTTGTACCTATATCCCGATAATTCGTCCTCTAATTGATATGATACATACATTAGAAAAGAAACACGATGATCTCATCAAGAGGTATAGAAGGTATAACACCCCCAGGCCAACAACCCCACACCTGCATCGACATAATGGGAAAAATGGGATGGCGCACCAACCAAGCATGACCCAGGTCCAACCTAGGATAACATGTGGACTATGTGACATGGTTGGCCACCGGGTCAATTAGTGCAAAGAACTGAAGCACATAGCAAACAATTTTCACACAGTCTTGTCTCTCCCACAGAGACTTCTCTCTAACCAAGAGAAAATCACTCATACTTAGTGTTAGATTTGTTCACACTTTCATGATACAATTAAATTTGAACATCTCCCGAATATTAGAGCAATAGAAGCAACGTTGAGTCTACACTCCCCAAAATATATAGACACACCCATGCCAAAAACTCTGAAATGGAGACAGAATATCTCTTCTTATACCTCAGATCCTTTCCAAGCATCCACATCTGGGACGAAGAGTAGTGTTGATTCCCACACAATCTACTCAGTTGGCACAGTGGTACCATGCACCATTTTCACTGGACATAACCACGAACCAGAGGGATGCCCAGTAATGGAAATGTTTAGGCACCCCTACACCAGGCACAATTTCTACTGACGAGAAGTTTACCATCCTAACAAGGGACCCAGCCTTGCACCCCACTCCCATCATGGAAAATCCCCCCAATCCACCATACACCTAATAGGAATAGGGGAACCTGGTTGCTTCATCCTCTTGAGTTACCATGTGCGTTGACTACTACAGATGGTTTGATCGAGTCTTCGGTGAAAGTTCACCTAGGTAGAAGTAATATTTAACATTGGGATCAACACTTCATAATGCAAAAAAGATGGTGCCACACATTCGCACCCCCGAAAAAATAAATTTTCAGTACCGACATGTATGCCCACTCTCATCTTATTTTTTAAGAACATGTCTTTCAAAATAATATTTGAATAAAGAAGATGCTTTCACTTGGGGTGTTTGTCTTTGCAGGTAGTTTGCAAACCATTCATAGCTCCATCCACTAAAAGTTCCAAGAGCAGGTATCATTCTACCCCTAGCATGATAGAGTCCTTGAAAAAATCTGCATATCCTGACATCATTTCTCCATCAGAAATTAACTGTAAGTTCCAAACACCCGACCATGTTTATCATCACCTCACCTTGTACATGATAAGCATCCTCGTTGGTCAGTAGACCCTCCCCTCCATGGCACTGGTCACCCAAAGTAGACCATATATCAAAAACAATAGTGACGCCATGGCCATACCACTATAGTCCAGGAAGCACTCATGCCCATTCGATCGCCATGGATCAGGTCAAGTTTTACCATATCAAAATAAAACCCCTTTCCTGGATGACTAGGTTGTGCAAGAAAATTGAAAGAGGACTACCACGCCTCACATTTGGCCTACCATACCTCCATCAGCATAACCCATCTACGACAAATTTTCATCCTCTTCATCAACCTCACACATGAGACCAACCAATGGTGCCCCCACCCTTAGAAAAACACCTTCCTCACATCATCAATGAGAGAACACTTTCATGTTTTGGGGCACCCATCTCTATGTTTTGTACAAACCAAACCCCATTATTTTATTCTTTTAGTAAGTGTACAAATATCACAAACGATGCACTATGTCCCTCACCACCCTTTCATTTATTTTCCCATGGCAGCAGTCCCTGGTCACCCTTGATCGGAGTATCACACCCTCACACAAAAGCCACAATGACATTCATAACCAGTTTATACCCACCCTGGAGTTCCTACCGACTCCAGGGATTTCCCCATGAGAAATAGTTATGACTGCCATCAAACTTCTTTTTATACTCGGAATCCCCATCATTAGTTTTTAGTCACCCCTCGCCATCATGCCTATGTTAAACCCATCACATCCAGGATCTTGATCCTCTATATCAGTGAACCACTCGTTCAGTTGAAGCTTCCTTTTTGTCGACATCAATTCCTTTTTTCAAAAAAGGAAGCGGTACTTTGGACCACCCCTCTCCACAAAAAGGGCATCCTTGGGTGGCACTATGGGAGACATCATTACCCATAGATGTCATTGATCCTCCTGATATTCAACTAAAACACAAGCTTTCATGTCAAGATGGTATCGTACCCTACAAAAATTTCACTTTGATTAAATTTTTCAAAGGCCCGTGCCTTTATAATTGTCTCTTTTAGCAATTCTTAGACGGGAAGGTCCCAGCCAACACCTATGTGTACAATGCGCATTTATATGCCATACCAAGTTTACGCATATGGGTACAACTTTCCACCTATCATCAAAGAAAAACGCCCCTAAGGGCGTCATCAATCGTCATCATCAACCAACAGATCACTACGATACTAGTGACACAGACAAAATCTGTATCTGACAAATAGATTTGTTTAACTAGCCAAAGCATCACAAGCATGGGACACGCCTGCCTCGTAGAAAATTTGTATATATTGTATTGTACCATTACTTGCAGGGATCCCACAGGACATGTTCACTCTTCGACCCAATGGAGGGTGTCTCCAACTCCGGGCTACACACGGGTCTCTCTCTCTCTCCACATAGTACACAGAAAAGAAAATATAATGTATTTTGGCTATACAGTTCTTCCTAGACCTCACACAATAGGGGGAAACTGTTATCACTGGAAAATCGGACAAGAAAAGATGACATTATTTAATGTCAGGCAGAATTATTTATAGGGCTAAGAGACATTAGAGAATCTGAAGTATTTAAAAATCTCCAAGGTCTAAAAGGAAAAATCAATTTGCGCATGGAAGGAACCAATTAAATGCGCCTTTTTTTACACAACATTTTGTCACTGTCCCTGCAATCCCCATCCCGCACATTGGAGGGTCATTTATGTGACTTATGAAAAGTGTCATGCCTTGCAAAGACCTTCATTGCATCCCTCTACATGAAGGTAACATTCCTCTTGGTGACATTTTCCTAAACAAAACATCAAAAATCCCTGTTTTTGCCTTGGCGTGAGTAGCCAGTTCTTCCCTCGCGCCGATGTCGAAGATTAACACTAGGGCCCACACCACTTGGCACTCTGCCCCAGTATAATTCCCACGCCAAGCTATTTTGGGAATGTTTTTTAAAAATAGAGGCAGAGGTTCCATTCCAACCACCTCCGGGATGAGTCATTGGGAGTGGTTGAACTGAAACAACCATGGACTCCTTCCTTTAGTTAGTAGTTTCCACCTCCCTTGGAACACTCCTAAAGGATAGGCCTCCCTTCTACCTTTGTAGGGATCTCAACCTCCTCCTTTCCCTCTATATAAACAAGCCTTCTCCCTTTATGATAGCTAGCTGAAAAAAGAGAATTATACAGCTGAAACATTGAACTTGGAGAACGAAGCTATAGTTGAATAACTGAGTTATTGAGAAGGTAGATCAAGGAGGAACTCCATCGAGAGGTCCCTCATCCCGTCTGAATTCCCCGACGAGATTTGAGATGTGCTTCGACCGAGCCCCACTGGAGGAGACCGCAACGTCAGAACATGGTTGTATCTCTTCTTCTACCTATTAATATAAGTGACTATTGTCTAGTTCCCATCTTGTGTTTTGTCTTTATCGAATGCAATATGCTAGTATTCTCTGATTGACTAGTAGTTTTTTGATGGAATTAGTATGTGGTATGTGGTTATCATTTTCTGATCTTTGTGCAGGTGTCCAAACGCAATAGGTGAAGGGGTTGTGACTTTCCTTCGATCAGGATTGCGAGGTTCTCATCATCACTACAAGTGTCGACGATAGCTTTGGACCACAAGTAGGCCATCTTATCGCATCCTATTTCATTCAAATATCTAGGAACCTACACTCTAGCATGATTCCTTGTTACTAGAACCACGTTAGGGCTATAGGGATAATCTCTGTCCGCAGAGAGGATTTACCTACATAACAAGTTGGTAACCATACTGGGGACCAGGATGAGTTTGTCTTTGATCTTGTTGGGTCATTTTTTGGGTTTTTTGGTCTTGTTGTTTACCTTTCTAGTTGTTTAATTGTGTTTCAAACCCTTTTTCAGCTCCAGAGTGTCAAGATTGACCTCTTCTTTGTAAAGTTTTTCCTTTTTCCTTGGTTAACTAGCTTGGTGCAGTTTTTCCTTGAATAGCCGTGTCGATTGGCGCAAGTTGCTTTTGTAGCGCTCATGTCATCACCTGTTTGGTGCTGAATACTGCCTCATAGTCACACTAACCACTGTAGGTTTTTGGATGTGAGATTTTCCATGAGTTTTTGGTCAGTTGTATTGGTTTCCAGGTTATCTTTAAGAGTAATTTAAGTGTTTTGGACTGTCTTTGATTGCTAGAGGCTTGTTTTCCTCGGTTTTTTTTCCATTTCTTATTAGTGTAGCTTGAGGTCTTAGAGTTTCTAAGTCCCTTGGCGCATTGAGCCTTCTGTTTGGAGATCGAGTTTCTCGATAGCTGTCAATTTCGTCCCCTGTTTAATTTCTCTTGGTTTATTTGATCCTGTTGAGTACATTCATTGGTTGAATGATCATTTCCTTTCTCATTTTGATTTTTCTTCCTCTTACTCCAAGCACCAATTACATTTCTTGTATGGGTCACTTTCGAGATTTCTCTTTGATTTGAAAAGTTTGTAGCATTAGTTTGTTGTGTTTGTTTCATATTGCTGGAGTCATTCTGCTTCAACTTTTACATTCGCTCTCTCAAACTAGTGTTTAGTTTTGTTTCTCATGTTATTTTAGTGCATTGTTTGCTCTATTGCATTGAAAAAAAAAAATTGCATTCTTTTTGCTTTGAAAATGAAACATTCCCTCGCTTAATTCACATTGTATATGCTAGGAAAGAGTTTTATTTTCTATAGATTGCATTAGATTCATTAGTGGACATTTTCGCATGATTTCATTATTTGCTACTGCTTGAAAGTTTCTCTTTCCTTCTCGTAGATAGCTTTCATTGAATGAAAATGGTATCCTTCTGCATGTAGTTTTGCATTTAGGAAAATTTCAGATCCGACATATGTTAAGGCCTGGAAATTGAAACCTAATCCAAGATCAACGTTAAAATTTATTTCAATTAACCTAAGGCAACATTGAAACCTAACGAAATATTCTAGTGGTCTAAGTCAGAGACGTGTTCCAGTGTCTTAAAACCTAGCAGTTGTCGTTCACCATCTGGCTCTAGACAGTGATAGTACTAACTTGTGCTCCCTGTACCGTCGAGTATATAAAGGGATACCCTCCTAGGATGCAATCCTTTTATCCATAGGAAGCCGAGTCTTCCACCTTGTAACCGTGATACACCAAACACAACATTCGGGGAGACTACCTGCATGTACATCAAGTCCTTGGTCATTTCTCTTTCATTTGATCACCAAGGTGTATATGGCAGTTCATGGAAACCTGGCATACCCTCTTGCTTAGAATACCTGAGTAGTCATTTTTGATCTTTATTGACTCCTTAAATTTGAAAATATCATCGAGCACTTGTCCTTTCACGCTTGTTTCAACCTGAAAGCGATAGAGTCACCTTTTTCCTATTTCTCGACTCTTAAAATATGAAACGACAGAGGTTTGTTTTAGTGTCTTAAAATATTAACTGCCCACGAAATATTCCTGGTCAAAGTTATCTTCCTTAGCATTTTGTTTTATGGTTGTTTCCAATGGAAACATTTCCGGAGTTTACCAACCAAGGAATCCCCTCCGAAGGGAATCCTAGTCCTTTTCCTACTTTTGGGAATGTTGGTGCTCCTTATATGGCAACATTGTCCCTTCTTGGGTTAACTGTTGGGTTGCTTGCATGGTTATTTTCAACCTCGATGGTCCCGAGTGCTCCGAACTCTGTTCGACTATCTCCTCCACCTAAATAACATCATGTTGATTCTAAGGTGGACCTCTCCCCTTCTTCGCCTATTTCTTCATCTTCCTCTTCTACTTTGCCTAGTGAAAGTCTGGATTCCAGTAACCAGGTGGCTAATAAGAAGAAGAGGAAGACAAAGAAGAAGAAGTCAGATAAGCGGGAGGCTAATGCTGTAGCTATTACGTCTCAGACACCTTCCATTGATAAACCATCCAACCTTCCACGGAAAGTCAAATTCCCTTGTATGTTGTGCAAAGGAGACCATCTTCTTCGAGACTACCCTGGCATTCCCAAGGTACTTGAAGAATGGTTCGATGGCCGTCCGCCATTGCCTTTGGCTTCTGGAAGTCATATTGGTGACACGTATTCGACTAGTACTGATAAGACTCGTAAGAAACAGGGTAGGATTACAAATCCCTTTAAGTTGTGTGAAGGGAATCATCCCATTCACCTTTGTCCATACATGAATGAAGCCATGAGAGTGTTGGACAACCCTACTGTTTCCATACCCTGCCTTCCAGCTGGTTACAAGAAGCTTTATTCGAGTCCTCTGCTAGTTGATTCAATGATTAGTCAAGAGTCATCCTTGGTTGATCTTGTTCCCTCGGAAATTCAAATTCACGAATCCATTCCCAACCAACCATTGGTCGAGGAATCGGTTGATATGATCCCACCTACAGTTCATCAGGTATTTTTCGTTGAGAGTGGATCTCATCCCCCTCATGTTATTCTTGTTTCTTCAGATTCCTTGGGCTTGGAGAAATATTCTTCTGTCCTTGTAGTTCAAGAATATGCTCCTCGTACTACCATGATGGAAGTCTTGGGGGATGCTCCTCTTGCTCCAGTAACACCAAGGGAAGACCATGTTAGTTCGATGGTGCCTCTTCCAAGTAGTTTGGTCACTTCCTTCAATTGGAGTCGATTTGCAGGATACCGTCTTCCTTCTTATGTGCCTTTTGAGATCACAGTACAAACCTCTGATCTGGTCATACCTAGCACCATTATAGATGAAGGCGCGTTTATTAGTATTCTGTCTTCCACTACTTGGCAAGATTTTGGTTCTCCACTGCTTGTGCCCGTTACGCAGAATCTATTGGCTTTTAAAAAAAGAACCAATCAACCATTAGGGATCCTTCTGAAGTTCCTTGTTACTTTGGGAGGAAAAACCATCTATATAGATGTAATGGTTATTCCAGGCCCCTTGGATTTCAATTTACTCTTGGGCCATGACTATGCTTATGCCATGGGGGCGGTTGTCTCTTCCCTCTTTTGTGTGATCTATTTTCCACACAAAGGTTGAATCGTGACCATTGATCAACTTTCATTCTTTGGTCCTGACGTGACATCTGCTCCACCATCATCCCTTCCGGGTCTTTATCTGCCGGTTTTATCTTCCCTGCCGTAGGTTAATTATGTGGCTACTTGTCCCATGCCTGAATTCAGTGATAGTTCCATTGTGCATCGTGTGCTAGGGGCATTGGGTCTTGATTTTAAATATGTTTTTCTCCCATCAAATGCGAACCTATTGGAAGCCATGACTTCTTATTCATCATGATGAAAGGTTATTGGAGCATAGTTAGTTTCCTTGTGTCAAGATCCCTAAAAAATGAAACAAGATGTCATGGAGCATAGTTCATTTTCTTGTGTCAAGCTCCTTAAAAAATGAAACAAGGTTGTCGGAGAACAGTTCGTTTTCTTGTGTCAAGCTCCTTAAAAAATGAAAAAAACTCTTCTGAGGATAGTTCGTCTTCTATGTCAACCTCGTTAAAAAATGAATTAGGTCTCGAGGATAGTTCTTTTTAATGTGTCAACCTTGTTAAAACAATTAAACACGTTCCCGTTCAATTTGAGTATTTGATTAGATCTCGTAAAATCCTAGTCAATTCTTTCTCTTGGTCTCATAATTGAACCTTCATTCTATCCACTTGTCAGTAACTAGAAGTCTACTCCGGTGAGTGCAATGAAGCTTAAGGGGCATGTACCTTGAATTAAGTCACCATGCTAGGAGCATGCAAACATTTCAAGCATAGTTTGTTTTCATTTCAAGCTTGTGTAAAAATGAAACCAATTTCAAGCATAGTTTATCTTTGTTTCAAGCTTGTGTAAAAATGAAACCAACTTCAAGCAGAGTTGCCTAGTTTCAAGCTTGTGTAAAAAATGAAACCATTGTTATTTTATCTCTTGTGATTGCCTTTTTATGAGCCTATTTTTGCTAGATGAGCCTTGGTTTTCTCATTCCATCGTCACTATCTGCTTGGTCAATCATATACCCTCACTTGGTTATTTTACCCATTCTTGAGGAACCTCTGCAATGAGTGGTCTTGTTAGCCAGCCTCTTAACCTTTACTTGTTCCGAGAAGTTCCACCATTACCGAAACCAGTAGCTACCCTTAATACCACCTGTTCCTCTAGGAGGAGTCATCTTTCAGCTCTTTTCTGACTCTCGAAAACTGAAAAGATTGCCGAGAATCTTGTCGTTTTGAACTCGTTAAATGGTTGCGAAATGATATCTACCTAGTATACGTTTACCCCTTTTTCAGGTCGGGATAGATTATTTCCGAAAAAGGAATGCCTTAGCCTATTATGACTAAGAGGTTCTTTCAGAATTTGTTTTCTACCTTTTTGGATCTGTGAGACTATCTACGAAAAGGGACTGCTGGAGTTTTCTTTTCTGCCTTCTTTTCAAACGCTCTAAACGTGAAAAGATGCCAAGTTCTTCCTTTGTCAGACTCGTTAAACTCTTATGAAATCGGAATTTGTCACAATGACGTTATTCGAGTTTCTCCTTCCTAGGGCTCGTAAAATGTACTAGGATGGATTTTTCCGAAGGAAAAACTTACAGTGCAAGCATATGCTATCCCCTTCAAGCTTGTTTTAAAAAATAATTGGGGTACTCGTTAGAAATCGTGGGGGAATATGGAACTAGAATTTAGTTTTGTTGGCAATATGTTGCTCTTGAACATGGCACTTATCTGCATTCGTGTCGGGTTGGGGACATCTAATTTCGTCATTTTTGCCTCCTTGGGTTTGGGTAATCTCTTTTGACCTTTCAATTTCTCTTTACCACATCATCATGACCTCAGATCCTTTGATGTAAAATGCTGCCAAATCCAGTGTCATGCTGCTAATATGTTCAAGAGAAGTTTGCCTCTGAAGTTTTCAACCTCCCTCTGATTCTTTGTTGGTCCTGATTCACAAACATCATATTCCTTTATCTCGTGTCGATGATGTGGGAAACATTATGGCCCACCTTCGTTTGGGTCACTTCCTATTGACTTCAGCTCATTATCCAGGAATCTTATCTAGAGACTCCCTTGTGGTACCTTGGAGCCTGCATGCCTCAATGGCATGTTCTTCGTATTCGACATAAGGTTCACATCATTGGCCTTCAATCGACTGACTCTGCGGGTGTTCGATGCTAGATCACTGTTCACATTCCGTGGATTGTACCTTTTGCACCTTTAAAGCCATTGTCATTATTGGTGGTTTCTCTCGCGTTTGTTAACAAATTTCATCATTGGCTGGTAATCAAATGATTTTCTTGCATGTTCGACTTCAACTCATATATTCGCATGCTTGAATTTGTACTTTTTCGGATCGAGATAGAGCGCAAGACCCTGGGTTCTTTCTGTTAAAATCCAGGTTGTGAGTTCTTTGTGGATTATCATGAATTGTTACATGAATCTTTGATTGGATGGCTGCGACCATACCTGAGTCTATTTTGTGATCTTTACTACTGGATGGCTGCGTCCATACCTAGATCTCATTTTTTATATACTCTATTATAGATTGCTGTGCCCATGCCACATGTTCATGTAGCAGAGATATTATTTGTATTTTTAATTTTAGGTTTTCTGATATCAGTGTTTGGTTTGAACGCGTTCTCATAAATCATTTCACCCCTCCCTCTCCCTCGGACCTCATGCTTTAGGGGGCATCTGTTACACAACATTTTGTCACTATCCCTACAATCCCCATCCCACACATTGGAGGGTCATTTTTGTGACTTCTGAAAAGTGTCATGCATTACAAAGACCTTCATTGCATCTCTCTACATGAAGGTAACATTCCTCTTGGTGACATTTTCCTAAATAGAACATCAAAAATCCCTGTTTTTGCCTTGGCGCGAGTAGCCAGTTCTGCCCTCGTGCTGATGTGGAAGATTAACACTAGGGCTCGCGCCACCTAGCGCTTTGTCCCAATATAATTCCCGCACCAAGCTATTTTGGGAATTTAAAAAAAAAATAGAGGTAGAGGTTCCATTCCAACCACCTCTGAGATGAGTCATTGGGAGTGGTTGAACTGAAACAACCATGGACTCCTTCCTTTAGTTAGTAGTTTCCACCTCCCTTGGAACACTCCTAAAGGATAGGCCTCCCTTCCACCTTTGTAGGGATCCCAACCTCCTCCTTTCCCTCTATATAAATAAGCCTTCTCCCTTTATGATAGCTAGCTGAAAAAAGATAATTATACAGCTAAAACGCTGAACTTGGAGAACGAAGCTATAGTTTAATAACTGAGTTATTGAGAAGGTAGATCAAGAAGGAAATCCATCGAGAGGTCCCTTATCTCGTCTGAATTCCCCGACGAGATTTGAGACGTGCTTCGCCCGAGCCCTGCTGGAGGAGACCGAAATGTCATAGCATGGTTGTATCTCTTCTTTCTACCTATTAATATAAGTGACTATTGTCTAGTTCCCATGTTGTGTTTTGTCTTTATTGAATGCAATATGCTAGTCTTCTCTCATTGACTAGTAGTTTTTTGATGGAATTAGTATGTGGTATGTGGTTATCATTTTCTTATCTCTGTGTAAGTGTCCAAATGTGATAGGCGAAGGGGTTTTGACTTGCCTTCGATCGAATTTAAAGGTTTTCACCATCTCCACATATGTCGACTAATACTTTGGACCCTAGTAGCCATTCTATTGGCAATCCTCTTTCATTCAAATATCTAGGAACCTACATTCTAGCATGATTCCTTGTTACTAGACCCACCCTAGGGCTAGAGTGATCATCTCTGTTCGCAGAGAGGATTTACCTACATAACAAGTTGGCGACCATACTAGGGACCAGGATGAGTTTGTCTTTGATCTTGTTGGGTTATTTTTTGTGTTTTTGGGTCTTGTTGTTTACCTTTCTGGTTGTTTAATTGTGTTTCAAAACCTTTTGCAGCCCCAAAGTGTCAAGATTGACCTCTACTCTGTAAAGTTTTTCCTTTTTCCTTGGTTAACTGGCTTGGCACGGTTTTTCCCTGAGCAGTCGCGCTGATTGGTGTAGGTTTCTTTTGTAGTGCTCGCGACATTGCCTGTTTGGTGCTGAATACCGCCTCACAGTCACGCCGACCACTGTAGGTTTTGGGATGTGAGCTTTTCCATGAGTTTTTGGTCAGTTGTCTTGGTTTCTCGGTTGTCTTTAAGAGTAATTGAAGTGTTTTGGATTGTCTTCGCTTGTTGGAGGCTTGTTTTCCCAGTTTTTTGTCCATTTCTTATCAGTGTAGCTTGAGGTCTTATGGTTTCTGAGTCTCTTGGTTCATTGAGCCTTTTCTTTGGAGATCGAGTTTCTCGATAGCTGTCAATTTCATCCCCTATTTAATTTCTCTTCGTCTCTTTGATCCTATTGAGTACATTCATTGGTTGAATGATCATTTCCTTTCTCGTTTTGATTTTTCTTCCTCTTACTCCAAGCACCGATTACATTTCTTGTATGGGTCATTTTCGAGATTTCTCTTTTATTTGAAAAGTTTGTAGCATTAGTTTGAGTCTTGTTGTGTTTGTTTCATATTGCTGGAGTCATTCTGCTTCAAATTTTACATTAGCTCTCTCAAACTAGTGTTTAGTTTTGTTTAACAAGCCACACTCTAGGACATTTATCCCACACTAGAGGCCGCCCAAGCCTCCGTAGGATCTCAAGGGAGGACACAATGGAATCACCCTCCTCTCTTGGGTCACCATCCACAATGTACCAAGAGAGGGAAGGAGGATTTGAACTCTCCTATAAAACGCCACCAAGATATGAACAATACGAGAACACAATGTTATGTTGGCCATAATTTCCCGAAGAAATACCCTCGGCATCTGATTCGGAGCAAAGATAGAGGGGACTTAGTTGTTGGCCATCCAACAACTCTAGTCCACCATAGTAGATAGAGGGAGGCTTTGCGCCAAGGCAGCTCGAAAGTAAAGACATCCTTGAATTGGGACTTGGAGCTCCATAGTTTCGAGGGCCCCTTGGCAAGTGGGTTAAAGTTTCATCCTCATTTATTACTAGCACTCAATAAGAGGGGACATAAGCGCCACCGTTTGCATTATTTAAGTTGTTTGACTCTATTTAGAGCTTTTTTTTTATTTGTTTTAGTTTCAAATTAGTTTTTATGTTTGAATATGCATGATATTTCTCTATCTAGTATGTTTATGTTTAAGATGTTCCACTAATGCTTGAATCCATCTATTTTCTGCATGTGACCAATAACTTAAGAGGGAAAAACCACCCCTCTTAAGCAAGTGTGATTTGGTACATTCGTGCACCAAACACACTAACACATTAACCATGTCATATAAAGGGTTAAATTTCAAGGTTTTGACAACATGGGATTTAGGTTTATTAATTTCAACCAATTCAGTAAGAGGAATAGACACCTTTAACTTAGAAATTTCTGATTCTAAATTAAAATGTATAGTTTTATGTACCTCTTTTATGATAACATCCCTTTTCTCAACATGATCTCTTGGTGCAACTTCTTTTCATGGAATATCTCTTTCCTTGACACGTGCACTTGTAGAAGGTTGATTGCTTTTGTTCTGATTTAGAGCTACAATATCTTTACCCTTATTTTGAAATTGTTTTGCTGGTGCTTCTTTATGCTGAACTATCTTATTCAAAGGTGGAGTTATTGGAACATCACGACTCCTCAAGGAATATTTCCTTTGTTGGGAACTCAATTTATTCAGGTATGCTCTCTGATAGTCATCAGATTCTACTTCTAACTCATGATCATTCACCATTATGAAATTTTTATCATTAGGTGAACTTGTTTTTTCCACATATTCTTCATCCTTGGTGAGAAAGATGGGTTGACCATCAAATGTGAAAATAAGGTTCTCCTCTACAGCTGGTTCTTCCTCTTCATCACTCTGAGCATAGTTCTGTTGAAGTGGTGTTTTTATTTTCTGATGTTGTTGTGTTTCAGGAGCTCTTTGATCTCTTTTCTTTATCCAGAACTGAGGCTGCTTCTGCTAGCCTCGAAAGTTCAGATTTATGATTTGTGGCTCCATCTGTCTATCTGAAATAGACATCCTATCGACCATTCTTTCCATGGTTTTAAGCAAGGCTTCAAATTTAGTATCCGATGAAGTGGAATGTTCCTCTTTAATAGTCACTTTGCGTTCAGTTTTAAGTTTGGACTTTTTAATTAAAAGATTACCCTCAACACACACTGAATTTTTGATCATTTCTTCGAGGGTATTCAGACTTCTTTCTATCATTGAGAAAGCCATATCTGGGTCCAAAGCATCGGGATAATGCAAAAGGGCTAAACTAGGAGGTGGTTTCATTTCATGTGGAATGTAATTATAGATTCTGAGGTACTGGGAATTGTAATCAGGCATTGATTCATTGGGATTGTGTTTCAAGGAATCATATTCAGCAAGGATTTGTAAATGGTTTTTCTTCTCATCCCACTTGGCTAAGAAAGCATCCATTAGTCCAGTAGGAGTCCTAATAGAATTGGTTGCTAGGGAACAGAACCAAAATTTGACTTCACCTGATTTTTTTTTGCGATGATTCACATCTTGGAATCATCTGCATCTAACTCCTCAATATCTATGAAGGTTTTGATTTTAGCCATGTGCTGATGGACAGTGATTTTAGATTTTTCATTGAAAAGGGGAAGCCTTTGGCCATATCCTTAAGGTAGATCAACAATATTACCAGGGAGAACTAAAGGTCCAAAACAAGCCATAATTCCTACTGAATGTGGTGGAGGGGGTGGAATGAATGATGGATTGGTCTAAGGAGGTCCTTGATGGGGAATTTGAGATGATGATGGGATGGATGATGAAACAGTAACTGTTTGAGAAACTTCGGGGATATGAAGGGTTTCTTGTTGGTATTGAATATAGGTTTTTTCAACAGTGTAACTTAGGGTATTGGCTAAATTTTCTAGCTTGTAATATTGTCTCCAGATCTTAACATCAGTCTCATTTGCAGCTTCAACTAATGATGGATTTAAATCTAATCTCAAGGTTTAGGAACTAATATATTCAAATCAGTCTGTGATTTTCTTCTAAACAATGATAACTGAAATTTGGTATCAAATACTAAATTTTGTATGGCTACCAAATGAGAAGGTAATGAGAAAGATCTTACCAAATTTTGAGGAGGATATTTTGAAGAGCTTGAAACTAGCTGAGATCTTTTCCTCCTTAGGATTATTTTAGGATATTCAATGGGAGAAAATGGATCTAGATCATGATTAGACCTCGTATACCTTCTTCGAGAATCCATATCTTTTTTTTTAGGAATTGCAATTTTGAAATCAGCCTTATGAAACTAGATCCCATCATACAAGGGATCAGTTTCCAATGGATCTTTATCATACACTGAGGGAATTTTTTTTTCTTTTTGTTCCCCGAAAACGATGCCAAGATGTTATCACTCTGCCATATTCCCAAGGCCAAAGAAGGAATCCCAACAGAGGTAACCATAAACCAAGATTTTGACTTGATAGATACCCTTATCAAGTCAGAGAGGGATCTCTTCGAAAGGGTCACAACTAGGAGGGATGAAGAAATTAGGGTTTCTAGGCTAGATATAGAGTACAAGGGGTTGTTTGAATTTTATTTGGTTGGGGAATCACTGGATGAAGGAATTAGGTCAATGAAAGCAAGGTCAGGGAAAATGAGTTAGGGTTGTAGGGATCAATGGGGCAAGGTAGGTACAATTCTTATCACTTGAAGAGGATGGTTATGGAATGGTGTTGAAGCTGAAAGAAAGCTAAGAAAATCATAGGATATCTATTTTTCTCAGACAGAAGAAGATGAACAAAATATGATCAGTTATCCAAAACCGAGCATGTGCAAACATGTATTCTGATTATCTAACTTGTAAAAGATGATAACATAGAAATGAAGAGAGCATGAATACAATGATTTCAAACATATGATACTAAATAAGAAACAATGTATACATTCAATACTATAAGTATCCCAAAAAGTAGCTACAACTCCTCTTTATTAGCTAGCCAAACTGAGTACAAAGTTTCCTTGATCAACTAGCAAACATACAAACTGATTCCAACCCTTTGCTAGTGTGAAGAAAAGAGCTAAACAGACATAAAAAAGCTTCACTCATCCTCAGGGGTTGAATCCATGAGGTGAGGATGAGATCCACTAAATTCTGAACTGAAAATTGAAGTGTAGTATGGTCCAAGTGACTCAGTCCTTATTACATTGAACTGATTCATCATGACTCATTAATGAATTTAACCTAATGAATCTACCCTAGGTAAGTAATCTTAGACATAATTAAATTTTACCATGATTAATTAAATTATTCGAAATATTAATTTCTGAAGAAAAGTCAAAACTCGAGAGAAAATTTGAAAAAATCAGCAAATTTAACATTTGCGCCATCCACTGTGCATTTGCACCATCCTAGTGTCATTTGCGCCATATATCTTCAGGGCCAGTTTTGGAGGCCTTCTCGGTGTCACAATGAGGCCCAAGATAGCTTGTTGGAAAGCCCTACTTGTCCTATTTTCAAAAATGTCTCAAGTTATGAAAATGGAGGTAATTGACACCCTAAAAAATCCAATCTCCCAAGACTGGTATTTGCGCAGCGCCAAGGTGAAAAAAGGGGTAGAAAGGTCATTTTTTGGTGGTTTTTTGGGCTTTTCGCCCATTAAAAATTAAAACCAAGGCTGGAAACATGGTTTTATGAGATTTATGAGTCATTATTAATCCAATGGTGCCTTCCTTCTCCTCAAAATGTGTGCCAATTATTTGTGTAGTGTGCAAATGCGTAATTTTCTGCTAATTAAATGCCTCAAAAAACACACAGTTTTGTAGAATTTGACATAAAGTTGGAAAATGTCTAAAAACTATTGGAATGGATGAGGAAGGTGTTTTTAAGCTTGTAGGGAAGCCTCAACAAGGATATCCAACTTCTTTTCCTCCTCCTTGGTCAACTTTTCAATTTTGGCATTGGCTCTTTTGAGCTTGGCCAATGAAAATTTATCTTTTTGGGAATGAAGTTTGAACTTCCTCCTCAACAAGTAATTGTCTTTATTGGCCTTCTATGGCAGCTTCTACAAGTGTTGGTTGGATCTATCAAGCCATGGCTCCCCGTTTTGATTGATTTCTATGGCAAGCTGCTCAACTAGGGTTAACTAGTCAACAAGCTCAGCTTCCCTTTGTCTGTATAGAGCTAGAGCTCTTTTTATCCCTCTAGTTATAGGTCTTTGCCTTGGTACCTGTTCTTCTTCCTCATAAATAAATCCATAATTCTCCAATGCTTCATATAACATGACTATTGCATTTTGAGCAGTGAAGTACTTCACCTCATCAATGACCTGCTTGGTTTTCAACTACTCATTTTATTTCTCAAGAAATTTCATAACATATATAGCCCTATCAAGATTAGTCTATAGCTCACTAATATTGGCATCCTTACCTTTGATTGATGCATTTTTTTATTTTTTCCTCTTCAACTTTGTCTAGGTCAACAATTTGAAATTCTTGCTTAGTTTCATGATTGTCCTCCTCATCATGAACGAGTGGCTCAATGAAATTTTCTTTACCTTTATCCAACTACTGTGTTGATGTTGAAGGAATGACCCCTTTCACTCCAAGTGAAGAAAACACATGCCTATAGCCTCTCTGGTATATTTTTGGCAATGGCTCAACCTCAACCAAACTAGCCCACTTAGGCTCAATGTCATCTATCCTGCTAGGTGACCCAAAATCATGATGAGATGGAGATGAAGGGGGTGAAGGGGAATAATATAATGATGATGAGTGAATCATGGGCTGAGATGATGAAGGGACATGTTGTGTATGCTGAATGGATGGCTCAATGAAAATATCATTAGCTATGAAGGTGCTCCATGCAATTTTTAGTTGATCAAGATGGTGGAGGACTATGATTTTTATGAGGGAATGATGGATTAAGCTTTTCATTTGATGTTCATAATCCTTCTTCTGAGAAATGTTTGCCATCTTTTCTATACTCCGGAAAATATAATAGGGTATGTTAAGCATCCTTACCCTATTTAAGTGCACCAAGAGTCGAATGTCATAGGAATAGAGCCTTGAAAATTTTCCTTCACATGAGAAATATTTCATTATAATCTTCATCATAGGTGCATATCTGTCCAAAAGGTGTGAAAAGGGAAGAATATCATTTTTTGATTTTAATTTCTTGGTTTGAGGAAGAAGTAATAATCATGTTTCTTCAATCTGCCTTTCTTGAACCATTTCTCCCCAACATTAGGGATCATTAGGGATCCCTGTAGGATCTGAAATGACAACAGTAGATAAGGTAAAAATGACCCCAGCTAATTCAACTTGATTGTCATGAATTCCTGATATGAATAGTCTAGTTAGCATGGGATGGTTTTTAACCCTCTTAACTTTCTCAAAAAAATCATAGCAGCCAACATGTTTAAAGCATGTGAAATTCAATGGAGAAGCTAAGATTTATTTGGTGTTAGCAAGCTCAAGTCTGAGAAATATTCCTCCTCTCTTTGACCTCCTTATCTATGTTTCCTATACTTTAGTGAATTTTGTGTTTCCCCTTCTATTGCCATGGTATTTTTGTTTAAAACCCTAGGGATTATGGAAGGAAAATTGGATAGGAAGATGGCAAAGGAAAAATAATGGAGATCTCTGATAGGGATATGTGATATAGGAAGGGGATAGGGAGTAATGTTTATGGAAATGAGGAATAGGGAAAGGAATAGGAGAAAGAGTGATGGGAATTGAGATTTAGGAGCCTAGGTCTAGAATAGCACCTAAGGCTTAGGGTTTTAGGAATTAGTAACTTAGGGGTGGGATTTATGATAACAGGGTTTAGGGAATGAACTTTAAGATTGTAGCAATTGTATGGAGTGTAAGGGATGTGGAATTTTGGGAATTATGGGTGCAAGGGAGAAAAACTAGGGTTTTTCTTCACAAAAATTACCAAATTACAACTTCAATTGCAAACTTGAGCACATATAACTTTGAAAAGATAATTTTGATGGAAAATGCCTCTTACTCGATTTCTAGAGGTTAATGGTTGAGTTGAGAATCTTTGGAAGGCAATTTATGATCATTTGAACGGTTTGGTAAGTTTTCTGGTCATTTGCGCCATTAGCAATGTATATGCGCCATCAACAACGTATTTGCGCCCTCTTTTCAGGATATTTGTGCCTTGTTCAACTGATTTGGGCCCTGTCTGCAGATTTGCGCCATCCATAATGTATTTTCACCCTCCTTTCATGATATTTTCACCCTCTCTTCTGCTCCTTTGAAAATTGTGCTCAAGATTTCAAATTTTTTGGCTGTTGGAGTGTTGGCTTGATCTTTTAAAGATGAAAATGAATATGATTTGAGTTTTTTAGTCATAAATAGCAAAGTGAATTTAAATTTAAATTTAAAATCCCACTTTTCTAATGTATTTTTTCACTTTTCTAAACTATTTGTTGATTACCCTTTTCATCTAAGCTTTCTCTCTTGTAGGATGATGTTGCTGAATTTTTTCACTTCATTCTTTCAGTTTGGCATGTGTTTTTCGAGTTGTTAGTTAGGGATTAAAATTATTACATATAGAAAACATAAAATTACATAGGAAATTAAAAATAAATTACATCTCTCTTTTCATATCAAAATGACATTTTGATATGAAAATCATAAAAATCCAAAATTACAAATTTAAATTTATGATATTTACATGTTGATGATCTTTTGTAGATGAAAATAAAATTTTTATTGAGTCACTCTCACACATTTTTATGACTTTATTGATATGAAATGTTGCATTTTTGGACCTTCAAAAATAAAACCTAATGACCTAATGGGACCTTCAATGTCCTAACTTCCATGACTGGATTTCACTGAGATAAGACATGGTGAAATGAGCTTTTCAAAAGTGTTATTATGCTCAGCAAGACATGAAGGTGAGCCAGCGAATGTGAGTTTCTGAGGGAGAGTGAAGTTTTATGACTAGCGCTACCATCAGTGAAACTATTTTTAGCATGACCTAATGGAATGATATAAAAATTTCAGAGTGGGACACCTAAAATGAGAATGAAATGAGAGATTTTGATCATTGATGGCAGAATGCATATTCTGACACTAATAAGGAGTAAAGGCTTTACCATACCTAAATATTTTCAGTTTCTACAGTTGTATTCTAATTGATTATTTCTTTTCAAGGTTCATATTATTTATGAAGTTATTGTGACATCTTAGTAAACCAAAATTTAAGGATAAATCGTGACACCTTTCTTATACAGTTCCTATACCAGTTGGAATGATCTATGCATTTTTATGTAGTATTCATAGCCTTTTTCATCTTGGGAGTTCTTCGAATATCATTCATTTCTTTACAACATAAGTTCCTAGACATCCTATATATATATCAATTAACAATAATTTCTACTGCAACAATTTTCTCATTAAAGAAATTAAGTTATTAGGGCATGGAATCCACTTTATACAAAATGCCTATCCGTTGCTATATAAAAATATTAAAAAAGCTTTGTAGATTCTGAATGGGGAAAATCGTAGGTGTTTTTAGTTTGTCTTTTACTAGACTCAGGACGACTATCTTTGCTATTGGGTAACCAGTTAACCTCGTAGCTAACCTGGGTCTTAGGTGTGTGTCTTTTTTTTAACTATTATTAAATTTAGTATTAAAGAAAAAAATCCTTCAGTTGATTAATTTCAATCAAAATATTATACCATCAGAACCTATTTCAGAATAGAATAAATAAAATATAGCTCAAATAAAAGATCAGAACAATTATCTTTTTCTCTAACTCTTTGAACCTTCCACAAAATCACTAGGAAAGGGAGTGCTCCACCCAAATAACGAGTACTATGTCTGGACAAAAGGACTTCCCCTGAGTCAGTTTCTTCCCAAACAATTGTGTGACAATGACCTAACAAGTTTTGTTCAAAGGCATAAAGAATATACAAGTCCAACCGAAGAACCCAACAACTCTCAGGTTTGTCTTGGGTTTTCCATTGGCCCAACCAACTCAAGAATGCCCTAACTAGCATAATCCTCCCTCACCTTCAATAACCTCTTGTTTTAGGTTCCAAATATTGAAGATTCAACTCCTCTCTTGGACCTCCTATAGTCAGGTACCAAGTCTCCAAGGTTGCCTCAGGGATTTTTGCTCTCATCCCCTTGGCTCCCTTATCCAAAATTAGATTATTTATCTCCAGGGAGAGGAATCATTGTCTTCTAACTTTCTAGTAAATAAAACCCTCTTTTAGGACTTTTCCTATGATTTTATGGTTTTCCATGGCTTATATTATTTACAAAAGTAAATCCAATTACATAAAATTACATTTATGTTTTACCATCTGCCCATGCCTTCATTTGGCCCAAAATTACCAAGGCATTCTTGGTAAAATAGAACATTCACGACTGTTACCAAGGGGTGTTACGATATATATATATATATATATAATTACACATTTAGACTAAGTTATGCTAGGTGAACCCTCGCATATATTGCATTTAATAGAAAATTGAAAGATTATACGACACTATTTTTTTTTGAAAAAAAATATCATTAAGACAACAACATAATTCTCCACATATTTCATTTTTACTCCGAATCAAAATTCATAATTCTTATATGAATTTTGAGGGTTACAATTTGATAAAAGAGGAAAAACTTGAAATTTCATCGCCACATTTAGCCCAAAAATATAACCCATATTTATAATTTCACCCATAGTTATTATAGTTACATCTTATTATTTATTTCATGATTTAAATTTACCTAATCATAAAATATCTTCATCCATGTTAATGCACATGAAAAGGCAAGTTTTATTGTATTTCTAATTATATTTTAAATGAAAAATAATTAAATATGATTTTATTAAATTATTATAAAGTGGTATTAAAATAGGAAATTAAATATAATTTAATAACATTATTATAAAGGAGTGTCATAAGATAATTTAAAGATGGTGAATTTGACTTTTGGTTGATTGAATGAAAACATTTAGTTGACAAAAATGGATATATTTAAAATAAATTTTAACGAAATAATAATTATTAGTAAAAACAATATTTATGAATTTTGATGAAACAATAAGTATTAATAATGCTTCAATTTTAGTTGTTCTTCTTAATGAGTATTGTTAAACTATTAATCAATATAATGTTAAAACCAAAATATAATGATATTAAATTAATTATAAATTTAATATGAAATTATTTTTTTAATATAATTAAATAGTGGATATAATTTATTAAGTAATAAATATTCAAAATTAACTAATAGTTATCGAATAAATTCATGAGACTCATTTTGATCTAGTATGTGTGGCAGAGAAAATATTCCAAGTTTTGTATAACTATGGACCTCATGTACCCAAGAAAAATCTAGATTTATATCAACATGAAGGATTCAATATGTAAATAAGGTGACTCTTAAACATTTGTAACACGTTCCAAAAAGGTTGGGGGAAGAAAGAAGTATGGCTTCTAAAGAAGAAATGAAGGTAGAAGACTTGCTCCTCAAGGGAGGAAAGATATGTCAAAGATTCAATGCTATCAATGTAAAACATTTGGTCACTATAGAAACCAATGTCCCGAAGAATCAAATTGTAGAAAGAGAAGGGGTAACAACATGCTACCAAAATAGGCATTAATGAACATCCAAAGAAACCAAAGAATGAAAATCTAGGTGACAAATATTTCTTCTATTTCTCCGCTCTTACAAGTTCTGCTACAGATGGCAATGAAATATGATTGGTAGATAGTGCTTCCTCAAGACATATGACATGATATCATGACAATATCACAAGCATGATGGAAAGGATATTGTCACAAAAGGTAGAGATTGATGACAACAAAATTTATGCAATCAAAGGAATTGGGTCAACATTTGTTGAGCTAGAATTAGATGAAAATGTTCATCTTAGCAACATACTATATGTAGCATATTTAAAAAATAATTTGGTATCTATTTAATTTTTGGAAGATAAAGGATCTATAGTAGCATTTTTTAATTGTCAAGTCCTTATATGGTCCAAGGGATCAAGTATAGACTTCGCTATAATAATTGGAGTTCATGAAGGAAGTTTTTATAGAGCCTTGAAACAACCAAATCAAACATTAGTGCATAATGATATCAATCCATGTGAACTATGGCATAGAAGATATGTTCAACTTCATTACAAATCTTTTCCAATTTTAAATTAGATGGTTTTAGGTGTTCCAAAATTGCAGATGGAGCATGAAGGAGTATGTAAAGGTTGTGCATTTGGGAAAAATGTCAAGAATTATTTTCCAAGTAGTTATAGTAGGTCCAAGGAAATATTGGATCTAGTTCATTCTGATGTGTACGATACAATTCCAATGAAATATCTAGGAGGCTCTCTATACTATGTAACTTTTACTGATGAATTCTCTTGCAAGACATGGATTTAATTCTTGAAGACCAAGGATGAAGTCTTCAACAGATTCCAATAATTCAAGGTTGAATTAGAGAACTTGATAAGACAAAAATCAAGATTCTGATATTAGATAATGGAGGAGAATACACTTCCAATGAACTAATTTCCTTTTGTAAATAATTTGGGATTAAGATGGAGTTTATAGTCTCTAAAAGGGCTCAAGAAAATGGAGTTGTTGAAATAAAAAATAGCTCCATTGAAAAATATGTCAAGGAAATTATGCATGATTAAGAATTTCCCATGTTATTATGGATCATAGCATCCATGTCAACAATCTATATTCACAATAGAAGTCTTCATTGAATTTTGGAATCCCATAAAAATATTCCTTACTCAAGGAAATTATATTATCAATATCCTCTATACATTTGGAATGATTGAATGTAAATCTATGAAAACTCCCATGGTGACTAATTTGACGAAGTTGAGATACTCTCACTCATATTTTGTAGATATATTCATGTATCAAAAATTGATTGGCTCCTTAATGTATTTGGTTAATACCAGGATGGATATTTGCTTTTCAACAAACACTCTAAGCTAGTTCCAGGTGGAAATAAGACGTGGTTAGTGGATTGTAGTAGATCATGTATTGAGATATCTACATGGTATGGTTAATTATGGTTTAGATATGTCTCAAATATTGATATACATTTGTAGTGATATAGATATTATGATTATGTATGGGGTGTAGAATACAGCTTGAGTACATCCAAAGGTTTCTTCAATTTGGCATCTGCTATGATTTCTTGGATAAGTAGGAAGAAAAAATTTATTGCACTCAACATTGTCAAGGTTGAGTATATTGTAGTCAATTTAGTGAGTTGTGAAGCAATGTGGCTTCAGAAGCTACTTGCAGAACTATTTGATTAGGTGTTAGAACTGGTCATGATATACTGTGAAAGTCAAAGATGTGTGAAGATTTCAAATAATCCAATTTTCCAAGACAGGTCGGAGCACACTGAGATAAAGTACCACTTCATTCGTGACATGGTACAAAAGGGAGTAGTGAAGCTTCAGTACATCTCTATTGATGAGTAGATAGCTGATATTCTCATGAAGCCTTTGTTAAAGGTGAAGTTTGTATACTTCAGGGAAAATATTGGACTTGTTGATAATACCTCCCTTAATGAGAGGGAGTGTTGATGTGATAACATCATGGAAAAACATTCTCCCTCGATCAAGTTTGTTCACTATAATTAGGGAGAATGGTACGAAATAGGACAATCATTCTTAGTGGGTCAAGTATGTTGACCAAAATTAGGAAGAATGGTCCTAAGGGAAAATAATCACTCAGTTGAGTAGGTTCCTTTCACCATCAAGCTCAGATGCTCCATATATGTTGATTAAGAAAATTTAGCATCAAGCCTAGAGTGAGGCCTTTGGAGATTCACCAAGGGTCAAAGATATTGACTTGGATGATGGTGAAATGAGACTAGTCTATATACCATGGGTCTAAGGCACCGACTTGAATTATGGTGACAAGTTGATGCTAATAATTCACCATGTGTTCGAGATATCAACAAGAATTATGGTCAAAGGTATTGACCAAATTTATGGAGACTAGTCGATGATACTAATTTACCATGGGTTAGACTTGTTGATCATGATTATGGAAATTTCATGATGATGATGCTGATGATGAATTGTTATAACCTTTTCCTAGAGAAATTTTTCAACAAGAGAACATCTGGATAATCATTATGAACAAATCCCTAAATAAGAGGGAGCATTAAATTTTGAAGCTATGATAGGTCTTCATAATTAATGTTTTAGCATTGAAATATATGTAATGATTAATATAATATATGCTCTTAATGCCAGTTTCAAAAGTGAGAATTTTTAATTTTTAATTTTTAATTTTTGGCTCGAAATTTGTCAAGTCAACCCTCCTTCAAGTAAAGTTGGCCCCAATCAAAGACACACCCATTCAGGATATCCAGAAAACTATATATAATCCACTCATCCTCCTCCACAAGGGAAAATTCAATCTCACACACAATACTATATCTTCTAGGCATCAAAGCAAAGGAGAATAAGACAAGAAAACAGACGAAGAATTTTCTCTCTCTATCTCTTTGATCTCACACTCATGGATTTTCTCTTCTCCTAAAGCTTTGCACATATAAATATCTGAGCATATTTCGCAGCAGGTCCAAAATTGTAGGAAAAAAGTCTAAAATTATGGGCAGGGCCAAGTTTCTGGGGAGTTTCTGGGAGGTCGAATTTTAGCCTAGGAAGATCAGGTAGGGCCAAGTTTGTTGGGATGATTGGAGACTTGAAAAAAGGGAAATTTGACCACGTTTGAAAAAATTGTTGGTTAGTTTGAACATCATATTTGACTAGAATAATTAGGTGTATCTCTTGTTGAATTCAATAATTTCTCTACGGAAAAGGTTGATGTGATTTCCCCCTAAGTGGGTTTTCCCAGGGTAAATATTTGTTATCTTTGTGCATTGTGATATCTATTGTACATATGCATTTATGGTTGAATTTATGAAGTGTAATTACTTAATGATAAACCGAAAGTGCCAATATAATATCTACATCATTAGAAGTAATTATCTATTTTTAGAAATTAGTGCTTGTATTTTTTTCACTTGAAAAATCAACAATTAAACTAATTGATAAAAATACATGTCCAAAAGTATGAAACTGTTGACATCGCTTATGCATAACAAGGTTGAGGAGTTCGACATAGCTATTAGTTACTCTACCCAACCTAGACTGGAGCTTGAAGAAATTATTATCCCTGAGGAATAACACAACCCACCCCACCCAACACTCTCCTCTAGCAAGAGAGGCCCTGCCAAAGTAGGCCTATGGATAGGAGAAATCAATAACTTATTCTATGATATTACATAGTCGATGAATGGGCTCATAAGCAGATGGAGTAGAAAATGTAGCCATAACTTGTGTTTCCACTCTATCTAGAGTGGATGAATTTTCTCGAAATATGTCACTGATTTTGGAGATTTATATACCCCAACTGATAGTAGGCAGAAAACTCGTATGTTAGGTCCCTATATTACTAGTATAGTCCCTTATTGTTGTTATTGTAACCCCTTTATTGCTATTATTATACCCTTGTAACCCCCATATTGTTGTTATTGCGCCCTTAAATTATTATTGTTAGGTGGGCTAGGATTACATTGTGGCCCCACTAGGATTACATTATGGCCCCATGGACTCCTATATATAAAAAGGAGGTTTTGTAATTTGAAACATCCATGAATTCTTCATTCATGTAATGTATTAGAGGTTTCCCCCTTGAAGTGGCTTATTTCTAAGGCTTTGATATCTCTTTTATTCTATTTTTGGAGCTAGTTTCAAAACATTTGGTATCAGAGCTTTTGATTCTAGGGTTTTTGCTGCTCCAAACTAGTCATCGTGGAATTTTAGCTATAATTTTTTTTCTACGAAGGTTCAGAACCTGAAATTTTTAGAGTGCGAAGCCGAAATTTGGAGGAACATCGTCGCAAAATGTTAGAGCTTGGTTCGCAATAGTTTCAGAGATATGATCTGTGGAAGTTAGGGATTTTTTCAGGCTCCTAAATTTAACCTAAATAGGTCATCGCAGAATTTTCGCTATAACTTTGTTTCTACGAATTTTCAGAAGTTGAAATATTTAGATAGCGGAGCCAAAATCCTGAGAAACATCATCGCAAAATTTCAAAGCTTGGTTTGCACTCTTTTTGGAGATATGATCTGTGGAAGTTAGGTCTTTTTCAAGCTCCCGAATTTCATCTCAAAGAGGTTATCGTGGGAAAATCTTCATAACTATCTCTCTAAGCATCAGATTGGAATGCTGTAAAAAGTGACCGCAAGGACATCGACTGTGGCTTTTTTTCTATCGATTTTAGAGCCAAAGGAGGAAATAATGACATGTGGCAAGTTTTACAAGTTCGCTCTACTGAACCAGTCCATAATTGGGTCATTATGGGAGATTGGACATAACTTTTCCTTGAAGAATCCAAATCAGGTCAGACTTGTGACATTTCAATGAAGCTTTAGAGGGATACTACAAGACTGAATTTTAGATATTGAGGATCTGTAATTACATAGATAATTCAATTTCAATATAGAGCTCCTCAAAAGCAAGTAAAAGGTGTGTATTTTGTTTTCCCGAATTGTATAAGTATTGTTTGAAGAATCAAGTTGAATTGATTCCAAGGGCATATTGTAGAATATATATTAGTATTAGATTCTAAAATATCCCCTCAAAGGAATTCAACACCCATTAAGCCTTTAGAAGGCTCTACTATGACTCATGAAGATGAAGAATGGCAACATGACATATCAAATTTACAAGAGCAAGTGCAACAAATTTTGCTCTCGCAAAGAGCAACAAAAAATGACATGGAAGTTTTGAAGAAAGGCGTGGAAACTAAGATGGATGGTTTGAAGAAATGTGTGAAATCTAAGATTCATGGTTTGAAGAATGGCATGGACACTAAGATAGATGCCATGAAAGCTAGCATGGAATCTAAGATGGATGACATGGAAGCTAAGATTGATGAAAAAATGGAAAACATGAAGAATGATCTAAAAGAAGACATGGAAGGTTTGACAAAGTTGATACAACAAATTTTTCCTAATGGTGAAAATATAGTAGAGGAAACTCATTATGAGAACAAATTAAATGTTAATCGTGATTTCATAAACTCTAATGTTGGCAGGAAGAACCACCATATTCAAAAAATGGATATGAGGAAGTTTGATAGAAAGGATCCTGTAACATGGATACTACAGATGGAGCAATATTTTGATCTCAATAATGTGAAAAACACATAAAAGGTACGCATTGCAACTTTACATTTAGAAAAAAATACATTTGTATGGTATCGATGGCTTTGCTCCTGTAAATTTTTTTTCACTTGTTCAATTTTACAGAGGAAATGATAGAACATTATGAGAATACAAAGAGAAACACCTTCTTTAGCCAATTGATAAATCTCAAAAAAAAGGGTTTAGTGGGGGAGCACATTGAGGACTTCCAAAAATTGAATATAAGGGTAACTGATATTCCAGAGGAACACAGGATTGATCTCTTCATAGGTACTTTAAAGGATAACATCCAACATGAAGTTCATGTTTTGTAACCTGATTCATTGGAGAAGGCATTCAGGTTGGCAAGAAAAATTGAATGTAAAATTATGGCGATAAGGAAGCCTACCACTCACTTCTATAAAGAGGGAAGTGTTGCTACTCCTCGATTTACAAAACCTACAAGGTTGACACCACAATAATTGGAAGAAAAAAGAGAAAAAGGGATTTGCTACAGTTGTGATAGAAAATACACTAAAGGTCATAAGTGTGCTGAGAAGAAATTATTTTACATAGATTGTGAAGAGGAAGAAGAAAATGAACAAGAAGAGGATATACACCAGGAACCAACCCTATAAGAGGAAGAAATGAGTTTGACCATATCGTGTAATGCATTGGAAGGAATTACCACTCCTCAAACTCTCAGGATAGAAGGATGTATCAAGGAAAAAAAGGTAATAGTGTTGATTGATTCAGGTAGTACCCATAATTTTATTCATTGTAAGGTAGCCAAGGAATTGAATTGTTTCCTATACCCAGCACCAGAATTTCAAGTGATGGTTGCAAATGGAGGAACTATAAATTTCTCTGTAAAATGCCATAATATCAAGCTAACAATGGGGGAATATGTATTGAATATTCCAATGATTTCCATTCCTATGGGAGGTGCTGAGTTGTACTAGGAGTAAAATGGTTAAAATATTTGGGGACGGTAGGTTTTAATTTTCAAGAACTTTTCTTGAAATTTTTTTCAGAAGGAAAGGAAGTCAAATTACGGGGTATTGCAGCGAATCCGGGAAAGATAATAAGCTATAATGTCATGAAAACACTTCTAAATAAAGAACAACGAGGCATAATTGCACAATTATGCTCACTAGAAGTTCCAACATCAAAATCATCTATTTCTGCAGATCTCCAAAAATTCTTGGACAGTAATTCCAAGGTTTTTAAAACTCCAAAAGGACTCCCACCTATTCGTGATCATGATTCCAGGAAGTGTTCCTCCAAACATCAGGCCTTATAGATATCCTTAAATCCAAAAGAGTGAAATTGAACGTATGATTGCAAAAATGTTAGAGGCGGGTATAATTCAACCTAGTCAAAAAATTTTCTCTGCTCCTTTAGTATTGGTACACAAGAAGGATGGATCATGGCGCATGTGTCCGAATTATAGGGAGATCAATAAGTTCACCATTAAAGATAAATTTCCCATTCCTGTGATTGATGAATTATTGGATGAATTACATGGAGAAATTTATTTTACCAAGTTGGATCTTCGTTCAGGATATCATCAAATTGGAATGAAGACTGAAGATATTTTGAAAACAAAATTTTGAACTCATGAGGGTCATTATGAATTTTTGGTCATGCCTTTTGGCCTTACCAATGCACCTTCTAAATTTCAAGGGTTGATGAATTCCATTTTTAAACCCTTCCTTAGAAAGTTTGTGCTAGTATTTTTTGATGATATACTAATCTACAACAGGTATTGGAAGGATCATGTTCAACATGTTGATAGGGTGCTCAAACTATTGCAGGAGAAACAATTATATGCAAAAACATCCAAATGTTTCTTTGGAGTACAAGAGATGGAATATCTGGGTCATATTGTATCTCACAAGGGTGCTAAGGTAGACCCTAAATAATTAAAGCCATTAAGGAATAGAAAGTCCCCACAACCATAAAGCAGTTGCGAGGATTTTTCAGGTTAGTAGGGTATTATCCCAAGTCTGTTAAGAATTATGGGAGAATAACAGCACCTATAACAACATTATTAAAGAAAAATGCATTTTCATGGAATCCTGAAGCAACTAAAGCCTTTAAACATCTTAAAGAGGCAATGTGCCTGACACTGGTCTTAGCTACGCCAGACTTCACAAAAACCTTTATTGTGGAATGTGATGCCTCAGGAAATGGAATTGTTTCTGTTTTAATGCAAGAAGGAAGACCCATTGCTTTTGAAAGTTGTCCAATCAAAGGAAAGTATTTACAGAAACCTATTTATGAGAAGGAAATGTTAGCAATACTACATGCAATAAATAAATGGAGAACTTACCTAATGGGAATAAACTTCAAGGTAAAAAATGATCATGATAGTCTTAAACACTTTTTGGAACAAAGACTATCTTCAGAAGAGTAGAAAAAATGGGTCACAAAGATGTTCGGTTATGACTTTGAAATAATCTACAAAAAAGGAAGCTAAATGTTGTTGCAGATGCACTCTCAAGAAAAAATGAAGAGGTGGAAGCATTGATTTGTGCCATTTATATTATCCAACCAAACTGGATAACCGAAGCAAGAGATGAATGGAAAAAGGAAGAAGAAGTGTGGACACTCATTCAAAAGTTGCAGCAAGATCTTATTACATCTCATACATTTAGTTGGAAAAATGATTCCTTATGGTACAAATATTGCTTATATCTTTGTAAGAATTCCCAACTAAAACAAAAGATTCTTTTGGAATTGCACACTTCTCCTTTAGGAGGACACTCAGGATTTTTACAAAACTTACCACAGGGTGAAGAAATAATTTTTTTAGGATGGCCTTAAATCTGATATTCAAAAGTTTGTGGCAGAATTTTTGGTTTTCCAACAGAATAAAGTTGAGACAATTAAGACCCCAGGTCTTCTACAACCTTTATCCATTCCAAGTCAACGTTGGGAGGAGATTTTAATGGATTTTATAACAGGTTTACCTAAGTCCGAAGGAAAGAGTGTCATCATGGTGGTAGTTGATAGACTTACCAAGTATGCATACTTTTGTGCATTATCTCATCCATTTAAAGAAAGTACAATTGCTACTACATTTATGGACACAATTCAAAAGCTACATGGAAACCCAAGGGTTATTGTGAGCGACGGAGATCCCATTTTTACCAGAAATTTTTGGACGAAGTTATTTTCTTGTTTGGGGTACTCAATTAGCTCATAGCTCATCTTATCATCCTCAATCCGATGGTCAAACTGAGATAGTAAATAAATGTTTGGAAGGATATCTTCATTTTTTTGTATCTGATAAACAAACAAAATGGGTCAAGTGGTTACCTCTTGCTGAATGGTGGTATAACACTTCCTTCCATACTATAGCAAAAATGACCCCATTTATGGCACTTTATGGATATCATCCACCATCCATCACATCATCTTTAAGAGAAAATTCAAAGGTTCAAGTAGTGTAAGATCACATCGAGCATCAACAAAAATTTCTCCAACTCTTAAATGACAACCTGAATTTGGCACAAAATCGAATGAAACAATAGGTAGATCAACATCGCAGCGAGAGAAGTTTTGATGTAGGAGACTGGGTATTTTTATGGATAAAACCATACAAAAAAATGTCCCTCAAGCAAGCTAAGAAGGATAATAAATTATCGCCAAAGTACTATGGTCCTTACAAGGTGTTGCAAAAGATTGGTAGTATGGCATACAAATTGGAGCTTCCTGCTTCTTCACAAGGGCATCCACTTTTCCATGTTTCATGCTTAAAGAAGGTTATAGGTGAAAATATTCCACTTAAAACAATATTTCTAGAACTTGATGAGGAAGGAAAAATAATATTGGAACCTAAAGCGGTCGTGGAAACGAAAATTCGACAGCTACGGAATCAATCAATTTCAGAGTATCTCATCAAGTGGAAGAACTTACCCATTGAAGATTCTACATGGGAGGATGAGAATTTTATACAGAAGAACCCAGAGCTACTCAAGCATTGAGGAAAACACTTTTTTGAAGCATAGGGGCATCTTAGGTCCCTATATTACTAGTATAGTCCCTTATTGTTGTTAGTGTAACCCCCTTATTGTTGTTATTGTACCCTTGTAACCCCCATATTGTTATTATTGTGCCCTTAAATTATTATTGTTAAGTCGGCTAGGATTACATTGTGGCCCCATTAGGATTAAATTATGGCCCCATGGACTCCTATACATAGAAAGGAGGTTTTTTAATTTGAATCATCCAAGAATTTTTCATTCATGTAATGTATTGGAGGTTTCCCCCTCGAAGTGGCTTATTTCTAAGGCGTTGATATATCTTTTCTTCTATTTTTGGAGCTGGTTTCACAACATTATTTTTAGGATTTTCCTATTAGCACTGTTGCTTCTAAGCATTCTTACATTATGTGCCCTGCCACATTGTAGCTAGTCCCATGAATCCTCACACTTTTCCATACAGCCAAGTAGAACAATAGTTAATAGTTGTTTAATAAAATTTTAAAGCTAGTCATTAATTGATAAATAAAATGGTATTTGTTTTTGTTAAGGGAGAAATCAAATTATATATATATATATATATATATATATATATATATATATATATATAACTGGATAGTGCTTTTATTTAATTAAACAATAAAAAATATTTAAGTAAAAGCACTATATAGTAATAATTCAAATTAGCGTAAGTGTCACGATAGCTAATTCTTATTGTAACTTGTTTGCTAAAAATATGAAGGTGAATGGTATTTTCTATAATTTCAACAAAAATATTTTAAAAAATGTTCAAAATAGTAAAATTTTTATAACTTGATTATACATTTTACCTAAATTTATGACATTGTTATTATTGGAATCTAGTGATACAAATTGTCCATTATTGTCATTGTATCATATGCATAATTGATGAATAAAAATAAAAATGTACATAGAATTTTGGTTTTTTCAACTATATTTAACCATTCCAATGAAGTTAATGGGATTTTTGTGTCATTGGAATGGGATTTTTGTTTCATTTTTCTAATTATAACATAACTATTATAGATTCCATTAGCTACAAACCTTTGTGCATATGGTGAGATAGTAAAGACAAAATATTAGTGATAAGTTTTTTATTTTTTTTAACACAAAATTATGCTTTATATTGAATATCAACACATGAGTATTTGTGTATCCTTTCTCTTCTTGATTAGGATAACTTTGAGTTGCATCTAAATCATCAGTAACTCCCTTGTTTGCTTGAGGATTTAGATGGGTGAGGACTATATTTTCCCCTTCTAGTATATCCACCCGGGAAAAATACATAAAGACATCCTCTAAAGATAAGATAGGTAAATTAATTTATTTATGTTTGTTTTTTAATATATATATGAAAAAGATAAGATAAGATACATATCTTATCTTTCTTTTTATTTATAAATGAAGGGAGGCTCATCAACTCCCTCACCATAAGTATCCAATGTGTGAAAATCAATAAGGTAAGACTAAATTTTGTTATAGGTTCCCCAAATTTTTGTCCCATCACTGTGTTTTTAATTTTTATCTTAATTTAAAAATTTTCATTAGTAAACCATGTATTAGATAGAAATTTTCACAAATTGTAAAAACCGTAGCATGCATACACAGTATATAGATAAATAATTGAATAGAAATAATCTCCATATATAATTTTGCAAAAGAAAAGTTTTACAAAACAAAAAGTGTTCAAGACACATGAGGATTCTAGCCTTTATTATGCCAATAATATCAAAACATAATCTAGCATAAGTTCCTAAAACCTAGGCATCATGCTCATGGTAACGCACTACAACCCTGAATACACTCTGAAGCAACCAACCTATATGCACAAACATTCTCAATGTATATCTTCGGTAACAGAGTGGTATATCATCAACATGTGAATCAAAAATGCCTTGGGTAATCCCATCTATATTTTTCTCAATATGCTTGAGTGCCTCGACTTCCTCATGGTTATGTGCACCAATATCAACCTGTTGTTGGCCCCGCCTTTGAGTAGGGATCATCCCTGATGGTCGTACTTGTACAATATATATGTGATAATTTAATGTTAGTATTTAAATGAAACAAAAATAAATAAAAAATAAAATATTTTGAAAAAACAAAAAAGGAAGTCTCTTTACATAATTGGTCCCACTTGCATTCCCTCAAGGAGTACAAGGTTTGGATCTCCTCCGAAATTGGCTCTTGCATCCTCAATCATGTCGATCTAATGTTGAAGCCATATGAAGAAGGTACGATTAAAGTAAATAATTTGGTTTTCACCATGGTGTGCCATAAAACTGACCCATCTCTCATTCAAGGCTCTCTTGGTCTAGAAACATCCACTGCTACCCTCTGAGATCGAAGTAATGGTACCCTCTCTAGGAAAAAAGATACTAAGATCAAGCCATAACCAAATTGTTTCAATAGAGTTGTAATGCACCTGTTAAGTTGTTATTTCACATTGATCAAGAGCTCCTCACAAGAGTTGAACACTATAGTATCCATGCAATTAAGGGCCTAATACAACTGGGTCTTAGTGGCCAGGCATGAAGCCACGCTCCAAACAACAGGGGTGATGGTAAACAAAATGGTTTTTAGTGGAAGATCTATTATGCCCTTAATCTCAATCTTTCCATTGTTGGTATTTTGTGATCCACGAACATAGTATTTAGTGACATAGTAGTATGTGGGTTCACCACCACCCTTATGGCCGTATAGTGAAACCTTGGCTCCTATCCATGATAATCTAGTCAAGAAATAAATATCTTCTACCTCAATGGTAGTAGTGTGGCAAAAATTCTGGAAATTTTTGTAATTGACATTCCATTCATGTACCAAATACTATAAAAGTTATAACTGAGCTCTCATTCCTGGGATCATGAAATATTTTGCTAGCCCACAATGGAAAAGTTCCAACAAGTGTCGACATCATTTTCTTCAATAACATATTTAGATTCAGGATCTCTTTCTCTCCATTCCAACAATTTGACAGTAAAAAGATATGTTAATAGCCAAGAGGAAACAAGCTAGATAACATGCATGAAATTGTTTTGGGCTATTTCTATCAAAAACTTAAAAATTTTCAAACCTTGCATGCTTGTCACAATTATTTTTAGAAATAGATCAGTGATAATGTAAGATTACCTTTTGGATCTGTGATGATCTAGGATTTTCATAGACCCCGAAAGGTATGCATGTTATGGGACGAGGGAAAAATATCCTACATTTAGGAAGCTAAAAACTCAATATTTCACGACTAAAAATGAAAAATAAGACTATAGAAATGAAGAGAAGGGAGAAGACTCTTACTTGGAAGAAACAACATATGAAACCATCCATCAGTTTTCTGAGATTCAACTCCTAAATATAAAGGATAAAGGGATATTTTTTGGCTTTGAAATTGTTAAAAACTCAAATAGTAAAAATGAGTTCACTTTTCATTCTTTTATAGGGGTAAAAGCCATTTTTATTAATATTTTTTTCCATTTTTTCCTAATTGTTAACAATTAATTCCTTTTATATATATATATTTTTTGAAAATATGATGATTTTTGACCTAGATGTGTATATAATAGGTTAAAATTTTGAAATATGGTAATTCGACGTGATTATAATTTTATCACTTTTTTGGGATCATTAAGAGTGTATGAAAAAGGAACCCCATGGAGTTCTCTTTAAAATATTTTCAGACTCTCTAAACATGAAAAGGTAGTCGAGTGAACTTATTTCTTTCACACTCTGTAAAGTATTTGAAGAAATGTCTAACTAGTATAAGTTTAACCCTTTTCTAGACTGAGTGAACTATTTACAAAAAAGGAGCACTTTAGTCAACTATGGCGAAAAGTGTTCTCCCTTGTACTATTTTACCCCTTTTTTTGGCCATGGGTGACTAAATCTATGAAAAAGAAAATTATGGAGTTTTTTTTTTTATTTCATTTTCAAACTCTCTAAATGTGAAAAATAAATCGAGTCACCCTTTCATTAGACTCATAAAATTTAAACAATGTAGGACTCATCTATCATGATGAGACTGAACCACTCTTTCCTAAGTTTCGTTAAAAATAATCCGAAGGATGAGATTAAATTTCAAGAATATGTTATCCTCGTCAATCTTGTGGGAAAATAAAGAGGTACTTTCCATAAATGGTGGGGGAAATAAGGAAAGAGATGTGTAAATTTTGTATTTGAAAAGGAAGTAAGTCATTCTGGAACATGACACTCAGTCACTTTCCATGTCAAAGTTGGGAAACACATTTGTCTCTATATTTGTCATACCTCAATGAAATTATTCATATTGAACTATGATCCTATTTTGAGTCAAATGCTGCCAAGTCATTATAATGTCACCAATATGTTCAAGAGAAGTTCAACCTTAGTTAAACTATTTTGCACTCTTTAAAGCATATTATCGTGTCAACAATATTTTTGTTAGTCCTTAATCACTCCTATTTTATTCTTAAAATATTGATACTTGTTTCGTGTCGTAGGCCATCTTGTGATGGATATATTCCTATCAAATTTTGTACATCATCTAGGAAATTAATCTAGAAACCATTTTAGGTACCTTGGGGCTTGCATACCTCAATGGTAGATTTCCTTGCTTTTAGTTACAATTTTACATAATTTACCTATGATCGAATGATTCTATTTTTGTTTGACTTTAGATCATCTATTCACACCCCATAGATTGTACTATAGTACCTTGAGGGTCATTTTCATCATTGGTGGTTTTTCTTGCATCTATTATTGATTCTCATCATTGACCAATAATCAAATGGTTTTTTCGATGTTTGAATTCAAGACATTTATTCACATGGTTAGATTCATACCACAGATAGATAGAGATGAATAGCCAGGATTTTGTCTGATTCATCTAGGGTTCATGGAGTTTTGAGCATTCATGACTATGACATAGATCGATGGTGTATGTCTGGTGGCTATTTTTATAATTAGTTTTTCGAGCATGCAAGATCCATGATGTATGTCACAATGGCCATGAATTCATTTTATTAACATGGATATTTTTACATTTCCATACTTATGCTTAGAGTTATTTGTATTATGAGTATGGGAATTCCTACCCCAGATATGATCATATGATGATATTGTATTGTAATCCATTTATTGTCTAATTGTGGGTTTCTAGAATTTTTTTCTTTATTCTAACATTTGCATGATAAATCACTCCATTCGTTATACCTTCTTAAACTTTTTACTTTAGGGGGAAATGTATTACACATCAATTTGTCACATCCATGCAAATGATGTCAAATCTAGAACTTTCGCCATCTACAGAACTATTTTAATCAATTCCTGAGAAAGATGGAATAAATACCTCTCCATGAAGTATACGAATCCTAAATTACATACCTCACAACACCCTATTTTCAGACATAGTTGCAGGTGCCAAGATTACAACCTGCAACATTACACTTTTCATAGTAAACAAGTAGTGATGTCATCACTATTTGCCTTTAATATGTTAGAAAATTATATATTACAGAGAAATCCAACACATAAAATATGCGAAAAACACAAGCACACAAAAGACATAAAACTAGAGAGACACAGATATACGTGGTTCACCCATTTTGGGCTACGTCGACCCCGAACAACCAGTCCTTCCTTTCTATTATCCAGCAAAATGAAGAGACACAACCTACAACAGATCTGCTGTAATATCCTTTGTTCTCTCTCATAGTTTCCCTATCTTTTTTTCGCTTTGAGAATACACATAAAATACACAACCGCAATACAATACCCTCATACAAGCGAGGGGTTTCCTTCTAGGGAAAAAAACCCTAAACTAAACATAACTTCTACTGTTAGATCATCTACCTAATGAACGGCTCAGATTGACTCGAAATTACTATACTTTTATAAGGAAATTTTACATATTTTTTTAGCTTCGGGGGCGCTACCCCTGAAATCCCCCGCTAGGGGGGGGCTCCATAAAGTCGCATCCTGCCCCCATGGACCCCTCAGGTAACATTTAATTATAGGTGGCGTTGCCGCCCCATTAAGGTAGAGGGGTCCAATGTTGTGATACAAAATAAACAAGATAATTAGGCTCCACACCCAACATAATAAAAGTGTGACAATCTTCTTACAGGGGTAAAAAATAAAAAAGGTTATCAAGCTTCCATTCTAGAAGCCTCATGAAGGTATATTTCCAAGTGGTGGAGATAGAGAGCTTGATCTCCTACCATGATTGATCTCATCCCAACCATAGTGGATCCCATCCAATCCATTGTGGATCTAGATCTTAACTTAATGGATCTCAAACTTCCATCCTTGGCCTATAAAAGTAGTACATTGAAATGGAAATGGGTTGGATTTTTGAATATTCAAACTATACTTCCACTCTGCTAAAGTATCAATTAAAGGCTTTTGAATGCAAGGTTGGGATTCAAGACTATTAGGAGGAAGCTTTAAACATCAAGGCTTGGTTGCAACTCTCTCCTTTTCTTGATCTTAATACAAATTCATATTTCTTTCCCATATTCATTGTTATTATGATTTTTATGAGATTCCTTAATAACTTGTATGGATTATGTTAAATAATTTATGTATCAAATCCTTTGATATTTCTTATGTTTTTGTATTGGCAAATCTTTACATGGAGTATAAAATGAGATTGAAATCTACATCAAATAACATGGGAAAGAATTTTGAAAAAGGTATTAACCATTCATCCAATAGTAGATCTATGATTTGATGGTAATCTAATGAATGTTTCTATGTATTTTTTTTTTTTTTGTAGTGTTTGGTTTCTGAATCTAGGGAGATCGCTCTTATCCGCAAGAGCGATTTGTTTGCCAAACATCATTGAGCCCAAAGAAAATAATCTCTTCAGTCTCCAAGGGAAATATCTTTGGGAATATCATCACTAAGAGTGGAATTATCGTAGACATTGAAATGGTGAAATATATCACACAAATTATGTATCCCAATAATAAAAAGTCTTTGTAGAACTTATCTGGAAAAATTAACTCGTTAGTAAGTTTATATTAGATTTCAAACAAATTGTGAAACCTCTGTAGGATATGATCAAGAAGGATGCTACATTAAGAAGAGAAGGAAACATTCATAAAAATAAAGGAATCTATAATTGTTTTTCCCACCTTATATAGTCTAAATTTCAATAAAGAATTCATGTTATATACATTTTCCTCTGTTGCTCTCTTGCAACGGTACTAACACAAAAGGATGAGTAAGGAAATTAATGACCAATATCTTTCGTGAGAATAGGTATGAAACGGTATAAATTAAAATATCATGACATTGATAAACAATAATATGCTTTCTTTAAAGAAGTGAAACACTTTGGGCCTCACATTCTAAAAATTCACGTCAACGTAATCATTCCTCATCCTACAATTAGAACATTATTTATGCAAAAGGAATTGGGAGAATGATGAGGAAACTAGATTACTTCACTTCAGTAATACAACCTTGAGTTCAATCCTACACATACCATCAAAGGTCATGGGTTATGTTAAATAGTTCTAGAATCTCTGGATAGAGAAAAGATAGAAAATATTGGGATAATGATAATGTGATGTATAATTTAGATTGAATGCATAGGTCATCTATTAAATCATATTGGTATAAAGTACTAAAGAAGTAATTGGAACATGGTACTTTACCTTATGAACTACCAACTAAGTACGAATGCATGATCATCCTCAAATCAACTTAGTATCAATTGATAAATGAAATTATTTTCAAAATTCATCACAATGGAGTCTTATTGCAATCATAAAATTGTTAGAAGCATATAAAGTGTTAATTGAACTTCATGGTGAACCCATTGGAGGTCACTTCATTAATGGTACCACAACAAACAATATCATTTGGGTAGGATACTACTGGCCTAATCTGTTCAAAGACATGCACACTTATGCTAGAAAATATCTTGTATTCCAAATGTGTGTTGGGAGGGAGAAAAAAGTAGTTGCTCCATTGCAATCGGTTAAATTTGGAGAACCTTTTTCAGCAAGGGGGTATGGATTTTATTGGTGATATTTTGCTACATTCCTCCAAACAACACCAATATATTTTCACTATTATGAATTATTTTACACATTGGTTCAAATCCATTATACTCAAGCAAGTTAATGATAAAATAGTAATGAAATTTATCGAGAAATACATGATTACTAGATTTAGTATTCCAACACCCCTTGTTTTCATAATGCTACCTATTTCTCATTATTGAAAAGATCTAATTATTTTTGGAAAAAGGTACCATTTTGGGAATTCTTATAATTATTACCCCCAAGGAAATGGTTTAGCGGATTCAAGAAACAAGAATTTAATCCATATCATTAAGAAAACTATTGTCGACCAACAACAAAATTAACACAGTGCCTTATTCAATGCATTGTCAGACAATCGGGTGACTCCCAAATAATTACTTCTAACCTCACCCTACTTCCTCGTATATGGGAAGGAATTTATTCTACCTACCAATATTTATATACTTTCTTTACAAATTTCTCAATATTCTCATGTTAGGTATTTCCCTCCTATTCAAAGCTTAATTGATACTCTACTTAAGCTCAAGGAAGAAAGGAAAGAATCTCATTCCAAATTCACCACCCATCAATAAAGAATCAAGAGGTGGTTTCACAATAATTCCGCGAGTTATAAATAATTTTAAGTAGGTGACCTTGTTTTGGAATCAGATAAACCCCATGAAGGAAAGGGAAAGTACACCCAATTCCAATCTCTTTAGCTCGGTCCATTTTTTATCTATGAGAAGCTTGGACTCAACACCTATCAATTGCAAACATTGCACGGGGAGATATAGTCCCTCCTTGTTGATGGCAAAGAATTGAATGCTTACTTTAATTAACAACTCTTTGGGTTGTTTTACCTTGTAAATATTTTAATTTATGTTGTTTCTTTTCACTTTTTGTATCTTTTTTTTTTTCTAGATTGTGTTTAGTTTTACATTTAAATCTAAATTTTTTTACATAAATAAATGGTTTTGTACATAAAAAAATCACCCATATAAATGAATAATTGATTCTCTTTTGATTTCATGAATTTTTATGTAGTAATTATTCATAGGTTGCTTAAAATTGCATCTCCATCAACTGGTTAAGTCTTAAGCACCTTTATTATCTTGCATCATTCATACAAAAAATAATAATTGAGTCTTGTGGGGAGATTAATTAATCTGTTAAATCCTAAAAAATTAGTATTATTTCTAGAACTTGATTGGTCTTGAATGAATAAATTATATACATGAGTATATAAACCATTATTTAGAGAAGAGATGGAGAGAAAAATGTAATTGTGAGAAAACCCATTTTATAAATATTAAAATTATTTGAATAATAAGAAACAAATCTTCTGTCTCAGAAAAATAAGTCAATATCCCTCATCTACCCTGGCATCAAATGCCCAAAATAAGGCAAACAAAATGCATAAAAAGAAAATAAATAAAAGGGTAAAGGAATGAGAAAGGTGTATCACACAAAATGGTGATGCATGTAACTTTGTAAAGGTTATGGACACTCGCTAGTAGCAAAGTGATGCTTGTGTTTCTTGGAGTGACTCAGTTGAGGCTATGGATTCTCACTGGTAGTGGAGAAATGCCAGAGACTCACCTTAACTGTATTTTTTTTTAACTCATGTGCATAATGTCTCCATTTACCATCAATTCATTTTGTTATTGAATTCTATTAAAATTAGTATGTTATGTATCAAGGCCATGATAATTAACAAATAGACTAAAGCCTAACTAGAATCAAATAACTAAATAAGTAGTATCCACAGAGTCAAGAAAATAATTCCAAAAATTTTAAGATCTATCACAACTAAAAGATAAATTAGAGATGTTGAAGTTCTTCTAGTGATCCGCCAATTACTATAGTAGCTACGATAACCCAAAAAAAATTCTTCAAGAGCCAAATTTTAGGGTCCTCATTCAAATCTTAAACATATGTGTGGTCGAGCTCATAAAGTTATGCTTCATACCTTAAGGTTATAAGGGAATGATAGATTTAATTTATTATTTTTTGGAAGAGGGATGGTGCACCTTTATAGCGCAGTGGAATGCAACCATTATGCTTAGCACATCACAACCTACAATGCATCACAACTTCACAATGTATATATTTCCTTCTCAAATTATTTTGCAAAAGCACATTTGTTTCTCCCACATGCATGAAAAACTATATAAAACTCTCTCCCATCCATTCAATTCTACTATGAGCTTATCACATTTTTGTTTACCTCCTTTCATTAAAAATTACACTGATGTATCCTTACCATCTAGATCTATGCCACACCAGATATACTTGTAATGCTCGTGCCACGTGTAAGGTATGTTCTACATGCCTTACCTTCACAATAATTCTTGTTATTCATTTCTTAATTTTACACCATTTTTTAATATTTATTCATTTACGTAACCTATTCATATTTCAATATAAATATAACTACTCTCCCCTTGATCACTTAGTCATTTCATCACCTTTCCACATTGCAACTTTACAACACATCACATTCTAATTTTCCCAACCTAGCACCTCCACTCTGCACAACACACAGTAGTGCATTACACCTTAATAGTATATCACATCGTGAATCCTATTTGTAGAAAAAACTCCTGAGTGGTGTTATGGTGCATTCACTATGTCTTCAACTCTAATTTGTGATTCACATATAACCGTGCTCACATCATATCGTAAATGTTTTCTATAGTTGGCTTCCAGAGTTATGCTACGATGCATGTCTCCTACCTAGAATGTGATAGGCTAATATGATGCACCATTGTAATAATAATACAATATATTTCGATGTTTCATAACATTCCCTCTGTATAGCCTTATTAATTACCTTGTGCCACAACACACTATACACCGTCAATCTACACAACCTTCTTGCATTGTGCCCTTAGAAATTTTTATACTTTCTAAGATAATTCTCATGATGAATATCTTTGATATGTTAGGTTCTATAAGTATACAGTGCTTTAGCATATCATCATCATCATAAGACATGGATCCACCAAAGTGAAGAATTGGGAAAAAAATTATAGAAGAAGGATAGAGGAAAGCCCTACTTCTTTAGTTTCCACACATGTTGACACAACATGTTTAATTGAAAAATATATATCAATCAATTTGTTAGAAATATATCATTTATTCGCCCAAAATGAAATCTCCATTGAATAAGAAGACATCGAGGTTTATCACAATGTCAAAGTTCTTGATTACAATTGCATCCCATCTAGTAGTATTTCCTTGTGGATAAATCATTAATGGAGTATCAAATGTATTGATATTAGGGACACTACCATCAAAGATAACCTTGGCTAAGATATTTTTGCACTAACATACCCTCATATGACATAATATTATAAATTTCCCAAACATACAACAGCTCTCATAAAAGGATGGTACCAAAAATTCAGCCTAAGAAGTAAAGAAAATCTTAATATCTAGTGGAAGGATCCAAAGAAATTCAAGACTAAGGTTGATGAAGTCTCCAAAATGAAGCTACTGAGAAAATCCTATTAGCTACTTGCAATTATGTGTTATAGATTCTAGGGTAAAGAAAATGTAGAACTATTTTAAGAGAGATGAGTGTCGCCAATGTACACATGTTCCCATGAAGGATATATATTTAGCTAGGACAAGATCCTAGCAACATATTTCCAAGCTAGGGTAAAAGAGGCCAAAAATCTAGGAGAAGGAAAGCAACCAACATTCTACATAGCCTCATATTTACTTGATTGTGTATGTTTCAAATGTGAATTTAAAGTATTTGTATGGAAGTGGAATTTCTCCCTAGATATTCAATCAGTCCACATCTATATGATTTCCTCATATATAGCAGGACTTGGGAGGAGCATCTTAGATACTTAGATAAAGTGTTGAGTATACTAGAGGATAAATACCTTTTTTATAAGGATTACAAACATGAGTTTGAAATGAAGGATATTATTTATTTAGGACAATTTACAAGGTGTATACATGCACCGTGAAAATATTTAAGCTACATATGATTGGACAACACCCAAGACCCTCATGGAGCTACGAGGATGTATGGGAATATGTAAATACTATAGAAGATTTGTCAGAGGATATTTACATATGGTGGTAGCATTAATAGATTTAACAAAAAAAGGATCTTTCATATCCAATAAAGAGGCACAAAAAGCTTTTGAGAGGTGTAAGGAGGTGATGAGAAATTTCCTAGTCCTAGCACTTCCTTCCTTCTCTCTCCCTTTTATAATGGAAAGTGTTAAATTAGGAGAATGAATATGGGATATGTTAATGCATGATAAACACCCAATACATTTCGAGAGTTGGAAGATAAGGAATCTGAATAATTTATTCCATTTATGATAAGGAAATTCTTTTAATCATGCACACATTGGACAAATTCATAAAATATTTGGTGAGTGGAAAGTTCATGGTGAAAATTGACAAAATGTTTTTAAGGTAATTCTTAGAGAAAAATTATTTGAATGATAGTATACAAAATGGGTTAGTAAGATACAATACTATGATTTTGACATTGACTTTGTCAAGGGGAAAATAATGTGGTAGTGGATGCCCTCTCAAGGAAATTAGTAGCTTGTTCACACATGGAGATAAACATTGATTGGAAGGAACAATTCCTTGTAGAGTACTCCAAAAATATTTTTACATGTAACTTGATGGATGGAATGATCCATAATAATAGGTACACGATATTAAATGACATCATTCTATAAAAATTCATGTTTTATTTATTCTTTGATTCAAAGCTCAAATAAAGAATCATGAAGGTTTCCCATGATCTACCTGTAGAAGGTCATCAAAGATATTTCAAAACATATCAGTAGATCATGGAAAGGTTCTCTACGAAGGGCCTCAAATATGATGTATGTAGGCATGTGACAAACTATAATACCTACCAATAGAATAAGGAGTAACATACTCATCCCATAGGATTTCTATAGACATTTCCCATCTCAAATAAAATATGGGAGAGTATTTCCCTGTATTTTATTACAGGGCTTCCAAGGGTATAAGGTAAATATTAAATCCTAGCGGTAGTTGACAGATTGACTAATTTTTCACACTTCATGGCCATCCCTTCAGACTACACAGTTTGGAAAGTAGAAAAATTATCTTCTTTGGATATTCTTAGGCTACATGGAGTACCCAAAGATATTGTTAGTGACAGGGGTAGTTGATTTCTCAGTGATTTATGGAAAGAATTATTTAGAATGACAAGGAAAGAGTTGAATCTGAGCACTAGTTATCATCCACAATCATATGGAAAACCAAAAATTATAAAAAAATGAGTGGAATTTTATTTGTGTAATTATGTGGCGGGACTACAAAATACATGGATCCATTCACTGCACTTGGGGGAGTACTACTACAACAATCTCATCTTATATACATTGTTATGAAACCAGTCTAGGAACTATATGGGTATGATTCTCCTTCATTCATTAAGATGGATTTTGGCAACAACAGGTTGCCAAAGGCCAAGGATTGGTTGTAGGAGAGCTATGAAATTCTCGGAGTCATTAAAACAAACATGCAAAATGCCCAAAATAAACAAAATATGTATGTATACCACAATAATATTGAGCATAATTTACAAGAGGTGTATTTATTTTACCTTTTCTTGTATCCATATATGTAGTCCTCTCTATAGAGGACTGGAGTAGAAAAAATAAAGCCTTGATTTTATGGATTCTATAGAGTCATACAGAAGATTGGAGAGGTGGGTTATGAGTTAGAATTCTCTAAGGAGAGTAGGATCCACATTGTGTTTCACGTGTCATACCTCAAGAAGGTGCTAGGGTAGCAAGTCACGTATTCCAAAAAATTACCTCCATTGGACTAGGAAGGGAAATTGATTTTAACTCCCAAGGAAACATTGGATACTATGAAAAATGGACTAAGAAGAAAAATAATCAAGGATTACCTAGTCCATTAGAAATTATTTCCAATATAATATGCCACATGGGAAGGATAATACGTGTTGCAACGTCCCTGTTTGTAGTTGCTTGAGGACAAGCAATTTTGGGAAGTGGTGATGGTGTTGGACCCGTAAAAATTCAGGGGATCTCCCTGATGTGAAATCCCAACTAGACCTCACATTGTTCGGAGTAGGAGTCCAAACAATGGGTTGTTTAACGATATGCCTTGGATAGAAAAACACATAGAGTCATGTACGATGTCTTTGGTTAAAGCAAGTGTATGACCCTGCGGAAATACAATATGATGCATGTGTGGTTCCAACAGAAAAGTGGGGAGGGAAGTGAGCTCCTTAGAAGCCTGTAATAGTAAGCATATTGAAAGGAACACAAGAGAAAAAAATATATCACACAAAATAACAAGAATAATGTTCCACAAGTTAAAGGTGATGGATTAAAACATAAGCACACATTCAACCAGATTCGTACAAATGCAAAAAAAATAGTTCATAAGCATATGAATATGTTAAACAACATACATAAAAAACATAACCAGAATAGCCCAACTACATTTACAATATATGCATGAAGACGTGTCAACTTTGATTTTATTATAAGTGAAAGTTCCATTAATACATACAACATGATGAACCACTTGCCCCTATATTGGGACGTGAATTCAACAACACTTTCTCCTCCCAAAGAAGTATACTCGTTCTATGCTGCGGAGAAGCAAAGGATGTCACAAAACTCCCAAGTCTTTTCTAATCCTAAGCCTAGCCAAAATCTAGGTTCCCAAAATCCTCTTACATGAGATATGAGCATTTATTTATAATAAAATGGTGGTGACTATTAGCATGCCCCCTTTGTGACTCTTGGAATCCCCTCATGACTCCTCACATTACATATGAATCTTCACATTCCATCATGGACACATGGAATTTCACTTATATAATAATTACAGATAATATTAAAATTTCCACTCATACCCATATACGACAAAATAGGGTAGAGAAAACTTGAAAGCCTAACAAGACAAAAAATTATGATGCTAGAGTGAGGGTGAAATCAAGTCGGGCATCTTGGACTTGGTGTCTCTTGGTCACATAATCATGCCAAGAATTGTATTGTGTGATGGTCTCTCCAAACTATGAGATAGTGTTAAGCTAGAAGGGTACTCTTGCCTCTAGTGCATCTAGGTACAATCTCTTGGAGTTGATATTCACTTCTTCTTCAATTAGGTGCAACATTTTTTTGATATGAATCGGGCTAGTAATATAGGTATGAAAAGTCTATCTGTTGATCTCTATGTCCTTTTGGGTGGCCATTTGCTCCATTTGTTTAAGGTACTAATCAATCTCGTGTCATACCTGCTATTTATTTTTAGTCTCGGTGAGTGTACCAATCTATGGGATCTGGTGGGTTCTCACCATGAAATCTAAATTTATGTATATCCATACATATGTGGCCTAAATAATTCCGATGAATGAGGAGAGTTGGTTGTTGTTCTAGATCAACATATGAAATTTGGCTTTATCTAACTCTGCCTACACCTTCATCTTCTTTACCAGTGTGAGCGGCGTGACCTTGTATCGCATTTTCCACTCATGTGTGACAATGATGGAAAAATATATATTCTTAAGGATCCTAAAAAATATCTTCTCTATCATAACAAGTCATTTAGGTGGAAAAATGTTTTATGCATGCTTACCAAATCCTCATAAATATCCCACATAGTGTCTCAAAATGTGGATACTTCAACAAGTATCGCTTCTCTTATCTCCTCGCGATAGACCTATGTGGATGGTGCACTTTGCGCTGCTGCACATAGTTGTTCATTCTATTACTGAAGTTCCTACATTTTCTGCGCTAATTTCTTGTCCTTGGCCACCAGGCACTAGGTGTTGGATATGGCTACTCCTACGAAGGCCCATCTGGAATTGGTAATGGCATTTTGATTCCTATTGGTGTCTTCCACGATCACCCTTTCTCTCATGAATGCAGGTGATGGATGATCATTCGTGAAGTAATTTCTTCGCACCTATACAATCTTCTTCTCCTTACCATCAAAAAATAGATTGTACACATCCATGATTGGATCATCATAAAGGGGAACTACTTCCCCTTCCTTGCTCGGGGATTTCTCTTTGGCTGAAGGTGGTGGAGTATTAGCGATGGCTTGAGGTGTGTTTGGAATCAGGTAAACATCTTCATTTAGTGGATCCAATCCCACTTCCATGTCCGTGAGTTCAACAAATTTTTCAAGCTCTTGAGAAAACTCTTGTTCCCACACCAACTCGTTCACTCCTACTACCAACTGATCCTGTACCTTTTCTTCAACCTATGTAAATGTCATCTCTTATACCATGGCACCTTGCCTTTATTCCTATTATTTCTTATGTTTCTCCTCTTCTTATCTTCTTCTAAGATCGTGTTATTCCTTCAATTATTATTCTTCTCTCTGCGCTCTCTGCACTGCTTCGAATATTTTATTCTCTCTCTTTCTCTGATCTTCTCTCTGCTGCCTCTGTCCCCTTTTCGCTTTGATTTCAAAAGCTACTTTTTCAATGAGAGGATATTCTTTCATTTTCCAACTTTGTTCCTCTTCTGTATTATCAGCTACTTTCCTCTTTCCTTTGTCGCACACTGTGCCGCTTCCTGTTGTTGTTCGTACTTCTAGAACTATTTATTCCTATGGAACAACTTGAGAAGTCCTAGCCATACTAATCGACTCATGAGTTTAGGATGATTTATAATAGTTCTTCCATGGTTCTTCCTCTGACCACTAATATATCCTGCTGACCCAGTTGAAGTATACTCTCTCACATTGGTCTTTGAAAAATCCCCTTGGATCATATGGATTGTAACTCTGTGTGTCGAACTAAATTTTTCTATGGCTTTCCCTTCGACATCTATGACCTTGATATTCTTAATCTCATATAATCTGACCTGAAAAGGAAGAGTTGGCCATGGTGCCTTTTTCATCCTATGTAGTGTTTCTGACAACACTGTGGAGATATGATAAAATACCTCTTGTATGAAAAAAATTTCACTGGCATCTATTGGAAAAATATGTGGCGACTTATGCTCATCGAATACTCTGATCCATGTGACATCCGATAAGGAGAATCAATCAACAACCTCTGATATCGCCTCCATAACTTCTCGTGACATGAAAGTTGGGTCCTCCTGAAAGATGATCTTGTAAAGTGGTGAAGTGATTAGTAAGCTTCCCCATGACTCCGTGATGACTAAAATCCAAAAGTGGCTTGCAACATGTATGTAAGAAAGTTTCCCTACGTGGCCATGTCTAGTTCATGCTAGGGAACGGATTCTACACACAGATTGCATCTAGTAAGTATACATACATGTAGAAGCATGCTTTCTCGCCCTTGGGTGGATTGCAAGATTTTGTCACATGGACTCTCAGGTGATGAGCAAATAGATATCACCTGTTGAATGACTTTCCCTCATTCAATACTTGGTTCAACAAGATATCCCACCCCTCAGAAAAGGTCTCTATGTCTGGTTGGCCATAGATCCTGTAAGCTAGTATGACCAAAAATTGATAGGCCTTCCTGACTTCTTTTGCCTTGTACATATGGGTGGGTGTCTTTATAGACTTTGTTGGCTCCTTCACCCAACCCTTGATGATATCTATTGTGTTTTTGTACCTGTGAGTGGCATAGAACAATGATTCCATGTCCTTCACTGGCCTAGGAAGATAATACATATGTTTGAAGTCTGTTTCCTAGAATGTAGCAATATTTTTCATGTTATTGTTGCTCAATGTTATGGTTGCCAGATTAGTGTTTTAGACAACCCAGTTGATAACATCCATGCATGGGAAGGTTGGATACTTGCATGCAACCCTATAAATCTCTGACTGCATGATGCTGAGATACACCTTCTAGTCCTCTAAATCTGCCTGAAATTCCTTTGTGAGATCACCTTTGATATGTTTCCATGTAAGTTTTGATCTCTTCTCTATGAAAAACTAAGTGTCTGAGTAAACTAGAAAGTTAACTGGAACTTTATCAAATTCTTCTCCAATTCTTATTTCATTGGTTTCATTTAAGAGATCTCTCTTGGATGCCAATGTGAAAGTGACTGTTGGAGAGATGCTCAATAATTATTGTACTTGTGGGACAGAAAATACATTTTTGGCAAGCAAATGTCATCTGTAAGAAAAATTAATTTCAGGACATATTCATGCAGAACACTGAGAAACTAAAAGGAAGGATTGAAAAATTATTGTTGGGAAGAGGGTCTGTCTGGCTGGGAAAACGACACACTGTGTAGTCCCACCAGTCAAGTTTGATGTTTGTGGCATGAGAATGCTCAGTTCATCCCGAGAAGTCAGCCAGGAGAGACTGTGCATTGTGTAGTCTCAGTAGGAAAGGATGCTAACTAAGGCTTGACACTGTGCAATTCGAAGTGGGTCCAACCTATATTGTGCATTGTGAAGTTCCAAAGGTAAGGCTTGAAGCTTGAGCTTCCATATTGGGAAATTCCTAGCTGGGAAAATTTGATTCCGGCCAACGGAAAGGAAGATGTGCCCGAGGGAAGTGTGAAAAAAGAGAAGATATGAGATATGGTCAAGGCATGTATGAAAATATGATTAAGTTTTGATGAAACAAAAAAATCAAGTGTATAAACTAAACAAATAAGAAGTGAACGAGATCAGTGAGGAGAGTCATTGCAACAACGACCATTGGTGGAAAAATGTAGAAACCAATGCGACACTTATGAAAGGTAAACAAAAAATTGAAACAAAAATTCTACAGGATAAATAAAGTTAAAATTCCAGCATGCATGCAAATAAAAAAGAAAAAAACACTCATGCAAGCCAAACAAAAAAAAAGCAACTAAAAGTGATAAATGCAAAAATCACCCAGAAAAGCGACGACGATCGCACCGAGGGTTCCTTGATATCCTCAGGAATGGTAGAGCTCCAAGATCTAATGTGAGAATGAGCTCTAAGGTATTAAATTAAATATATTTTAGAAATTATGATTTATGATGTGCATGCCACAAATCAAGGAGAAGCAGAACTTTGCTATAATTTCCAAAAAAAGAAAGTGTGCCTTCTTCAAGTTACTAAAAATATATCCCTATATTTTAGGGATGATTTTTCGATTTTTTTCTTTACTTATTTTTCCGGCAAAAATTTCCATGCACCTCACCTGTAAGGATTGCACAATTTCGGGGAATTGGCACCTCTCGGATCAATGCACTATGTATTTTCTGAGCTCAGTGGAGGATTGAAGAGTTTTTGGGTTCAATGTTGAGTTGCCTTACATGACTACACAATTTTCGAGCTCAAGGCTGGGTTTCTAGTCATGACTGTGAAATTATAAAAATGAAGGTCAAGGCTGGCCCCATTAATTGCATATTTTCTAGAGGCAAGGCCATAAATGCTGCACCAGGCTTAGACATGATGTTAGCTTGTGACTTAGAAAAAAATTCTAAGTGGAAATCAAGTAAACACAAGCAAATAAAATATAAACAACATTTAAAGCACAAATACCTGATAGTTGTGAAAGGTAAGCTAATGTGAAGTGAAGTAAGGCTCCAAAATCTAAGAAATGGAAAAATTTTGGAGGGTGGTTGTAGCTGCTACAACATTGAAGACACACTAGTAGAACTCCAACTCTTTGAATGAATCTTATATTCAAGTAAAACCAAGTCTCACCCTTCTAGAATTATTTTTCAATTAATTTATTATCACAACTCCCTCACTTAGTCTGAATTAAATACATAACCTCTTCCATCTTCTTCATCGGTGGAACCCTAACTAAGCTAAGTCACATTGAGTTGTTTTTATTGGGGATGAGGAGTATTTAGATGCACTGGTAAACAAAAAATGTCAGTATTTATTTTCATCTATAGTGTTTCTCCGCTGCCAACAGGCCTGGATAGTACCCTGACAGAGTCACCTCAGAAGCACGAACATTGCTCCATTTCCAGCGAGCTTGGATAGTACCCTGGTATAGTTGCTTGTTTCACCTCTCTGTGTGAGAATCCTTTCTCTTCTTGCACCCTTTATTTAATTTTCAAAGAAATGTGCATAGGTACTTATTTATTTCATGGGCCGGAAGAGGGATCCCAACTTATTGAGAGAAGAAGAGGTTTTCCCTTCAGAGAAGTGTGTTTATGTATAACTATGGCATACTTGTTATGATTTTCCTCCTCTCTTTACTGTATTATACTAAAGTGACAACGATTAACTGAATATATATGAAATGATTAGAGTAGGAGGAACCAGTTAAAACCCAAACATCATGATTTCACCATGAATCTCTACGATAAGGAACATGTTTTTCATTTGAGTATCATCAACCAAAAGAATGAAGGATTCATGCAAAGAGAAGGAATAAACATAAAGCCATAGAAGAACAAATTTCCTCTTGGATTTCACGATGTTTGCTTTAGAATCCAAACATGGTCTCATGTGGCAACTAACCTAAGACTGAAAAAAATAAGCAAAGGAAATAAATAAGACTACAATCAAATTGGTGAAAGAAAATCAAAGAAAAATAATAACAAAAAGTAAACACCACTCCTACTCCTAACCTAAGTAGAAATTAGGCCAATCTCATGTAAAGTGATATTTCCAATGTAGCCACCAACCCATTGGTAGGCCTACGTAGGTGAGGGAATACATGTTAAGAAATATATGCATGCATAACACTACAGAAGAAAGATAAGACATTGAAAACCAAAATGTTTTAAGTTTGAATGCGCACACAGAAAAGAGAAGGCGAAAAACATATGGAAAACATTCTCTAGACGTATCATGGTTTCATCACACATCGCGGGTGAAGGATTTGCAAACACAAAATTTCAAACCATGAAAGCGAGAAAACATAAATAAAGAGAGAAATTTTAATTTTTCCACAATTTTCTATAAGTACGACTCCTCCAATGATTTAGTGATAGGATCGTGAAAAATAGATGGAGGATGGGAAAATTGTAAATCAGAATTATTTTCAACATGCACAAGAGAGTGACGAGGATCCTCAAGAGATTAAACACTTATCTAATTAAAGGTGAAACTAACCCCAAGGCTATGAGAACTTGAAATAACCATCAACTTAGGCTAAAGTACCTCGATAGCTTGAGGAATATCTAACTCATTGGAATATATATAATCAAAGATCGGTGGCTTTGAAAAATTAATAACAGGAAGATCAAAATCATGACCAACTTAATCAATGAAAAGGTCACAACATCCACGATTAGAAATTTCAACATCACAAATGGAGGTATCCTCATTATTTGATGAATTATATACGGGGGAATATGGAAAATGAGAAATTTCACCCTTTACGTTTCCAGAAAGGTATGATGAGAGGTTGGGAAGATTAATGATAGAAGATTCATCCTCTCTGCATTTAAATTAAAAATTGGCATTCCATGAATTTTGTGAATGATTAGAAGTATCAATAGTATCATAAAATGAAATTTCACATGATCCAATTGAAATGGAAAAATCACGGACAATGTCAGGAAAATGCGAGAGATATGCAGAAGGAAGAGAGGTTTCCTTCGTCATAGATTCGTGTTCAATAATGGGCTCTGACACATACTCATCACAAATGACATCATAGTTTGGCTTCACAACAAAAAATCCATCCAACACATGATCCTCATTAACATCAAAGGAAGGATTTGAAACAAAAGAACACACAAAATCACAATTCAGAGGATTAGAGGGATCGAAGAAACATAGAGGATGAGGAGAAAACACTTCATCACACTCGTCGAGCTTGAAATCCAAAATTGCGCAAGGATCCTGAGTATGTGAAGTGGGAGGAGATAGTGGCTACTGAACAAATGAATTCTGAATATTTCCCACCACATCCTCCAGTAGTAAAGTTGTTAGATGAAAAGCAGACAACCGGTTGCTTGGAACAACACCTCAGTCCATCACAGATTTAGAGGCTTTACGGGAGAGGTTCAGTGGGTGTGATTTAAGCGATCATAACTCATGCGGAGTAAATGAAATATAAAAATATATATATAAATATTTTGGTTAAGAAATCCCAGTCAACCTCATCTTATGGAAATTTAAAGCAGAGATGAAAAAAACAATTAAGAAAATGATGTAGTGATCCATCAGGTGATTTTCGCAATTATAAAATTATCTTGCACAAAATTTTATTATCAAAGTTGTCAAAAGAATGAAAAAATTCTATGAAAATATGTTCGAAAGAGTGGATGGAGGCATTGGTCAATGTGTAACACCATTTCCTTATGCACCCTTCGAACGTGAGATTGAACAACCAACATCAAATATCCTCAAGGGGGATGTTGCGCTCTTCAAAAAATTGAAGAAAACTATCAATATGCTCAAGGATGGTTGTTTCACCCTGACATTAAGCTTAAGATGTGACAAGTCATCAAAAATATCTACTGGCAGTTGAAAATTGAGTTTTCTAGAAAGATGTTATGGGTGTATAATTTGGGAGGAAGTCATAAAGAATGAGCGTGGAAATTCAAAACAGACTTCAAGGGCTCAACTTGTCTTCTAGCCCTCTTTCTAGCACCATAAATGTTGATGGTGTTGGACCTAAAAACATTCAAGGGATATTCTAGATATGAAGTCCCAACTAGACCTCACACCATTTGGTGTAGGAGTCCCAACAGTGGGGTGTTTAATGATATGCCTTGGATCGCAAAACACATAAAGTTATGTATAGTGTCTTTGGTTAAAGAAATTATGTGACCATGCTGAAAGAAAATATGATGCATGAGAGGTTCTAACAACAAAGGAGGAAAGGAAGTGAGCTCCTTGGAAGCCTGTAATAGTACACTATTTGAAAGGGACACACGAGAAGAAAAAATATCACACAAAATGACAAGTAGCATAGTCCACAAGTTAAAGGTGACGGATTAAAAAAATATAAGCACACATTCAACTAGATTTGTACAAATGAAAAAAAAATAGTTCATAAGCATATGCGTAATTTAAACAACATACATTGCAAACATAACAAAAATGGTACAACTACATTTACAATAAATGCATGAAGACGTGTCGAATCTGATTTTATTATAAGTGAAAGTTCCAATTCATACATACAACATGACGAACCACATGCCCCAATAATGGAACGTGATGTCAACAACACCTGCTCCTCCAAAACAAGTATACTTGCTCTATGCTACGGAGAAGCCAAGGCTGACACAAAACTCCCAAGCCTTTTCTACGCCTAAGCCCAACCATAATCTTAGCTCCCAAAAGCCTCTTACAAGAGTTATGAGGATGTATTTATAACAAAAGGGGGGTGACTCTTGGCATGCCCCCTTTGTGACTCTTGGACTTCCCTCATGACTCATCAAATTACATATGAATCTTCACATTCCATCATGGACACATGGAATTCACTTATTTAATAATTATAAATAATATTACAATCTCTACTCGTACACATATAAGACAAAATAGGGTAGAGACAACTTGAGAGCCTAGTAAGGAAAAACACTATGATGTTGGAGTTGGGGTGAAATCAAGCTGGGAATTTTGGACTTAGTGTCTCTTAGTCGCATACTCATGCTAAGCTTGGTACTGTGAAATGGTCTCCCCAAACTATGAGATAGTTTCAGGTTGGAAGAAGAATCTTGCCTCCAATGCATTTGGGTACAATCTCTTGGAACCAGTCTTCACTTCTTCTTCAATCAGGTGCAACATTGTTTTGATATGAATTGGGCCACCAATGTAGGTATGAAAATTATGTTTGTTTATCTCCATGTCCTCTTGGGTGGCCATATGCTCTAGCTACTTCAGGTAGTCATTAATCTCTTGTCAAACCTGTTGTTTTAGTTTCGTCTCGATGAGTGTACCATTCGATGGGATCCAATGGGTTCACAACATGAAATCCAAACTACTGTATATCCATACATATGAAACCTAAATACTTTTGATGAATGAGATGATTTTCTTTTTTTTCTAGATCGGCATATGAACTCTGGCTTTCTCTAACTCTACCTATGGCTTCATGTTCTTTTCCAGTGTAAGTGACGCGACCTTGTATCACATTGTCCATTGATGCACGATGGTGATGGAAATCTATATATTCTTAAGGATCTTGAAAAACTCTCTACTCTATCATAGCAAGTCATTAAAGTGTACAACTGCCTTATTTATGGTTGCCAAATCCTCATAAAATTCCTGCATAGTAGTGTCTCCAAGTGCTGATACTTTAACAAGTATCATTTCTCTTATCTCCTCATGTAAACTTGTGCGGATGGTGCACTCAGCGCTACTAGATGAAGTTGTTAATTCTCTTGCTAAAGTGCCTACATATATTGTACTAATTTCTTGTTCTTAGCCGCCAAGAACTAAGTGATGGATATGGCTACTCCTCTGAAGGCCTAGTTGGCATCTTCAATGTCATTTGGATTCCTACTAGTATCTGCCATGCTCACCCTTTCTCTCATGAACATGGGTGATTCATGATCACCTGGGAATTTATTTCTTCATGCTTGTACAATATTCTTCTACAACTCATCAAATGATAGATTGTACACATCCATGACTAAATAATAATAATGGGGGACTACCTCCCTTTCCTTGCTCGAGGTTTGCTCTGTGGCTGAAGGTGGTGGAGTATAAATTGATGGCCTAAGGTGCACTAGAAATTTGGTCCACATCTTCATTTAGAGGTTGCAGTACCAATCCAATTCCATGAGTTCAATTAACTATTCAATATCTTTAGAAACATCCTGTTCTTTCACCTGTTCTCTCACTCCTTTTGTTGTTGGTTGATCCTATACATGTTCTTCAACCTATGTAGATGTCATCTCTTCTACTATGGCACCTTGATTTTATTCCTTTTATTTTTTCTATCTCTCCTCTTGTTCTCTTCTTCTAAGCTCCCGTTCTTCCTTCAATTATTGTTATGCTCTATGCGCTCTCTACACTGCTCCTTCTAAGATTTTCTTCTCTCTCTTTCTACGCTATGCTCTCTATTGCCTCTATCCACTTTTTGCTTCAATTTCTAAAGCTAATTTCTCAGTGAGAGGATATTCTTTCATTTTCCAACTTTGTTCCTCTTCTATACTATCAACTACCTTCCTCTTTCCTTTGTCATGCACCAGACGACTGCCTATTTTTTTTGTTGCTTCTCGAACTTCTTCCACCTGCATAACAACTTGATAAGTCCTAGCCATATTGATAAAATAATGAGGTCAGGAGGAGTTATAATAGTTTTCCATGGTTCCTTGTCCGACCACTAATATATCCTACTGAGCTAGTTGAAATATACTCTCGTACAGTGGTCTTTCTGAATTCCCCTTGGATCATACAGATTGTAACTTTTTGTATCGAAATTGAATTTGAATATGGATTTCCCTTCAACACCTATGACCTTGAGATTCTTAATCTCATATAACCCAACCTACAAAGGAAGAGTTGTACATGGTGCCTTCTTCCTCCTATGCAGCACTGTTGAAAACCCTCTCGAGATATGATAAGATACATCTTACATTACAATTTTGTCAGTGGAATATCTTGGAAAAAGATGTGGCAGATTCTACCTACCAAATAATCTAATAAATGTGCCATCTGGTAAGGCGAACCAATCAAAAATCTCTAATATCACCTCCATAGCTTCTTGTGACATGCAAGGTGGGTCATCCTGAAAGATGATCATGTAAAGCAGGATGATGAAATGATCAATAAGTTTCTCCATGAATCCACGATGACTGCAATCTGAAAGTAGCTTGCAATAGATATGTATGACAATGTCTCTCATTTTCTATGTCTAGTTCATGCCAGGGAATTGATTCTATGCACAAATTTCATCCAAGTATGTAGACATGTAGAAGCATGCTTGCTTGCCCTTGGGTGGATTGTGAGATTTTATCACATGGACTCTCAGCTGATGAGCCAATATATATGACTAATTGAATGGCTTACCCTCATTCCCTACTTGGTTCAAAAAGATATCCCACCCCCTAGGAAAGGACTCTGTGTCTGGTTGGCCATAGATTCTGTAAGCTAGTATGACCAAAAACAGATAGGCCTTCCCGAGTGATTTTGTCTTGTACATATGGGTGGGTGTATGTATAAACTTTGTTGGCTCCTTCACCAAGTCATTTTTGATATATCTTGTATTTGTGTAGATGTGAGTGGCATAGAATAGTGATTCCAAGTTATTAACTAGCCTAGGAATATGATACATATGTTTGAAGTCTTCTTCCAAGAATGTAGCAAGCTTATACCCATTGGTGTTTCTCAATGTCATGGTTTCGAGATTAGTGTTTGAGACAACCCAACTGATCACATCCGCATATAGGAAGGCTTTATACCTACATGGAACCGTGTAAAGACCTGACTACATGATGGTGAGATGCACCTGTCGGTCCTCTAAATGTGCCTGAAAGGCCTTTGTGAGATCATCTTTAATCTGTTGTCATCTCTATTTTGATCCCTTCTCTATGAATAACTGAGTGTCTGAGTAAACTAGAAAGTTAACCATTACTTTCTCAACTGCTTCCCCAATACTGATTTCAAATTTTTACTTTGAGTAAACTCTCTTGATTTCCATTGTGAAAGTGACTGCTAGAGATATTCTAAAAAACTGTTGTACCTATGGGATGGAAAAGACACTTACGATAGGCAAATGTTAGCTATATGAAAAAATACTTTTAAGACATGTTCATGTAGCGAAATGGGAAACTAAAAGGAAGGATTGCACAACTTTTGACGGAAAGAGACTATGAACGGTTGGGGAAACTATGCATTGTGTGGTCCCAATAGTCAGGGTTGAAGCTTTTCGCTTGAGACTATGCAATGCACAGTTCAACCTGTGAAGTGAGTCGAGAGAGACTGCGCATTGAAAAATGTCAGTGGCCAAGGTTACTGGTTGAGGCATGGTCCTGAAAAATGCATAGTGGGTTCTACCTGTACTGTACATTGCACAATTCTAGAGGCCAGTATTGAAGTTTGAGCTTCCAGATTGCGCAAAGCATAGCTGGAAAAAGTGGATTCCGGCCAAGGGAAAGGTAGATCTGCCCAAGGGAAGTGTGAAAAATGAGTGGATATGAGAGGTGGTGAAGGAATTATTGCATATCTAAGTAAGTGTTAATGAAAAACAATAAATCAAGTGCAGAAAATGAACAAACGAGAAGTGAACGAGATCGGTGAGGAGATTCTCCGCAACGGCGACTATCGATGTAAAAATGAAAAAACCAATGCGACATTTGTGAAAGGAAAAATAAAACTTGAAAAAACATTTCTATAGTCTAAATCAAGTTAAAACAACAACATGCATGCAAAGAAACAAGAAAAGCAACAATCATGCAAGACAAACGAAAAAAAAACAACAAAAAAGTGACTAAAAGTGATAAATGCAAAACTCACTCAGAAAAGCAACGACAATCACACTGAAGGCTCCTTAATCTCCTTGGGAATGCTAAATCTCCATGATTGAATGTGAGAATGATCTCTAGGGGAGTGGATTAAATCTATTTGAGAAATTATGGTTTATGAAACACATGCCACAAATCAAGAATAAAGTGACACTTGGTGGAAGTTTCCAAAAATAACAAGTGTGCCTCCTTCGGGTTACTAAAAATAGATTCTTAGATTTTAGGGATGATTTTTTAGTTTTTTTTGTTTTCTAATTTTTCTAGGAAAACTTTCCATGCACCTCATCGGGAAGGATTGCGCAGTTCTAGGGAATTGGAAGCTCCCGGCTCAGTGCACTGCGTAGTTTCTGAGCTTAGTGGAGGATTGCATTGTTTCTGGGCCTAGTGTTGGGTTGCTTGAAATGAATGCATAGTTTCTGAGCTCAAGGTTGGGCTTCTAGTCATGACTGTGAAATTCTGAACATGAAGGTTAAGACTAGCTTCATGAATTCCATATTTTCTTTAGGAAATTCCATAACTGCCACACAAGGCTTAGACAAGATGTTAGCTTGTGAATTAGAAAAATTTTCTAAGTGGAAATAAGGTAAACAAAGGCAAGACTAAAATATAAAAAATAGTTAAAGCATGAATACCTGATAGCAGTGCAAGGTAAGCTCCAGTGAAGGGAAGTTAGGCTCCAAAATCTAAGCATTGGAAAAATTTTGGAGGGTGTTTGTATCCGCTACAACATGAAGGGAAGTTTGTAATGTCCCTTTCCAAACCATTATAACATAAGGGAGAAACATAGTAACCTATTTTTATTCTTTTAGGATACAACCGAAGTAAATGGGATTAGATATTTAACTATTGGATGAAATTAAATTTAAAATGTAGCATTTTAGTAATATTAAATAATTAAATAAGAGGATGGTAAAAATAAAGTGACCAATGGTATTCCCAGCTACCCATGGTTTTCTAAGAGGCGGAAATGATTATAAAAATTAATAAGGGATCTTAAGGAAAAAATGTGTTGATGATTTGAGAATTGAACTTGGATCTTAAGAAGCTTACATTATGAGGAGAAACCCTTGTGTAGAGCCCAAGTTTGTTGGTGGAACAATCTACCCTATTTGGTGACAATTAGTTTTTGTGGTGAAACATCCACCCTAGATAGTCTAAATGTGGAATAATTTTAGGTTCTCCATTGACACTTAACATATAAAGTATGATTAAAACATAGTAGTTTCTAGGATTCCAAATAAATAAACTTGCAATAGCTTGCATCACTAGGAGAGGATGAATTCTATATTCTAAGTAACATCTTTGAGGAGGAACGAAATGTTGTAGCATTTGGACGACCAAATTATCATGAATAGAGGCCAAATTGTTTTGGGATCAACGAAGCTAAAATAAGGAGGCAAAATTGCATTAAAATCATGAAGAGGAGTGCAAGAATCATGGAGACCAAAATTTCACCTTGAAATTCAAGCATGATTTGAGAAAGATGAGTTGGATCAAGTTGAGTTTTCCAGTGAAATTATGGTCAAGGTTTCAAACGAGAACATATTCTAGGAATAGGCTAAATTTTTTTCCAGTGGCAAGTCTACTAGATTTTTTCAAATAAGATAATGTAAATATTCCTTAGAATTTTAATAAAAATTGGTTGGGTTTTTGGCTTTAGCATTTTGTACAAAATTTTGTGAATTCATGGTTTCGTGATTTATTGTTGGAATTTATAAAAATTTTGGACAATTTATTTCTGGAAATTTTATGAAGAATTTTTTCGTAAGAAAATTATAAATTAATAAAATGGAAATTTTACCATATTGTATGCATCCATCTTGGCTCAATATGATTTCTTATTTTATTTAGATTTTACTTATCCACAAAAAAAAATATACTTATGCACTAATAATATACTTAATTGACCATATTTTTATTTATACTTTCAACTCCTCTTGCTCTCTTCACCATCTCATCTCATTTGGCTTCAATTTTTTCCTAATTTGTTGTTGTTGTTTTTGATGTTAATGGCTTTGAAGCTTATATCAATGTTGGGAATTTTCATTTTTATCATCTTCCTTCTATTTCCTATAACAACAATAGACAAAGATTGTGCGTTTGGAAACAAGATAGAAAACCCATAGGCAATGGCAATACCATCAGGTAAAATATCACTGAAACATTTATTCTAGATCAATCATTAATTTTTATTTGTTTCTTTAATTTCATGTTCTAATGTTTTTGTCCCTTGTAAAAAATTGTATTTTTTCCTAAATTTTAAGGAAAAGGATCGTTTTAAATTTTTTAAAAATATCAAGATAGTTCCTCCTCTTTCTTGTTTTTTAAATGGATTTTTCCCTCTTAAAAAAATCATATACACTTTTCTTTCCATTTATTTTTTAATGGTAAATTATTGAAATGTAATAAATTAATAATTAAAAAAATATCATGTAGTTCGACTTTTTAGATTCATAGTCGATTTTATGCTGTTTTTATTTTTGAGGTAACCATTGGTCAAGAATATAATATCAATTAATTCATAGTTTTAACCTCAAAAATAAAATGAAACAAATGCGAAAAAAAATTTAAAAAATTCCAAGAAAAAGAAGAAGAAGAATAAGACGAAAAGTAGACAAACTTCGTGTGTTGATTATTAGGGTTTTTCATAGTCATGATATTTGGTTTTTAATGCCATAGTTTAAAATTGTTTTAACTCTAAAAAAAGGGTGATGTTGCATCACTACTTTTGCATATAAATACATTTTTTCATGTCTTTTACAACCTTGATATTTAGTTTTTAATTCTATAAATGGAAATTGTAATTTTAACCCTAAAAAAATATTTGTTTCTACATCACCACTTTTTCATTTCATAGTGGTTTTTATTGTCTTTCAAAATCATGATATTTTGTTTTTTATGCTATGGTTGAAAATATTGGAATTTTAACTATGATATGGAAAAATATTGACATTGCATCACTAATTTTCAAAATCAACATAAAAATCATGTTTTGATGTGGTCTATAAAAAAACAAAAAATTAGTAATTCTTATTAAATTGAAAACATTGTTATCTTCCCAATTCTTGGAGCTACATTGTTATCTTCCCAATTCTTGGAGCTATCATCTTTATTGATACAATAAAATATGAACTTATGAGTTTTGGGAAAATTTTTTGAATTGAAAAGTAATCTAACCATCCAATTAGACCTATTGCGACACCTTGCACTTGCTCAATACTCGATATGAATTTGTATCATAAGACTCAATTGTGATGACATCGATATTTCCAAAAAGTGAATCAATTGTTTATGTGATGAGTTTTATTGATATGTTGATTGGTTAAGATGTCTTCTCTAATGAATTGAATTTCAATTAGGAGTTCTTGTGACTTAAGTTTTCCTTATTATTCTTGTGGTGTATTCTTGATTTACTTCAGGAATATAACTTCCTTCATATACTAATGACGCTTGATTGATTATTGGATTTTTACATAAGATTTCAATTATCTGTATGAAAAAATATGAATATGTTTTAACATTTTTATGAGTTATGAGATTAATAGGGTTTGTATTTTTTCCCTTTTCCACAAGTTGCACCTTTTTACTTGCACCTTTTTACTTGAAGACTTCAATGCTTCTATACGGTTAAGTAGTTTTACTTTGTTTTCCAATAAATTTTTATCACTCTTAATTTTCTTAAGTAGATTTTCATTATGATTTTTTAAATGTGAAAGTTCTTTGTTATGTAGATTTTTGACTTTATTCTTAGTGTATTTATTCCCATATTTTAAATATCTATTTTGTTCTGATAGCATTTGATTAAGGATGTTTAAGTGTGATTTTCTTTTTCTCTCACTTTTAGATTCATTTTTAATCATGACTTTCCTTTTCTTGTTATAGTTTTGTGTTCATATTCATTTATATCATTTGTTTTATTAACTCGTGCAAGTAATCTTTTATTTAGGTTTCTTAGTGAAAAAAATTCTATAGTTATACTTTCTTGTCTTGTTGAGATTTTGTGAAATGGTTCCCTTTTATTTTGTATTTTTGTATTACCTTGTTATTCTTCCATAATAAATAATTTCCCATTTATTTGGCTACAATATTTTCACTTTTTAAAAGTTGATATGAACTCAATCTCTATTTTTCACAAAAAGGACATTTAGTCCAAAATGTTGACTTATGTTTGGAAATGATAGTTGGTAGTTTGACTTATTCTACAACTCACCTCTTTTATTGCGCGAAGAGGCACTATAAAATTAGTATGAGAGAGATATTTTCATGTAGCATTATATTTAAAATTAACAATAACAAATTAAAAAAAACAGTGAAAACAAAGAGAAACAATGTCATCCATAAATAAAATAATTCAATTTCCACCTTAATTTTACATCAATTTTATCTAGAGAAAAAAAGAATTGAAAGTAAAGAAAAAAAAATAGTTTTTAATATTAAATAAATATGTAATTCACTCATAACTTAATATGGAGAATACATATGCCATGTAAAAATAATATAATTGATATTAAGAATTTAGCTTCTGTGATCCACAAAATGTAAATAAAATATTTCGGTCATAATCACATCTAAGTATAATTTGTCGATGCGTTTCGAACTAGCCAGTGTGGATTATCATCAGGACAAGATGAGAAATCTGATCTATGAACCAATTTAAATAGAAAAATGGACGCTCCAACTAGTCATTGTAAATAACGACTAGTTTGACTAAAATAAGAAATTTAATTAATTTAAAAATGAATTAATTGATAGTTCGATATAATTATATAATAATAATTATTATTATTATATGCATATATATTTATTTAGAAATGAATTAATTAAGGGTTATATTTTATATAATTTTAATATAATTTAATAGCTATTTCAATACATTATTTATCGAGATTAGCTATAAATATTATAATTAATAAGAAAAAAGAATATATATTTTTTAATTTTAATCTAATTAAAAATAAAAAAGGGGATAAAGAAAGCACGAGCAAGAAGACCCAAGGGAAAAAGGGGGGGGGATTAAGAGGAGGAGAATGGACAAGAGGGAGAACCAGCTGGGAAGAAAAAACATCAACTAAGAGTGAAGCACAGGAATCCAGCATCTGCTAACACTCCACCCATCATCCTTGTTAATGTTAACTGGTCTCTTTTAAATTTCTAAGGCTTCCCTTAACTTACGGTGGTGGAAATGGTCAATCCTCACAATTACCTTGGCATCTTCAATGAAAATGTGATGTTTTGTCTTTCCAGCATGCTTTGCTAAGGTAGAGGAGTGTGATCTACCATGTTTAAGGTCAGCGACATGTTCATAAATTCTTTGATTAATAGATTGATCAATTTCACCAATGTAAGACTTCCCACATGAGCATGGAATCAAGTAAACACCCTTACCATCCTTAGGAAAAATCGGGTCCTTAACCGATCTAAGCGAACTCTGAATGGTGCGGAGGGGCTTGAAGGTCGAGGAAATATTATGTTTCCTAAAGATCCTAGCAATATATATATATATATATATATATATATATATATATATTCACTTTTAAATTAATTAAATTTCTTATTTTAGTCATACTAGCCATTATTTACAATGGCTAGTTGAAGCGTCCCTTTTTCTATTTAAATTGGTTCATAGATTAGATTTCTCATCTTGTCCTGATGATGAAACACACTGGTTGGTTCGAAACACGTCAACAAATTATACTTATATGTGATTATCACCGAAATATTTTATATACAATATAATTGATATTAAATGATATCTAATTCATTATATGTTTAGTTAGCATATATATATATATATATATATATATATATATATATATATATATATATATATATATATATATATATATATATATATATATATATATTTTACTAGTGTGTTGCTCAAAATCAATATAGATCTATCTTAAATTTGAATATATCATGAGCGAATAGAAATCAAATATTTTGACCTGCAAATTTTTCTTAATTTTCACATTTAAAACAAATTTTTATCTTGAGAAATTTAATCCTTCTTGATGTTCAGTAGATCTTGAATTAAAATGGATCTATATTAGTTATTAATAAATACATAAAATATAAGAATACTATCACTAAAATATAATAATGCCTTATTTTATATAAAACTTAACTTAAAATTCTTCTTTTATTTTACTTGTTTTTACCATTTAATTATTTTTTATACTCGATAAAATTACCATTTTATAAACTTTATAAATATATTTTTTTTCTTTCTTTTTAATTTTTCACTTTATTCCAAATTGACTTTGATTTAATCCTTAAAAATTATTAACAACCTTAAAAACATTTTAATCCACTTAATATTAAAACCTATATTTTTATAATATACCCGTTGTCCACTTCTTAAATATTTTTAATATCAATTACAAAGTTCCTACTTTATATTAAACTTTGCGATTTACGTTATGGTGTTTATAATATGTGTGAGAGATTCATTATATATGTTACCTTTTGATATAATTAAATTTCTAAAGATTTCTTTAATATGCTATTGTTTAATGATTGGTGAAAACCATATAGGTGGTCACATGTGTATTTAGAGTGTAGGTGCACTGTGTAAACATAATCATACGATAATGTACACACAAATGTGGGGGCAACAAATGGTACGTGTAGTAGGACCATTGATTCTAAGGTGACTATATATATATATATATATATATAGTTTTGCATAAATGGTGGAAGCCATGTTATAGCACTAATGGTGGCAAAGGTCATGTACACTGCAAAGGACAACAACATAGTAAAAATCATGCAACACTATAATGGTCCAACGAAGAATATTGTTATGATTGACAATTCCTTTATGTATATCTTTATCACTTCGTAATTCCTTTAAGTTGAGGAGAGGAATCCAAAGAGGAATTAAAGAGGAACCCAAAGGTAACCCTAAACTAATAATTAGGGTTAGAATCTAGCTCTTTCAAACCTAGAGAAAGCTATCTCTTATGAATTTTTTTGGATCTCAGGCTAGGTATATAGATTAAGGTAGGATAATTTCAACATTTTGATGGTAGGGGAGAGGGAAAATCCATTAGGCATGGAGGCAGTTTAACTTAATGATTTTCAGCGAATAGATGGGAAAATGAAAGATCCTTAGATAGGGGCAAGGTAGGAAATATTTATGGTGTCTTTGTCAAAATTCATAGTAGAGAGGTGAGTAGAGGAATAATGAAATTGATAATATTTAAAGCATCTAACTAAGGATGAATTTTAGATATTATGGTGGAAGAAAAAACAATGAGATTTTTAGTTACTTATAATAGAGCACCTGAAAGTGAATTCTGAAATAAATTTGTCTAAATAAACACTAAAGAAATAACATTTAAGCATGTATATAACATAAGATAAAGAAACATAAACATGAGATAAAAATCACGAGAAATGGTTGACACATGAATCCCTGAACACGTTAACTTCGACCTTCACCATTCTCTAAATTTTTCAATATGAAATTGTACAATGCATATTGTCTCTTCTCAATCACACATTGACCAACTCCTTTCCCATAAAAATTTACAAAAAATTATATAGGAAAAATTATTTCCCGAGCTAAGGAGGTCGATTTCAACCATTTCCCTGAAGATAGTCAGTTACATTAAAATTTAGAACTTCCTGTTAGGAAATAGGGATCAAATTTCTGGAAAATAGGGGTCAAATATTAGATCATATTTTTCGAATCACTACATAAGTTACAAAACTAAATGATTTTTTTTTTAGATAAGCTTGTTCTTGAGAGAAACCCCTCTCAGTTTTCGAAAATAATTCTCCTGATCCTCATAATACATGTGGAAAGATCATGATTAAAACAGGAAATAAGGAAATCTAAAATATAAGTTGTAAAGATTCATTTGAATCTTCCAATATATGACACCTGTGAAGAAACTGAAGGAATTTTTTGTTATTTAGCTCATGTTTGACAAAAACCTCTTTTAGGTTTTTAAAATTCATCTTCACTTGGTCATAAACTAATATTTAAGTTGATTGGTAAAACAATAAAAAACACAACAACACACTTCTTTAGAAAAAACACAAAACTTGCACATATTGAAAGGGAAATATAACACATGTGAATATAAATCTTTAAGAAACTTAAGAAAACTTTTAATATCCATATAAATTTATTTCAAGAGTTCTGGAGTCGGATTGAAAGGTCAAACTGCTGACTGTGTGGAAGAACAATAAATTTGTTGCGCTACTTTCAGAAAATGTGCAACAACTAAGCACAATGAATTCATTATTTCCATACTTAATATCATCTCCCATTATTATAAATGTGTCATATAGGTGGAATAAAGCCACTCAAACATAAAATACCTATTAGAAAACATATATCCAAATTGCAAACCTCCCTTCTTGAAAATCACCACCTACAACAAAAGTGCAACAAATTTCATTTTCATGAATTCGACTAGGTGTCAAAGTCTCTGACAGAGAAAAATGGTTGGTAGATGTGTTGAAACTCTCAGATACCTTCTTGAACCTCCTTATGTAGGAAATTGTTCCAAAATCTATGATCTTCTATCAAATTTTAATGCCTTTGACAGTAGCACAACAAATCCCCTATAGCCAAAATGCAACGAGCTCTCGTTTGAGATTCAGGGCATATGAGGAGAATAAGTAACATGATTGATGGGTTTTTGAAAGCTATAACATGTCTTTGTATTCCTCCACATGGTCCATGATTCAATTTAACTTCAATTATGAATTTTCAATCAAAAATTTTAAGTGCAACGCAGATGAGAAGCACAACAACAACTCATGATTATAAGGAAATGATGTATTACTTATTTGACTGTGCAACTGATTGAAAATATGCCACTAACTATACCAATGATGAGAAAAAAATATATTATTACCTTTATCCATGATTGAATGTCATATTAACCCTAGAATTACTAAAACCTAGACCTTTTAAGAAATTAATAACTTGATTTCTTTCACCACTCAAAAGTTTAGTATATCCTATCCTAAACTGACACCAAGAATTGATCTCTATGAGATCATAGAAACACTTTAGGAATTGAACAAAATAATTAAAATACAAAACTTTACTTTGATTAATATAACGTAAGACACTAACATTGGCTCTAATGGGAATGGCGTCCCCCCTGTGAGGTGCCAAAGAACACTGTAGACTAGCAGCCTAATCCTTTAGACTACTCCCAATCCTGCAACATTTTCCTGCTCTACAAGTGTGAGAACCAAAATTAAAATACAAACTGAAACTAAACTGTAATTAAATTCTCAAAAAAACTACTACTTCAATTTTAAAATGCATTTTGAAAACTGAATTAAGAATTTCTTAAAAATATGCTCAGTGTCGAGCTTATTGGAACAACCTATATACTACTCTATCTAGCTAATCAATCCAATCATGTAAAATAATATTTACAATATAGCCAATAAAATAAATGGCTACTTGATTTTGCATTTCTTTTAGCTCCTTTAAACATAAATAAAAATTTGAAACATGACAACTCAATCTACCATCTCAAAATGATCCCTATGTTGGAGAATAACACAATACCAACCTTCTCTGATGACCACAATAAACTGGAAAAAGGATCCTGGAAAACATGAAGAATCACCTCCTTTTGATGAGCTAAGAAAAAAAGAAAAACATCATTCCTAACTACTGGTTTGTCTTGGTCTATGTCTTCAGTTTCAAGGTCATTCTCAAATGAATAAGCAAAATTGTTTCTCTTCTCGTATCATGTACATCGAATTAAGACTTTGCACATCGTTGAACAAATTCAAATAGAACTCCACATGATGTGCATTAGAAACATAGAAGATGGACCTTTCTTGTGATTCATTAAGAATATCAAAATTTCCTTTAAAAAGTTCTAAGTTTGTCGATTCCAAGGATGTAAAATCATTAATTATTTAGTGTCATCCAAGGAGTTTAAAACATCCTGATTTTCTTCAATATCTCCTTATAACTCTAGGAAACTATCCTCGTGAATGATTTCACTAGTTAGAGTTTCCATGCATCCAATTTCGAAACTTTGACTTTCATAAGCTTCGTGGACATTATTTTCTTGAAACAAAGATTAAAAAAATGTGAAATTTGAAGAATAATTTGATTGGATATCCTCACTTCAAATATGGAAATCTTCATGATACTCAAAATAAGGAACATGAAGTCCAACATTAAATTTTGATCATTTTCACTTTTGGACATGGGAGAAACTACTATTTCCTGGAAATTATTTTGATTATCATGGAAAATGACTTATACATATTCTTCCTGATGATTAAAATGGTTCTCATGAATAGCCTCTACGAGCTCTTCATTTATAAATTGATCATGTTCATAAAAAATTTCCAATTGCTCAATAAATTTTTTAAAATGTGTGGAATGGTCTTTGATCAACAACAAGGAAGGATGATATTCTTTATATCTCTCATAAAATATTGTATTAAAATATCTAGGAGAATACAAGCATGCATTTTCCATGATTTCATACCATAATTGTGCATTTCCCTCCAAGGATACCATAAACATCTCCATCAAGCAATTCTCATGAAATTGAACCCTTAGCTTGTGTAGATGCATGTGAAATTTGACCAAATGAAGAGAAACATCATCTCCTTTTCCATATTTGAATATTAGAAAATAAGTTTTCCAATCTACATGAGGCATGTCATTTGGAAAACTTGAAATGTGATCTCGATTCATGGGAGCATACCTTACAGATATAGAACTCATCTTGAGCCAGTAGAGTTGCCAGTGGAACGTTGAATGTTGAATTGTGTATCTCATTAAAAATGGATTTTCCCAGTGAATAATGCACAACCTTCTTGTGTCTGATAATTGTTCACCATCAGTAATTAGATCTAAAAATAGTTGGTTATTTCCTGGGGAAGATGGAACCTCTTACTACCTAGCAACAACGCCACTATGTTAGCACTTCATGATTCCTCCAGACTAAGGAGAGGAACCCAAAGGTAACCAATAACCAATATTTAGGGCTGGAATATATCCCTTCCAAACACAGAGACGAATCATTCTTATGAAATTTTTGGATCTTAGGCTAGGTATATAGATTAAGGTATGATAGTTTCAACAGTTTGATGGAAGGGGAAAGGGAAAATCCATTGGGCATGGAGTCAATTTAAGCTAATTATTTTTAATGAATATATGGGAAAATGAAGTATCCTTAGATAGGGGAAAGGTAGACAATATTTATGGTGTCTTTGTCAAATTTCATTGTAGATAGGTGAGTATAGGAATAATGAAATTGATAATATCTAAAGCATCTAGCTGAGGATGAATTTTTGATATTATGGTAGAAGAAAAAACACTAAAATGTTTAGTTACTTATAACTGAGCACATGAAAGTGAATTGTGAAATAAATTTGTCTAACTAAACACTGAAAACATAACATTTAAGCATGTATATAACAAAAGATAAAGAAATATAAACAAGAGATACACCTCACGAGAAATGGTTGACACATGAATCCTCGAAAAATTAAACTTTGGCCTTCATCATTCACAGAAATTTTCAAAATGAAATTGTATAATGCAAAATGTCTGTTCTCAATCACACAATGACCAACTCATTTTTCATAGAAATTTACAAAAATATATATAGGAAAAACTCTTTCCCAAGATTACATGATCAAGTTCAACCATTTCCTGAAAGATAGAATTAGGTACATTAAAATTTCAAACTGCTTGCTAGGAAATAAGGATCAAATTTCTAGAAAATGTGGGTCAAATATTAGATCATATATCTATAATAATGACATATTTTACAAAACTAAAGGAGGTTTTTGTATATGAGCTTGTTCTTGAGATAAACCTGTCACTGTTTTCTAAATTTCATCTCTAGCTCCGTATAATCGTGCACAATGATCATGGCTAAAACAATAAATGACGAAATCTAAAAAATAGGTTGTAAAGATTCATTATAATATTCCAATATATGGTACCTGTGAAGAAAATGATGGCGGTTTTTTATATTTAACTCATGTTTGACAAAAAACTCTTTTAATTTTTCAAAAATTATCTTCATTTGGTCAGAAACTAATCTTGAAGTTGACTGCTAAAATAGTAAAAACGCAACAACACACTTCTTCAGGAAAAAAGAAGAACTTGCACATATTGAAAGAAAAAATATAAAACCTGTGAATGCAAATATGAAAGACACTAAGGGACACTTTTCATAACCATATAAATTGATTTCAATAGGCTTTGATCCAGGGTGAAAGGTCAAACTATTGACTATGTGGAAGTGCAGAAAATTTACTGCATTACTTAAACAAAGTTATTGATCAAACGAGAACTATTACCTGAAAATGAAAAATCTAAGCAAAAAACCCCAAAAAAACATTAAAAACAACGTGAAAATGAAAAGTGTAGATGATGGAATAACCTTTTGCTTTTTTTTTTCAGGGTAAATATTGAACATTTTTTAAAAATTAAAGTAGAAGCCATTTTTTTTTGTGCAAAACACACCCTCAAAACAGAAAGTATTGATGTTGGAATAACATATATTTTTTTTCGGGGTAAATTGTGAACATTTTTTAATAATGACGTTAACGATAAAATATCATGTCTCTAAAAAACCTTAAAATTCCTACTATATGCATGACATTAAAGTTAAAATCTTAAAAATCTTAAAATTCCAAGGATGACGTTAAAGTTAAAATATCACCTCTATGAAAAAGCTAAAAATTCCAACAATTTTCAACCATGGCATTAATATTATTTTAAAAAATCATTACCATTTAATTTATATTAATTTATTTTTGTTCTAAGTTTATCATATTAATAACAATTTATTAAATATAACGTTTTTTTAAATAATGTATTGAAGTCACTTGATAGGAAACACTTCGATTATGCTGAATGAACAACTTTACAAAACAAATGAATTTATATGTGATTTTGGAGTTTTTGATACTGTTTGCATTAAAACATTTGTTTTCTGTAAATTTGTGTAAATATTTTTATTTTAAATAATTTTAAGATTTTGAAATTTGCAAATTGTTTTTTAAAAACCATATTTCTTTCTTGAGAAATATATATATTTTAATTTTATTTTCATATATAATAAGAATAATATTAATTTCATATTAAAATTATATTTCTTTTAAATTTAATAAATTGAAACTAATAAACATTTTAAAGATTATTCAAAAATAAAATTATTGATTTCAGAATCTGTTCGACCATTATGGAAGTACACAATCAACAAAAAAAAAATGTTTTCCTAGAATTATTACTTCTACATATTTTTTTATTTTAACATATATATCCAATCAATTATATTGAAAATATGAAAACATTGAAAAAGTAAAAAATAAAAAAAAACACAAAAATTTAAAAAAATAATAAGTAAATACAAATATATATTAAAACATTAAAAAATTAAAATACACATGAAAAAAATACAATATAAAAAAAGACAAAAAAAAAATCAAACTTTAAAAAAATGTTAAAAAAATATAATTAAGACAAAAAAATTAATAAATAAAATAAAATAAAAACATAAAAAAATAAAATAAATAAATATTAAAAAAAAACATAATTTAAGAATGTAATTTGAAAATTTGAAAAAAAAAAAAACATAAAAAACAAACAAACAATATTGATGAGATAAATTAAAAAACAAAAAACAAACCAAATAAAAAAACCTTATAAGACAATAAATTTAAAAGAAATAAATAAGAAAAAAAATCATTTAAAAAAATGAAACCGGTATAAAAAAATAAAATAAAAAAAATTGAAAAAAAAAAAATCATTTCATAGAAACTTTAAAAAAATTATATATATATATATATATATATATATATATATATATATATATATATATATATATATCCGAAATGCATGGTTTGCATGGGCTGGGAGCTATAAACGACTTGTTAATTACCAGAGTTTTATGAAAAAAATCAATAAAAACTTTAAAATATAATAAATTGTATGAAATTTTTATGAATTTACATTAAAATATGATGACATTTTATGTTTTTTTTGTTAAAAGAAAAATAGAACATACAATCAAAGAAAAAAAAACCTTAAAAAAGATTCAGAAATATTAAAAATTAAAATAATAAAATATACAATCAAATTTTAAAAAGTAAAAACATTGAAAAATAAAAAATAACAAAAACTAATAAAAACAAATAGAAAACTTAAAAAAAAATGAAAACAAAACATATGGAAAAAAATTCATAAAAAATGAAAATAATAATAATAATTAAAAAGCACAATAAATAAATAAAAATAATAATTCACAAAATTTATAAAAAATGAAAAATAAAAACAATTAAAAAAAAATTAAAAAAATTAAATTAAAAAAAAACAATTTAAAAGAAAAAAAATTATAAAAATTATATTTAAAAAAATAAAAATTAAACATAAAAATAAAAAAATAATTAAATAAAGAAATATTTAAAAAAAAATTGATAAATAAAAAGAAAATTGAAATTTGGCCACCCAAGTGGCTGCGGGGAGTTGCACGCAGCTCCTTGCATACCTAGGGACTGACCCCACCACCACGACCCAATTTCATTTTTTTATTTAATTTATTTGTTATTTTTTTAATGTCTTTTTTCATTTTTTTTAAATGTTTTTTTTTCATTTTTTTTAAATGTTCTTTTTTTTTTCATTTTTAAAAAAATGTTTTTTTATTTAATTAAATTTTTTTGATATATTTTTAATTATTATTTTAAATTTTTAAATTTTTATGCTTTTTTAATTGTTTTTAATTTTTTTTCTCTAATATGTTTTTATTTTTTTATGTTTTTTATTTCTTTAAGTTTATTTTTTATGTTGATTTTTAATTTTAATTTTAATAGTTTTAATATGTTTTTTTTTTTAATTTATTTATCTTTAATGGGTTTTAGATGCTATTTTTTTTTTTTTAATTGTTTTGATTTTTTTCTTTAGTTTTGTTATTTTATTATTATTATTATTATTATTATTATTTTAATTTAATTATTTTTTTCTATCTTTTGTTCTTCTATTTTTTTATTTAAGGTGTTTTTTTGGTTTTTTAAAATTATATACTCAATTTTTTTAAATTTTTTTTTTTTTTTTTTTTTTACTTTAAATCTTATTTGAATTTTTTTGTTTTGGAAAAAAATACTTAAAATGTCATCATATTTGGATATAAAATTCATAAATTTTTTTATTAATTTGTACCTTTTTATCTAATCTTTTCATAAAAATCTTTTATTGAACATGTCGTTTTTTAGCGAAAATTTCCTAAAATTCATATTATTTTAATTATATGTATATGCAAAATCTATATTTTTGTTGAGTGTTTAAAATCATTATCTTTTTAGTGACAATTATTTTATGTCTATTGAAGTATTAATTCACGATATATAAATATATAAAAAATCATAACCTCATGATATTAATGTTACTATTTTTTTCAAACTTTGCAAAACAATTTAAAAATTTCATTATAAAAATACATTGCAAATAAAAACAAAAAACAAATGTTTAGAAAACTCTTAAAAAATAATCATAAGATGAAAAACAAGAAGATGGATAAGATAAAATGGTAAAATAATCAACATTAAAAAAAAAATATTCACACTTAATACATTTGAAAAATTTAAAGTGTAAAAAATGAGGCGTTTAAAAAAAGAGGGTTGATGTTGCATCAACACTTTTCAAAATCAGCATGAAAATCACTAATAATTAAAGAAAATTGATACATAAAAAAATTTAAAGTGCAAAAAATATGCTCCAAAAAAAATCTTATTTTGAATAACCACTTTTCAAAATTGATTGTTTTTTTTGCTACCTCAAAAAAACAGGTAATCGGTAATTTTGTCGTTTTATCGGTAACGATCTTTCAGAAAAAGTGCAACAACTAAGCACAACGAATTCATCCTTTGCATACTTCTAATCATCCCCTGTACTTATTAATGTGTCATACAGGTGGAATACAACCCCTCAAATATCAAATACCTATTAGAAAACATCTATCGAAATTGCAAACCTCCCTTCTTGAAAATCACCACCTACAACAAAAGTGCATCGATTGAGCACATAGAATTTCATTTGCATGAATTTAACCAGGTGTAGAAGTCTCTGACTGATAAAAATGGTTGGTAGATGATGTTGACAATATCAAATACCTTCTTGAACCTTCATACATAGAAAATATTTCCAAAAACCCTTATCTTCTATCAAATTTTAATGCCTTTGATAGTAGTGCAGCAAATCCCATGCAACCAAAATGCATCAGGATCCATTTTGATACTTAGGGCATTTGAGGAGGATAATTAATTTTCTCTATTGAATTTTGAAAGCTAGAACATGTCTTTGTAATCCTCCATGTGGTATAGGACTCCCTTTAACTTCAATGATGACTTTTCAAATCAAAATGTTCAAGCGCAGCGCAAAGGAGAAGCACATGAACAACTCATGATTACAAGGGAATGATGTACTACGTGATTTGACCATGAAATTTATTGAAAAGACGCCACTAACTGTCCCAATCCATGATTGGGTAACACATTAACCTAGACTTACTAAACATAGACCTTTTAAGAAATTAATAACTTAATTTCTTTCACCTTTCAAAATTTTAGTATATCCTATCCTAAAATGACACCAAAAATCCATCTCTATGATATCATAACAATACTTTACAAATTGACAATAATAATAAAAAGACAAAACTTGACTCTGATTACTATAACATAGGAAACTAACATATACGAAATAAAAAATAATTGTATTCTATATAGAAGGCTAGCAATTGTATGCTATAACTTTGAAGATTGCTTATTCTTTTACTTTAAAATTCACCACAAAATGGCAATAATATTTAGCTTTTTGCAACTCCACTTTTTAATATATTTTTTTATGCTTACACTTCATGTAATGGCAATGCTTATGCGAGGGTTCTTGATTTGTAGATTCTAGGTTTCTTTTCTTTGAATGTTGAGAGAAATATTTTTTTTAAAAGAAATACTTCTTTTCAAAAAAATTTATGAGATTTTAAATAATGAAAGTCCTATGGTGAAGGATCGGAAAATATCAAAGAAAAAATCAAAGAAACTTTAATGGATAGTTTTGTATCCAATGGATACAATAACAAACATGGCTCTAATAACAAATGTGATGAACAAAGTTTTCTCACATATAAAATATTTATAATGTATAAAATATACAAAAATACATATGGAAAAGATATAACATGTAAATAATAATTTGATAATAAAAATGAAATAATTGATTGTACAATGAAGTGCTCTGTATAAGTACTAGGTGGGAGTGCCTTTTTATAAGATGCATGTTTGTTAGTTAGGACATGTATTTTCATAGGTCTCTTCATTATTAATAGGTTATCAATTCTTATTGATTTTATATGTTAATGTTCATAGAATTAATTATTAAACTATATAAATACTATATCGAGATTATATTTGAATGTGTTATGAATTATGTTATTGTCACTTGAGGAGCATTAGAAAAGCCACAATAATTATACATTGTGCATTAATTATTAATTTTTTTTTCTTGAGGTATTAAGATTACATGCAACTACAAAATAATTTTGAAATGGGTTTGTGATAATTTCAGATATGAGGTCATCGTATATATTTTTTTCATCTTAATATGATTAAAATTTGAAAAAAAAAATAGTATAGACATTTTTTTTAAATATTAGTGATTTTCATGCTAATTCTCAAAAGTGTTGATATAGCATCAACATTTTTTTGGGATTATGGACATTCTTTTGTAAATGTTAGTGATTTTCATGCCAATTCTCAAAAGTGTTGATATAGAATCTACGTTTTTTTGGGCATGTTTCTAACATATTAAATTTTCTTATGTATTAAGTATGGATTTTTTTATTTTTATTTTTAATGTTGGATATTTTCATGTTGATTTTGAAAAGCATTGATGCAACATCAACCTTTTTTGGGGGGCATATTTTTGAAACTTTGAATTTTTTATGTCTTAAGTATGCATTTTTTTAAATGTTGGTTATTTAACTATTTTTCATGTTGTCTTTTTATTTTTCTTGATATGTTTGCAATTATTTTGTAATATATGCTTTTTCTTAATAATAACAAAATTAATATTTTGAAATTAATATTTTTTATTACAGCACTAGGCATTCTACAACCAATATGAGGGTGATGTTTTCATGTAATATTTCACTTAAAAATAATAAAATATATACATTAATAAATAAATAAATGGAAATAACAAAAAAAATCAAATTTTAATTAAAATTCATGTAGAGAAATAAAGTAATTGAAAGTATCCCGGATGCGGGTGTTCACTGCGAATGATTTGGGTAATGGGCTGTGGCGCGGCACATGGACACCGCCATGCCAGCCCACAGGCCCCTCCGCGCATTTAACTCTATCCTTCGGCACCTTACAGAACATTCAATTCTCAATTCAATACTTTGCTACAGTCAAGGAGATAGCTTGGGATTCAAAAGGCCGCCCGAATTCTCCCCTCGGCTCTCTGCTCGCACTCCAGTTTTCTCTGCAGCGCTCCACTCTACCCCTGCAAAATTCATGCTGACCTGTGTCCAGCCTCCACACGGTGGTTGCTATTTGGTAGCCGTTGGTTCACACGCTCGCGCAGCCTCTGGAAAAATCGGCAAACACTGTGGTTGTCTTGCTCACTGGTATAACTCTCACCGCTCTCACAGTCCTTTCACCTTGCATCATCCTTCTGCTACTCTCTTTCCTCCTCCGCGCATCAATTCTTGGCTCTCTGCCAACCTTTACCTCCATCGCCCAAGCCTTGCAAGCATGCCTCGCTTGCGGCAGCGAATGCGCTGCAGAAGAGGGACTAACAGAGGTAGAGCGACGCGAGTCGTATCTTCCTCATCCCCCTGCACCTCGTCTTCCTCTTTCGCTCACTCAGGAGGCAGGTATTCAGACACGCGCAGTGGGAGAGGCCATCTTCCCTCTGAGGCTCGTCATCCTCCCTCTGCGGCCGGTTCCACTCGTGCTGCCGCCCACTTTCAATTCCAATGCTCTACCCTCAGTCCACTCGTCATAGCAACTGTCTCCATCTCCTTCCATGAAGTCCAGAGAGCGGAGAAATTCCCCTACCAACCCCCACAGTCTTCTTGTCATTTTGGGCGCCCTGAGTCCTCAAAAGCTGCGATGACCCAGCAAGCTTCGCCTTGCACTCCTCCAGTGCGCACAGTGACAGCAGCTCCATGCCCCACCACCAGAAAAAGATGCAGGTCGATAGCATTTCTGAGTTCCATCAACAGAAGCTGATGCAGGTTGAAGACTGGGAGGCAGATGCAGCGGTCCCACAGCGAGGCGTCATCGATCCCCAGCTTGCTGAGAACGACGACTACGGATGTTTGATTGTCGAAGAACCTCCACCTAACACTCCAAATGCATAAACTACTAGGTCTCCCTAGGCCTCGATTCTACACTTTTACAGCTTGGTTTTTGTTCTTGTTTGCTCGGAATACTTTGACTCATGGTTCACTTTGATGGTTTCCTCTTCGAGGCAGCATCACAAACTCCACCCAGGCTAGTTTCCCTTCATGGGCAGCTCCAGTTTTGAATCTTCTGTTATTTTGCTGCTACTGTGGCTAACTCATATGCCTGCTGTGTTGAGGCCATAGCCTCTTTGTACATTATGTCTCACTATCAATAGAATTTAGCCTTATTTACAAAAAAAAAAAAAAGTAATTGAAAGTAAACAAAATTAATTTACTTTTCAGTACAAGAAAATATGTAATTCATTCACTAGTTAACATGGAGTGACAAATCACATATAAAAATATATTATGACCTATAATTCATTTTATATATATATATATATATATTAAATAACATAATTTTTTATTTCAAATATACTCTAATTTATATAATATGATTTATAAAATAGTATAATATAAAGACATTATATTATATTTTAAATCTCATTCCAAAATATATGCTTATTAAATTAATAAAAAATATTCTCTACTTAAATTATAATTAATTACAATATATATGTTTTTTTAATTTAATTTTAATGTTATAATTAATTTCAAATATAACTTTTCTTTATATTTTAATTTTAATCGTAATTTCATTATGAAATATATATGTATTATTTTAATTTGAATATTTCTACACTCAATAACTTGATGTAGTTGAATATTTTTGATAAATTATGTGTTATTATTGATATCCTCGACTGTTTGGGTGAACACTTCACCCATATTGAAGAATATTAAGATTTCTTAATGATTGTGAAGAGTGTTAGACTGAGTTAAGTATAGGAAAGAGTTAGAAACAAGCCATTAGGGTGAGGCAGAGTCCTGAGGCTATTCATTAAATATAAATAATAAAAATATTTGAAATTGAATATAGATTCAAAGAATCAAATCAACTTGAAAAACATTATATTAAAAACTCAAATGATAACAGTGAAAAATATTATTTAATTTAGTTAGTTAGGAATTAAAAAAAAAAAAAAAAAAAAAAAAATAAATATAATTAAATTACAATTAATTATTATAGTATTTTATATATTTTTATTTTAAGATTATATATATCATGTTTTAACTTTCATATATAAAATACTATTTATATTATTATATTAGAAATCTTGTTTTAAAATGAACTTTTTTTTATATAATTACAAATAATTTCTACATAAATATAACTAATTGTTATAACATTTTATGTAAATTTATTTTAATATTATAACACACACACTCTCTCTATATATATATATTTCCTATTTTTTTCAGAAATGAAAATATAACTCTCATTTATATAATATATTCTATAATATAATATAATATTATATTATAAAACATATTATAAAACAAACATTATATATAGCTAACCTAGATACATCCTAATTTTAGATAATTTAAATTAGTTAATTTTAAATAACTTAAGTTAATTTAATTTTCTTTATGTAAAATCAATATAATTATATTATTTAATATGAACATTGAAATATTTTATTTATAACAATAAAATAATTTTGTTAGTAATATAATTTAATTTTAACTATTATATAAAAACTAAACAAATAATGTATTTCATATCATGTAATATCAATTTTATTATTTTTATTTTTACATGGCATATCTCAAGTCCATATTAACAGTGAATGAATTATATATTAATTTTTTATTTTACTTTTAATTACTTAATCTCTACCTAAAGTGGATATAAAATTTAGGTGGAAAACGAATTATTTTATTTATGGCTCATATTGATTTATTATTACTATTATTATTATTATTTTACTTTGTTATTGTAAGTATTATTTTATTATTTTTAAATGTAAAATTATATGAGAACATCTCCCTCATAGTGACTTGAGTTCTTGAGTTGTGCAATGCTTTTGGCCCAATAAAAAATAATACTTACACTAACACATTAAAAAATAGTAATAAAAAAAATATCAATGTCAACAATAAATAAAATCCTCAATTTTGAGCTTAATTTTAAATCAAATTTATATAGAGAGGTAAAACAATTAAAAAAAATAACTTACTTTTCAGTAAAAGAAATATGTAATTCCTTCACTACTTAATATAGAGTTGACAAATGATGTGTAAAAATAATATTATTGATATTGCGTGATGTCTAATACATTCTAGCATTTAGTTGACATTTAATATTTAAAATTACAATATATTAATAACATAAAATATTTTAATGAATCATAATTAAAATATTTTAATACCAATATTAAATAACATAGTTTTATATTTCAAAAATAACTATCATTTATATTTTTATAATTGAAAACAAATCTCATTTATATAATATAATTTATAATATACTATACTCTCATTTATTTAAACTGAAGTTGGTCTACTCCCAAGATACCTTGGGAGAAGAGAATATGTCTCCTTTGCGATACTAAGAGAGTCGAAGATGAAAATTAATTTCTTTTCGATTGTCCTTCCCTTACTCACATCTCCTCTCATTTCCAAAACATTTTCCCGACTACCAACCTCCTATACTTGTTCGATCAGCAAAACTACAATGACCTTGAAACTATTTTCTCCCTCCTTCTTTATCACATGAATAAAACTTTAAATAATCTCAATTAACTACATCTTTCTTAAGGTACGATACAATATATCGGTATTAGTGGACTTTAATCATCATCATCATCATCATATAATATTTTTTGTCTATGAATTTAATCTTCATCATCATCATCATATAAAATTTTTTTTCCTATGACTTTAATCTTCATCATCATCATCATCGTCGTATAATTTATAATATACATTTTTTTTCTTCTGTGATCCTCCAGGATTGTCATTTTCTTGTCATGTGGCTTGAGGAGTCATGACCCAGTGGCATCTAAGCCGTCAAAGTCACCCGGAGAACACACACATCCTGGGCCCCACCATCCCTTTAGCTGACTGTATTTTTAACATGTCTCCTCCCCTTAACACTGGAAAAAACCACCCCCCTTGAGGTTTGATCCTGGGTTTCCTTGCTAACTAGGCCCATCCTCAATTAGTTGTGCTAGTAGGACTTGATATAATTTATACTATACTATTACATTATTATATCATATTTTAAATAACATTAAAAAAAAATACATATATTTAAATAAATAAATATATTATCTATTTAAATATAATTAAATTATAATCGATAATATATATTTTTTAAATATAACTCTAATTTGTATTTTAATCTCATACATATATATGTCTTAATTTATATTAAGATAAAGTATTATTTTATTATATTATAAATCATTTTCCAAAATAAACATATGTAATTTAAAATACTACCTACTTAAATATAATTAAACTACACTTAATTATCATAATATGTTTTATATATGTGTGTGTTTGTTTATTTATTTTAATAATATATATTTTTATTTAAATATAACTTTAATATGTATTTTAATCATTTATATAGAAGAAGAACAAGTTATTTTAACATCCCTAAGGCTAAAGATAGCCTATGGACAAATTGTTTCTCTATCTGGCACTTGTATTCAGCGTTTTTCCTATGATATTTCACAATAAACTCTCCCAACTTCTCGAAAAACCCCTTGCTAAATAGATCATCCCAAGAGCTAGCTTCCAAAATATTTGCATAACTTTCCCTGTTGTATTTGAAGGCCTCACATTCTAAAATGAAATTGTAATATCCATGCACATTATTACCTTACATCATATATAAAAAAATTACTATTGGAAATTAAGTCCATAATCATCTTTAAAGACAATAACATTATCATTGTTTAACTAAAAGGGTTTGGGATTGTCAATCCCTTGCAATTTAACTTAAGCACATTGATAAGTTCCCTTTTATGATGCTAGGCTATGTCTCCGCTATACACTTTACTAAGCATTATATACATATATATATATATATATATATGCTCATTATTGATCTGGTACATTCGGGATTCTCATTCATCGCATCCCCAACATGCAGTTTTTATAAAAATGCACCTCACTGCATCCCCAACATTGCAATGGTTGTTTCTGGGCCTGTCCATGTTCTGGTCTACTGGATGCTTCAGTGGTTCTTTGTTATGTTGGTCACTTAGTTCTCTGTTGATTGATGGCTAATTGTCTATTTGTTTCATTTCTAGTTGCACCCTTAAAATTACTAGATCTGTTGTTTTTCAAATTGGAATTAATTATCTTCCCTTTCTTAGGCGTCCAACTTTATCTAGCTTCTCCTTTTACCTTGGATTGCTAATAGCACATACGTACCTTTTGAATCACGTCATCCATGGTCTTTGGGTTTAAAAATTCAATTTTATCCTTCATATGAGTAAGCAGACTGCTCATAAATCGTTGTACTTTCACCTTTTCATCCCTCAGATATGGCACATATCATAGTAATGAAGTAAAATTAGTTACAAATTCATCCATGGATAGTTGTCCCAACCTCAATTTATGAAAATCCTGAGAGTTTTCATCATAAAAACACTCTCTGAGATATTTATCTTTAAAGTACTATTGGAATTCGTCCCAGGTCACATTCTGAGCTTCAATACTTCACACATTTTTAACTTATTCCCACCACAAGGTGGCTTTTTCTTGCAATTAATAAATAGATAAATGAACCTTTAGTTTACTTCTATACTCATATACTTGAAAATATTTATTCATGTTTACTATCCATGCTTCAACTACTTCTTCAGCTTCTCCATCGAATGTGGGAGGTTTAATCTTTTAGAATTCACCTTGCAGTTCTACCTTCTGTTTCTTTATTTCTTGCTAGTCGGTGACATTTCCCGACTCTGCTTCATTATAAGATTTATTTTTATTACTTCGTTGGGTTTGGTTTCCTTCCAAGTTTTCATTTGTTGTTTGTTGCTTCTCATCCTCTTCTTGGGTTTCCTGTTCCGGGCTTGGTTTATTTATCCCTTGGTTCTGTTTATCTAAGAGGCTTTTAAGGTTCTTCTCCTGCTCCTGCATCAACCTCTCATTATCACTTCTGAATCGTACCATTTCTTCTTGTAACTATTGTACAATATCCAGAAGTCTGTTCGTTTGTCGTTGTTATTCTCCCAACAATCTGCTAGTTTTTTTATGTTGGTCTACAGTTAGTTGTACCCACATCTCTGGATTCATTTCTTGATTAGGTCGGGGGTGAATTTCTCATGAGTTCTAGGTGTTGGATGCATAGACCCCCTCCTCATCGTACTCGATCAACACTTCCTTTCAATTTTGTGCACATTTACACACATTAATTGTTATTTAGGTGACCCATTTTTTTATCCCAACATTTGAATGTTGCTCTAATACCACTTGTAATGTCCATCCACACTATTACCTTACATCATATAAAAGATAAATTACTATTGGAAATTAAATCCATAATCATGTTTAAAGACAATAACATTATCATTTTTTAACTAAAGGTGTTTGGGTTTGTCAATCCCTTGCAATTTAACTTAAGCACATTGATAAGTTCCCTTTTATGATGTTAGTCTATGTCTCTGCTATACACTTTACTAAGCATTTCCAATATTCATATAATATATGTATATAAATTTCATTGTTAGTCAACCCCTCCACGAATATTCTGTCAATAGGTTTCTGCATGCTCATTATTAATCTGGTACATTCGGGATTCTCAGAATTGTGACTATATTAGCTGGCACATATTATTAATTTAATGTCATATCCATTATCTTTACACTTGTACGCTTAAGACTCCAGATGTGAACCTCTCTGCCGTCGATATGAAATTCAGATCTACGACTACTAGGGCTGCTATGGTGGTAAGGGTATTACCCTACCTCCCGAAACCTAACTGCCTCCCTCATTGTTCTGATGTTCCGTTTGTTGGCGCTTTGCAACTCCGAAGAGTTTCTCATTGTTTCTCCAGCGATATTGACCTAAGTAAGGCAACGATCTGTGTGCATTTACCCAGTAAGTTCAGTGTGCTCCATTCCTCCTTGTTGCTAAGTTTTAAGCTTTCTTGACAATGGAAACTAAAATAAGTGATGGTTGGGTTCTTGGTTCAAATACTTGTTTGCAAACTCCAGGCTTAGGGAGAACCCTGGCTCATTATGGTGTCCTACACTCGGATGCTTGGTTGAGATTGTTTACTCCACATACCATGCCAAAGGTAAGTTCACTATCTCAACCACATAATTTATTTTTTATTATTTTTATAACAACATTTGCTTCAAGTCTCTTAAGGGTTCGGTGTTTATGTAGGTGCGAGGAGCTTGCCACCCACATTAATTTAAGGTAAGGAAGTTATGATTCCTTTTTGTCTTCTTCTACAATTATCATTTTCATTTATGTTCTCGTTTTTGGTACTAATTGCACTATTGCATTCTTATACAGGTAAACCCCTTCACTTCTGCTCCCATGTATCAACAAGCCATCCATGACCTATTCCACTGATGCATTTCGTTCTTATTCATAAGTGCAATACATAGCTCCAGGCTAAATTTAATCCTCCTTCTCATATTCAGTTTTAAGGGTTTATTAATGTTGTTACTCTTTTGATTTATTGAGGGTTTCAGTTTTTCCTCCACCCTTCGTGGGTTCGGTTGAAAGTGAGACTACTACTTAAATTATCATTTGGCCCTGTTTCATTTAGCAAGGGTTTTTCCTGTTTTATTTTAAAAAATATTGTAATTATACCCTGAAGGGTTTTTCCACTATTATAGTTATGCATTTATTTTTATTAAAGTTTTCTCGACTTGTTTTCTTCATGGCTGTGAATGGTTTCATACGGTTAATCGACCTCCAGTTATCGTAAGATGTCCTAAAGGGTACTGCTATCAGCTTGTTGTTTTTCGTTAATATTTCCACAAATTTTCCAAATATTTATATACATATATGTTTATATGCATAGGTGTTATCTGATAATGAAATTTTGGTTATATTTTTTTCGGTTCTGAGCCTTCTTTTCTATTCAAATCTATCTGTGACATGCATGTCAGCTTTACAAGATCACTATAGTTTATATATTTAAATTCCAATATTCTTTGTTATGTCTTTTAATTGGGTCCTTTGTTCTCTTCAAGAAGAGGATAATTAATTTGTAGATAAAGACTTGCGGTGTTTCTTGCTAGATAAACCTTAATTATTTTTCTCAAATTTTAAGCTCATTGTTTTTTTAAGTTTTCTGAGCTCAAATTTCTATATTTACATATGTTCATCTTCTTCAGAATAGGAACCACTTCTTTTTTTCATTTCTCAATAGAATAGACATATATTTTTATTTCTGGAATTTTAATAGATATTTTCTGTTAACTGATTGAAATGCTTGACATATAGATTTGGATACTTTTGTTTATTATAGCAGTTAGATTCTTTAAATCTTGTTTTCTTTCTAATTTTGTAATAGCATATTATTCACAAGTGTCCAGACCACCTAATGAGGTTTCATCCTCTGTTCGTGTATAGTTTATTTTTTTCTACATCTCAAACTATCTAATTTGGGGGAACTTCTCCCAAATGGACTAATTGTCCAACCTAATAGAGAATTACCCAATTTCCTGTCAGGTTCACCTATGAACTTTCTAATACTCTTTCTTCAAGAAAACTCAATTACAGTAATAATTTCATAAAGTAATAAAGACTATTTGAATATAAATTCTCAGAATTCATTACTACTCTCGTAATTCAATTAATCTCATACCTAGAGTTCCATTCCTACCTTTGCATCAGATTTTCACATTCTTTGAAAATCCTATTAAAAAGAATAAAACTGAGATACAGAAAGGAATTGGTTTTCTTTTTAATCTAATTTACTTATCTCATTAAGTAGGTCTGATGGCATCTGCCCAACCTTGAGAGACACAACAACATCATCGGCTCCCCCCATGCTCCTCACCAAAGTAGGAATTGAAGCAGTGCTTTCAAGGAGATGGACCTCAAGACTCCTGTCTAGTCTCATCTCCTAAAAGATGTAGTAGAGCTCCACTAGTTTTCCACCAGATTTGGATACTCAATCCTTTCATCCCTTACCTATTTTTTTTCACCTGCACAGAACCCATTTCCTCCTCTAGGATTTTTCTTTTATTCCAAGAGGAAAGGTAACTGCCAGTAACTACTTAATCAACTACTTTGGAATCTTGGAAAACTATTTTTCATCAGACTTATGGAAATATTCCATAATTAATTATTTATTCAAAAGAAAAAGCTTTAGTTCATAACTTGATCAACATGCATGTTAATCCCATTAATTTAAAATAAGCAAATATCTAATTAAAAAATGTCGTAAAGTTAAACGATAATAAAATTTGGTGTTACACCTTCTCCTGCTTAAGATAAACATTATCCTCGGTGTTATGCAATTCCAGTAAATAGTTTTGGATATGAATCTTATACAAAGATTTCATCTTCCCAAGTCACCTCCTCTGGGCTAAAGTGCTTCCTTTGCACTTTAACTTGGGTGATGGCTCACCTCCAGAGCTTTATTTCTATTTTATCGAGAATATGTTGAGGTTCTACCAGGAATTCACCGTCCAGTTCGACCTACAACCATGAAATTTTTCATTTAGTAAATAATAATTTACTTTCCTTAGAGATTTAATTCCCATTCCATCCCTACCTGAATGTTCTTCCAATGAATTACATGCCTCGGATCATGTATGTATCTCTTTAGTACAAACACCCTTTCCAAATTTTGAAAGGGCACACAGAATCGAGGTGTTGGAAATGTTGTCATTGATGGCTGCAAAACATCTTCGGATCTGCAATTAGTAGTTAAAGTGCTGCAACAAACAGATCTATAAATGGAAAGATATTAAGCAGTGAAGTAAAGAGTTTGCTCCATGCATCCAACAGACAAGACAAGAACACGATTTTTGAATGAATTTTTATATTACGGGGCACCTGGGAGGAAACAAGAAGGTGTATCCAGATCTCCTCAATGGGATGGGTTCTTTGTAGTCCTCAGCACTTCAGATCTAAGCTTTCTCTCTCTTGGAGATGTAGAAAACCCAATGTAGAAGGTAGAGCTCAATGGGAGCAACAATGGCGGAAAATGAGACCGAGTGTATAGATCCAGAGTGATCTAGTATGCAACAAAAGGTGAAGAATGATGGGGAAAGCCTTCCTATTTATAACAAAATATTGGGTCCTTCTAGATCTTGGTGCATGATTAAAATAATGTTAATCACATCTAGATCCACCTCTATGGAATATTTTATTATTATTTGTTGGAGGGAAAGGGTGTTTTGACTTGGGTCAAATCCCTTGATTAGTGAAAAATAAATAAATAAATGATTTATTTATCTTTTTAAGGAAGTGGTTGGGATATAATCAAATAAATAATGATTTAGTTGATTAATGGTGGTTGATTTGGTCATATTTAACAAGGAATATTATTTAAATAATTATTCCTAGAAAATAATAAGATAACTATGGGTTTATCTCAATAATTTCTTTGTTTTTGGGTTAAACATGACTGGGAATAATAATTAAATTATGGTTTAATTAATTATTCCTTTTGGGGTTTCCTAATTAACATAGTGAAACCAGTTTTACTTGGGGTAAAACTGGTCTTACATGGTGTACTTGGGTCCATCTAATGATGAAGAGTTAGATGACCAAAAAATGGTGTAACAGATTGCCCCCCAGCGTGCGAGTGTCGGGAGCAAATCGTATGACCGAAGTACGTTGTAAGAAGACAATCACTAGACAAAAAAAGGGTATGTCAGAGAGAGAAATATGAGGTAGATAGTGTGCTGAAGGACTAGACCCTGAGGAGACGAGACTCGCAGGTGCAACAAGTCTCTGTTATGAGGGGGTACCTGTGCTGAAGGCGGCGGGGGAGGCATACCTATGCCCGCCGTGACAAAGTACAAAAGAATAGTGTGTCCAGTGAACAAGGGACCGAACCATAGAGTACAGCTGGCATAATCAAGAGCCAGATAAAAATACAATGAATAGTCTCACATACATGCGGTGCCTGGGATAACAGCCAGGACTAGTACAATATCATCTGAGTACATGAGATAAATACAACCCAAATGCCCCCTGTAAATGGGGAAGGGCTCACAAAATCTGACTGATACATGCAAATCATAGAGGTGCTGCAAGTGGCTAAGGCCAACATCATCAAAATCTGGAGCGGCATGAAAGGCTGCAATGAAGAGGTCATCCGGGCATGTGGGGGGCTACCTGCAGGGCCACCCCCTCATGAGGGCTGAGACATCTCACACACGCCCGGGAATCATCAAGAGCTGCTGCTGGGTCACTGGACTGTCCGTTATACGAATCTCGATCATGCTGAAAGGAGCTGGAGAAGCAATCAAGTCAAAGGGAGGTAAGAAATCCCCCTGCCTGATCCGAGGCACCGAACAAAAGTGGAAGCTGGAACCAAGGTACACCGCCCTCTAGACCTTGCTTCTGGAATAAGTGTGTCGAGGTCGACAGAAGGAGGCCCGCCTTAGGTGAGACAATGAGAGATCCTCAACTAAGGCACGAGAGAATAGCAATAGAGTGACGGACAAACTGACACTAATGATGATGGCGGAAATGGGAAGGGTGGAGTGGCGAATGGACGACGTCCCTTGTTAGAGCATAAAGGGCATGAATGACATGGCAGCGACTGACACAATATCGAAAGGGACAGGGGACAGTGGGGCTGAAGGTCATGAGATGCGACACAAGAGAGGAACCAAGCAAAAAGAATGGAGGGCTATAGTAAGGTGTAAAAGGATGCAGGATAGACTCCATGAATGCAATGATGACTCAACTCGGATGCTCTAAGCAAGGGCGACTAGATAGTGCTGCCACACAATAAAGGCCCCAATGGGGGGTCATAGAAGCATGAGTACAAGGTGGGCACTCATGACGAAAATCAGCACGAACATGGACAAGTAAGGGGGCGATATGGTGCCCCAAGTACAAGTGTCGTAAGTGAGGAAATTCGATTTTGAGGAGCGGTGAAGTGACCCTTCGTGGAAAAATGTGTCCGGGTGAAGTAGCAAATCACCAAAAACTAAGTAAAACCCATTTGAGAGCTCGGTGAGATCTATCCAGCGGTGCTGACGGTTCGTCGAACGGGGCTACGGTGTGGTCGCAGCAGTCGAAAGAAGAAACAGGGGTTCTCTTTTAATGAGGCTGTGTTCCCTCCAAAATCATTCATTTGCTATTGTTGCTGTGGTGAATGTGGAGAGGAGAGAAGGCCCTAAATCTTGCGGCGAACGTAGCGGACAAACCGACCGTTGGATTCGAGATCTGTCAGTTGGAGGTAAGAGGCCTAACCTTGCTCTTGCATTTTGATGGATTAGATTTGCAGTGTAGGGCCCAACACCCCTAAAACGGCCCCTCCCTCCTCTCTACGGCCGGGTCGCACCTTTTGGGGCAAAAGGTGCGACCCAGGACGCAGGTTTTGGGGCAAAAGGTGCGACCTGGTCCAGAAATGGGCAGAAAGCTGCGACCTGGGAGGGGAGGGGAGCTTGATGCTGTTTGATGGCTGGGAGTTGGGTTTTTGTGTGTGGTTATGGGTTGCCCGATCTGTACCCTGACAAAAAGAATGTGTTTTTGCAGGTATGGTAGAGTTACGAGTCAACTGGAGAGAGAGGGATCTGGGAACACTTCGGGCAGAGATCTAGGCGGATCAGGGCGTCCGTCGTGTATTGGCCAGATTTGGGGTTCTCAAGTTTGTGGAGAACCCGTTGATGAGAGCAGGGGAATCATTACTGGCCCGGATTATCCGTTACTGGGATCCAGATCAGGAGATCTTTGTAGTGCAGGGGCACAGGATCGAACTGACGGTCCAGGATGTGTATTTCCTGACCGGCCTCCCACCATTGGGGATAGTGGGAGACACGCAGCCAGTGTTGCCGCGGGGGCGGCATATCATGGAGGTTGTGGAACGCCATTGTCGACCGGGGTTCCAAGTCAAGGGGACTCGGATATCGATCGGGGATCTAGAGAGGCTAGAAACCCGTGCAGTGGCCGCAGCTGTGCTGCGAATCCTGGGCACCCAGGCGTTCCATCACATCACCGGTGGGCAGATGATGGTAGTGGAGAGTGTGTTGAGTGGTACCTACTTTGGGTGGGCCCAAATGATGTTGGTGTCGCTAAAGCGACAGTTGTCGCTATGCAAGCGGCAGGTGAATCATGATTGCTCATATGGGACTTTGTTGTGCGCCTTCTTCTTTGAGAAGATCCCGACCGTGAGGCCTCGCGTGCAGCTTCCAGATGGGGGCCCGAGAGAGCCCAGGATGCGTCGTTGGGGACGACTACTCTGCAAAGGAGGAGGAGGGGCGGTCGGGCGAACATTTCGACCGGAGTTCTTTGCCCATTGGGATCAGATGCCGTTGTACATAGACGACTACCCTTATAGTGGGATAAGCTACTATGGGGATCCGGATTTGCCACTTCCGGCTGGTCGAGTTTGGGGGCCCGATGGTAAGTGACAAATTGCTATTCTTATATGGGCATGTTGAAATTTTTTGAATAGTAAATACTGATACTGATTCAGGGACTTTTGGTATGCAGATATAGCACCGGTAAAACCGGCCGGATATATGGGACGACCGGCAGCGTCTGGAGCTACGGGTCCGAGTGGATCGAGAGCAGCGCAAAATGATGGTGCAGCCGCCCTGCTGGAGGACATCCGCCGTAGATGTGAGCAGCTGTTGACCGGAGTATCAGAGCGCGGGTGGCAGGATTTAGACGACCGGTACATAGAGCCATGTGTTGGTCTCCCCTCGGAGTGGCGAGGTATCATGCGGCGCATGGCGATGGCTGGCCAAACTATGCGTGATCTACATGCTGCAGGGGCAGAGCCATTGGCCCGGGAGCCTCCAGATAGTGATTAGGGACATATGGTGCCCCCTTTGATGTATGTAGGGGCAGGGGGTGCCGCCTATAGTGTAGGGAGGGGCATATGGTGCCCCCAGTTTTTGTTTTTGGTTTGTAACATGCTATGGGCATGTCGGATGTATATGTGTGGGGGGGCGTATGGTGCCCCCCGTTTTTGGAACATGCTATGGGCATGTCGTATGTATCAGAGTAAATGGACTCATCAATATATGGTTTGCGACACATATTATGGATATGCATCGTCTTTTGATGGTTGATTTAATGTTATTGTCCTGTATGAATTGTGTGTGATAAATGCCAATCTAAAACTTGGTTTGCAATACTATCTACGTAGTGATTCTGGTCTCTGGGTACATGGTTGAAAGTGATGGTTTCAAACGCACGTATTAAGACTTTCACTCGTAAGTAGCGTCGAAACAGCACAGGGTTATGCACACGATAAACACCATTTAGTTGCATGACAAGAAGCAAGGAATACAAGCGAACGTGCAGGTGGCGAATGCGATGCAGCAAAGCATCAGCTAGTAGGCCACGCACTGCATCGTATTCGGCCTGATTGTTGGTGGCAGAACCAATGCATACCCCGTTAGGCAGAACGAGGTCATGCAAGGGGGTGAAGATGGCCCACCCTGCCGAGGCAAGATTCCTGGAGTAGCGACTTGCACCATCGGCGTAACCGATAAAGGATGTGGACGGGGGGATGCGCGAGGTGGTGTGACAAGACAATACATGAGGGGATGAAAGGAAAGGACGGCAGCGTGAGGGGGCAGAAGTCATCAAGCGGAAATGGCGGGGGGAAGGGGCAGGATGAGCAAAACTCAAACAGGGTGATGTATGAGGGCTATCGGAAACATGGCGAGGACTCGGGCTGCGAAGGTCAACAGAGACACCAGTGGAGTGATCTCGAGTATCAAGGGACACAATGGGGGAAGCGGCAGACGGGCTAGGTTCCAAGTGTCGTGCAGAGGAGGACAGGTAAAGAATGGTGACTGTAGACTCCGTCATCTGGACATCAGGGGGGGGAATATGGATGGGATCAGTGGAAACCTCAGGCTGGGCTGCAGCATACTGCACGAGAATGGGAGAGGCGGATTGATTTTGTTCGACCTCATACTCGCGGATTACCTCAAGGGAGTCACGGTAATGCGTCAGGTGAGGACAATGATGGGAGTAGTGGCCATGGACACCGCACAAAGCACAAGGCTTGTTGGTGCGGAGAGTCTTGGGGTTGTTGGAGACGGTCGAAGCAGGAGTGGGAGTTTCAGGGACCGTAGTGTCGGGGAACGCGACTTTTACCATGGGGCGAATACGGGGTAACTCGGGACAAGCATGAGTGGCATGGCCGATGACATCACATAAGGCACAAGGCTTCGAGGGTGGGGGAGGAGCCGAGGTGGTTGTGGTGGTTTGGTCTTTGGTTGCCCCCCTGCGGGCTTTTCCTTTCTTCTCGGGAGCCGACTCAGCAGGAGAAGGGTCCTGTGGAGGTGCTGGGGGCACGTTAGCTATGGAGGAAGCGAGGGGGACCGGTTGAACCGGTGTCAAAGCCATGTAAGGTTTGGGGTGACCAGGGGGGGTGGCGGCTGGAGGGTCAAGGTACCAAACCGGAATACCCAAGGTCAAATTAGGGAGAGAAAGGGTGGCCATGACGGGGACAGAATATACTCCGGGAGGGGGAGCCAAGAAGGGGATCTGTCCAGCAGGGTAATGACCAGGAGGAACGGCTTCAAGATGGTTAAGGCCAGGAGGGACCGATCCTGGAGGAGAAAGAGGTGCGGGGGTGGCAGCTATAGGGGGAGGGCCAGAAAGGGGAGGTCCGGCTGGCTGAGACGGATGGCTAGGAGCGGGTTGCGGAGGGCGGGGAGGAGTGTGCGGGCTAGCTGAGGCAGGCCGTTTATGGGCAGCCTGAGATGATTGCATCATGCAAACATTCGACAAGCTGGGATCAGTAACGGGAGGGGGAGGAAGGTGAGGAAAAGTACCCAGCAAGGTGGAATCTTTATAAACGCCGGGGGAGACACTGGTCAAGGAATCGACAGTTTGCTTGTTGGCTACAGAAGAGATGGTCGTCTCGGAGGAGGACTGAGACGATGACTCATGATACGATAGCTGGTCAATGGTGACTATCTTCCCGTTATGTGGAAAAGACATCTTACGGAAGGCCGCGGATGGGACAGCAGACATGGCATAGGTGTAGCTTCGCCCCAATAGGATGTTGTAGTCTAGAGGGGCGTCAATGACTTCGACATCAACGCAAACAGTCTTACCGGCGAGGGTGATGGGACAGTTACGAAACAGGCCAATAGGCTGGGAGGCATGACCATCCCACGCTCGAAAGGTGATCGTGGAAGGGGCCAACTCAGGGGATCCGAGTTGCTTCCAAACCGAAGCGGACATCACACAGGTGGACGCCCCCTCATCAATTATACACCGGGATACAGTGGCGTTCCGGATTTTGACTGGGATTTGGAAAGCAACAGAAGGAGGAAGAGGAGGGTGGTCCGATTGAGTGGCGTCGAAAACAATCATTTGGTCATCCGCAGGATCAACAGCGCCCACGGCAGATAGTAGAGCCTTCCTTTGAGAAGGGCACGACTGGAGGAGTTCCAGTGTGGAAATGGCAGCAGGGGATTGTGCCAAATCATATACTATACTGTACGATTGAGCGGCTCGACCAGAAGCAGCATTTCGGCGTAATGGACCCTTTGGAATTTTTGGGTGAACCTCAACTTTGGGTTGAGGGATGTGTAAGGGACCACTGGATGTCGAAAGAGGCTCTGTAGAACCTGAAGATGGGGGCTCGGGAGCAGACTGAGCAGGGGGCTTGGTGTACTGGCGAGACCGAGTTTGAAGGTGAAGGCCGACGGAAGGGGACGGATCGGAGTGCATCATGAGGATCTGGTAGTCAGAGGAACCAGAAATGGACGAGGGTGTGGCGGCATGGCTGTCAGGGGGGTGGGTAGCCACGAATCCCTGTTGAGGGAAAGGATCAGTGAACACAGCTGGCTGGGTAGTGGCCACATTAGGAGGAGCGTCAGGGGAGGTGTGCTGTCCGCGCAATGTGGCTTGAGACTCCACATACGTAGCATGCAGGGTGAGGAGGACAATCGTAGGTGTAGTGGCCATAGGACACATGACACGACGGGCTTGTTTGTGCGAAGCGGCTGTCCGGCAGGCGGGAATGCCTTGTGGGTGGTGCTAAGTGTTGAGTCCTCTGACCGAGAATCGGGTCTCGGTTACCGGGGGCGGATGGGTTACGGTTGCCTCTCACTTCTTTGGGAAGGGAGTTAAACGCCTGCTGCTGCGCGATAAGCACTTACCAAGAGGGGTTGTAAGGAGGCCCATTGCGGTGGTGAGGGGAGGCAAGGGAGGCGGAATCGCATATGCTGGAGGAGCTGGCGCACCAGGCTGTGGATAAAAGTAAGGGTTGGGTTAGGCGACATTGAGGTAAGCAGGAGGTTGGGCAAAAGGAGGAGGCATGCCGTATCCTGGATACATGTTGCCGGGAGGGGGAAGATTGCTTGAGGTGCTGGCCCCTCCCTGAGGGAGACCATGGCTCATAGGAGGGTGAGCAGATGGGTGGGAAAGAGATCCAACAATACCGTCGACGGAATGAGATGCCCCCGGGGCGTTAGCGCCACCGGGCCTGGGGATGTCAGGGAGAACGGTATAAACATAACCAGATTGAGCGTAGATCAGGTCATATTTTAAAGCTATTTGGAGGGCGGCTTCTTCAGATTGAGGAAAGTGAGAGGCGACATCTTTGCCGATGGGAGACGGGAGGGTGCGAAGGAACCGGTCCATGTAAACCCGATCTTCAAAGGGAGGGGCTCGACATAAGCTCCGTCTTCGTCGCCATTCCTGAACATGGGCAGAAAGGCGTGTGGAAGAGGATTGCTTAAATGAAGTCAAGAGCTCCGTACCAGTGTCGTATCGGAGAGGGAGCTGGAAGTACGACAAGAGGGCTTGGGCAAGAGTCTCGAACGTGGTATGGGAGGAAGTGGCCTGTTCGACATACCATTTAGAAGCTTCGCCGGTAAGCGTGCGTTGGAACAAACGAAGACGGATGGAGTCATCGGTAATGGAGTTGGAGGAACACCACATGTGGAAAGACAGGACGTGATTGGTTGGGTCTTCGCCATTAAGGCCCTCGAACTTAGGGATATCAGAGGGTAACTTGGTGGGCATAGTGGGCCAGGTAGCATTGTGGTGAATGGGGTCGTTAATCAACTGATGGAAATCGGGGCGGCTGAGGCCTGCAATGTACGGCAGCACAGGGGTGGCCGGAGTAGTGGTTGTGACGGTTCCGCTAGAAGTAGGGCCGGCATTGGGGCCGGGAGAACCGCTAGCATTAGGCCCTGGTCCAGACATGGTGAAGGTAAAAGGGGGAGAACCGGAAGGAGAAGGGGGACCCGATGAATCAGGGGAGGAGTCGGAGTGCGGACTCGAAGGTGGACTGGCTCGACGACGGCGGTGCGGAGCAGGTCGATCAACCGGAAACTGAGGATGAAGGCCAAGAAGTCTCCGGGAAAGGCGCCTTGGGGGCGCAATGATGACAGGAAGAAGGAAACCGGCAAGGGCAGAAAGGGACAGAATCAAGAAGGTCAAGGGCAGATAAGGTGCAGTGACAATTGATTTTAGAGTCTTTGCCAGGCGGTGTAAACCAGGCGCTTCTTCACTTAGGGTCAGTGTGTGGTGTGCGTTAATTTTAATTTTTTAAACCCTTTCCGTTGTTGAGAGCAAAAAAGTGTGCAACGTAGCTGAAAATAAACCTACAGAGAACAGAATAAAAATGCTGAAATAACAGAAAAATAACAGCTACATATGCATCTATCAAACCCAAGAAAGTGGGTCTCTCAAAACTATGCTGAAAAGAAAAAGAAAAACTATGGAAACACACACAAACGAAGCTCAACAGATCTAGGGTCAAAGGGGACAGGGATCTGGAGGATAAAGCTGCAGATAAGGGGTGCAGATCACAGCCAAGAGACAGGGGCAAGGTGGCTGGAAAAAAGGGAAATCAGCAAAAAGCCGGGAGGGGCAAGGCAGAGGCCTTTAGGGAGGTCCAAACAAAACGACAAGAGGTGATTTGAAAGGAAAAGAGGCTGATTTCGATGGATCTGGAAGTGAGGTCACAGATCTGGAAAAAGAAAGGGCTGAAGCTCTGAAACCGACGGCTGAAACAGCTGAAACTCTTCCACAAAAAGTGGAGGGTACTAAAGCCCTAAGGGGTTGGGTTCCCACTTAGATGAGTAAAAACAGATCAGATCTTGGTCAAGGCGGGGAATTTGAGACATTTGAGAAAACCAACGAGAGGTTGCGTGAACGAGAAAGATTACGGAAAAATCTTTGGAAAAAGAGCGAGTCATGAGTTCGGCTTTGATTTTAGTTGAGTCGCGGATTACGGAGAAAAATTAAATCCGGGTCGCGAGTTTGGGCCAAAGGTCGGCCCCCCCGTTCAGTGTTTGGGCGCGATTTACGAAAAATAAAAGTCTCGGTGCGGCGGTGTCATTACAACGTAGAGACGAGAAACACACGGAAGTTAGAAATTTTAGGTTTTAGGGTTTTATGTGAGAAAAATGACATGAAAAGAGAAAAACTAAGCAGCTAAAAAAGAAGCCCTAGGGCCTGAAGTAGCTGGATATGCAGGAATATGAAAAACGACAGCGGTCGTAATTTAAAACCCGTGTGGAGTCGCCATTTTGTTAGTATGAATTCTTCGTCGAAGTGTACGAAAAAGAACCACTTTAGCTACGCATAACTAATAGCCCTAACAACAATAATGGCTGTAAAACATCTTCAGATCTGCAATTATTAGTTAAAGTGCTGCAACAAACAGATCTATAAATGGAAAGACATTACGCAGTAAAGTAAAGAGTTTGCTCCATGCATCCAACGGACAAGACAAGAACACGATTTTTGAATGAATTTTTATATTACAGGGCACCTGGGAGGAAACAAGAAGGTGTATCCAGATCTCCTCAATGGGATGGGTTCTTTGTAGTCCTCAGCACTTGAGATCTAAGCTTTCTCTCTCTTGTAGATGTAGAAAACCCAATGTAGAAGGTAGAGCTCAATGGGAGCAACAATGGCAGAAAATGAGACCGAGTGTATAGATCCGGAGTGATCTAGTATGCAGGTGATTTGAAAGGAAAAGAGGCTGATTTCGATGGATCTTAAAGTGAGGTAACAGATCTGGAAAGGGGGGCGGGGAAGCTGGAAACGTAGTTGGGAAGCTGACTAAAACTCTTCCACAAAAAGTGGAGGGTACTAAAGCCCTAAGGGTGGTTCCCACTTAGATGAGTAAACGAGATCCGATCTTTCGTCGGGCGGGCGTGGAGAGGCAGGAAAACCACAGCGAGAGAGTGGCAATGAGGAACCCGGGAAAAATTTCGAGGAAAAATCTTTGGAAAAAGGCGGGTCGCGAGGGTTCGACCTTATACGATTTGAGACAACGGGAAACGGAAGCCAAAGTGCGTCGGAGTCGCGGCGTTTGGGCCCAGGTGCGACCGTTCCCCCCCCGTTCCGTTGTTTTTTTTGGAACTACTTAGAAAAAGTTCCAGTCTCAGTGCGCAGTGGTGGCAGCACACTGTGACTAGGCTGAGGAAACACACGAAAGTTAGAAATTTTAATGGTTTAGGTTTTTATGTGAGAAAAACAACATAAAAATAGGAAAAATAAACAGTTGTAAAGAAACCCTAGGGTCTGAAGTAGCTGGATATGTAGGAATATGAGAAACGACAGTGGTCTTAATTTAAAACCCATGTGGAGTCGCCATTTGTTAGTATGAATCCTTTGTCGAAGTGTACGAAAAAGGACCACTTTAGCTACGCATAACTAATAGCCCTAACAACAATAATAATTTGAAAACATCTTGAGATCTGCAATTAGTAGTTAAAGTCTTTCTTGAAACAAACGAATCTATAAATGGAAGATAACGCAATGCTTGATAAAATGCAAGTTTGCTCCATGCATCAACGGACAAGACAAGAACACGATTTTTGAAAGAATTTTATATTACGGGGCACAGGAGGAAACAAGAAGGTGTATCCGGATCTCCTCAATGGGATGGGTTCTTTGTAGTCCTCGGCACTTGAGAATCTAAGCTTTTCTCTCTCTTGTAGACAGAAAAACCCAATGTAGAAGGTAGAGCTCAATGAGACAAATGGCGAAATGAGACCAAGTGTATAGATCAGTGATCTAATATGCAACAAGGTGACAAATGAATGAGAAAACCCTTCTATTTACAACAAAATATTGGGTCATTCTAGATCTTGGTGTATGATTAAAATAATATTAACCAAATCTAGATCCACCTTTTATGGAATATTTTATTATATTTGTTGGAGGGAAAAGGTATTTGACTTGGGTCAAATCCCTTGATTAGTCAAAAAGAAATAAATAAATGATTTATTTATCTTTTAAGGAAGTGGTTGAAAGATAATCAAATAAATAATGATTTATTTAATTAATGAATGTGTGATTTGGTCATATTTAACAAGGAATATTATTTAAATAATTATTCCTAGAAAATAATAAGAATATGTATGGGTTTATCTCATTAATTTCTTTGTTTTTTGGGTTAAACATGGTAGGAATAGTCAAATTATGGTTTAATTAATTATTCCTTTTAGAATTCCTCTCTTAACATAGTGAAAGCGATTTTACTTGGAACAGCGGTACACATGGTGCACTTGGGTCCATCTAATGATGATAGGTTAGATGAAGCCAAAAAAGGTGTAAG